>CM076980.1:30553930-31066430 GCA_039105355.1 Benthosema pterotum | reverse complement strand
AAAATGTTAACTGTATCAGAGAAAATCTAATAGGTTGATTGAATATTAAGGTAATTGAATAGTTGAGTGTGTGAGCTATATTATGAAATGAGGCACATTCATACTTCCAACATATTACAATTACCCGGATTTAGAAAACTTGACTAATGACAACAACAAAAAAATCCCATATCTGCTTCCATTCACACAATGCTATAGAAGAAGGATATCAAATGGAACACAATCACCCTAAAGAGTAGTCATTGTGTGTATATCCCTCCACTATCTGCAAGGACAAACCTCGGTATACATATAGATCAACTCATTCAACTGTACATACATTTTGAATGGGTTGTGTTGTTCCAATTTATGCTTTGGCCAAAGTTTTTTCTCATGCCAGTAAAGCCCTTTGAATTTAATTTAAATAGATAATAATGTTTCCTGCATTGCATTGACAAATGGGGGTAGCACAAAGGGTTATATTAAATTAGCATCAATACTGCCACCTACTGGCTAAAGTGCGTCAGTGTCTCACACTGACACAGACTCTTGTATCCTTCTCCCCTGCACCTCCCCTCTCCCCTCCCCCCTCCTCTCCCTCCTCCTCCTCCCAGCCAGGTTCCTGTTCCTGCTGAAGAATGAATGAATGGTAAAGTGATCTCCAGCTCCCTAAGTGCTTTTCGCTGTCAGCCGTGTTGACACGGGAATTCAATAGAAACCCCTACAGACGGACAGAGAGGCCACCATGATGGAAGGAGAGGAGAGGAGGAGAGGAGCAGATCTATGAGCTCGAAACCTAGCAAGGCGCCATGCGTTTCGAGGTTGTGGATCTTTCGCTTTTGAGTGACGACATGGTATGAGCAAGTAGAGGTGAAAATGTATGGGGGGAAAAAACACAAAAAGTAAAAATATGGAGAGGAGGATTTGACACCTCAACAACGGTCTGTCTGTCTGTCTGTCTGTCTGTCTGTCTGTCTGTCTGTCTGTCTGTCTGTCTGTCTGTCTGTCTGTCTGTCTGTCTGTCTGTCTGTCTGTCTGTCTGTCTGTCTGTAGTTAGGCTACATCATCAGTCTCACTGATGAGAAGTTGAACATTTACAAAAAAACAACTATTTGAGCACGACAGGCTGCAGACGGGGTGGTGGGTCCCTGTCTGTCCATCCATCCAGTTGGATCGCTTTGCCGGTAAAATTTCCCGCCTGTGTGTCGAACCTGAGCAAGGCACTGAACCCCCTTAACTGATGATGTCAGATGAGCAAGTTGATGCCCTGCATCATAATGTCTTTCTTTTACCACCTGTGAGAGAGAGAGTGTGTGTGTGTGTGTGTGTGTGTGTGTGTGTGTGTGTGTGTGTGTGTGTGTGTGTGTGTGTGTGTGTGTGTGTGTGTGCGCGCGTGCGTGCGTGCGTGCGTGCGTGCGTGCGTGTGTGAGTTGTAAAGCAGGTGCTATGATAAAGCCTTTCACTGTTTGTTTTATTTCTTTTTAACATACAGGAGACGAATAAAAGTCTTGGGCTGTAAATACTACTGGAGGGCCGGCTGTGTATCACACACAGAGTCAGCTGCAAAATAATACAAGAATAATGTCATTTCAATCTGTATTTGTATTCAGGCATTACATAAACGTGTGTTTCCATCAACCTCACCCGTTCAGGGTGTTGCACAGTGTGTGCATGTGTGTGTGTGTGTGTGTGGGAAAATCCCCTCAACAGATATAGGAGGAAATCACAGACACAAACACACACACAGAGACGGGGGTGGGGGTGCAGTGTGGGGGTTAGATACCTGCTGTTTAAACAGATAGCATAGCAGTTCCTGCCGTGAAAAAAAAAAGAGACCCAACGTCTGGCGAAGAGACACCCCCTCAACTCTTCGCTCTCAGAAGTTTAAGAGTCCCAGGGAGAGTGCCGGCCCTGCTCCCCTGAGAAATAAGCAACTACTTGTCCAGAACAGAACTTTTTGTATCCCAGGCAAGTAGCGTCGGCCGCGGACCGCCAGCGGCCATGCAGAAAACACTCCTCTCCTGATTGGCCCAGGGCCGGGGCCCGGCGTGGACCAGGGGAAACCACCCACACCCCACACCCCTCCTCCCAGGGTCCCCCAGGGGGGAGCTGTGTGCATGCCTGGTGGGTGGTTCGGGAAGATTGCAGCGTAATTAGCTCTAAATAAGCTTCGTTGGAGAAATAACTTAATGTGTATCAGCAGCCAGCCAGGCAGGCCCTCCTGTCCCCCGAGCAGAGGCCAGCATGAATATCTATCACTGCAGTGTTTAGGACACAGGAGAAATGAATGTTAATAATAGCACTGCACTAGCACTGCAAATAAACCGTGGCGCATTAGAAGGCAATCAGATGAAAAGATAGCGCAGATCAGGAACATTATAGCTGTTATACGGTATTGCACCACCATGATGGAGGGAGGAATTAAAAACCTCCCCTAAATCTCCCTGCAACTTTGTGGTCTAATATACTAGACACGCACAGAATGTTAAATAATTCAGCGCAGAGAAAATGGAACCAAATGAACCCTTTAACGGGTCCATTTGGTTCCATTTGTACGCTCGGTCTCCGCGACAGGATTATACACATCACCGCTGCAATAATATTTCACGTGAGAACCACGGCTAGCGGTGTACGTGGGAACGAGCCGCGGACAATGATGATGGACGCCACGTGTGCCATCGCTCTGACGCCAAGGGCAGCGTTGCCAGATTGTGAGAGTTAACCAAGCACCTAGGTCTATGAAAACAAGCCTCAAAAGAAGCGACAGGATAATTTTGAAAATACCAGATCTACAACGTTACACCGTGTCGCCATGAGAGCTTGTGGATCTGCTAATTTCGACAAAACAAATATTGGAGGAAAAAAAGTGACAAGTGTGGAATATATTGGAAACATTTTAACGACACACATCTGGTGAGAATCACTGGTTTAAACGAATATAGTTAGGAAACAAGCCCAAATAAGCAACTACACAAAAACGCAGCCCGCAACAATTACAAATATTTACAAGCAGCTTTCCACGGGGAAGAAAAAAGCCCAAAGGCACTTATAATAAGCGAACATGGCAACACAGACTATAGGAGAAGGAACCCTGGGAGGTTTCCACCTCACTACAGAGCACTGAGGATTCCACCATGCAGCAAAACACCTGTAACCATGAGAAGGGACGCATTCAACTGTGTGTGTGTGTGTGTGTGTGTGTGTGTGTGTGTGTGTGTGTGTGTGTGTGTGTGTGTGTGTGTGTGTGTGTGTGTCTGTGTGTGTGTGTGTGTGTGTGTGTGGGGGGATTGGGTCATAAAGCCAATGACTGGCTTGGGACTCAAAAAACAGTTGTAAAAATAGATGTAAAAACAATACCTGACCAGACATCTGAATGGTTCCCCTGTGTGGTGGGGGGAGGGGGGGGGTGGACACACACACGGACACACTAATGTTTTAGACTAAATGGATGCGATGGAATGTGGTATGTATACGGTACGGACGATCGATGGGTGGGATGCGATTTTTTTTTATTTCTCAAGAGCAACATTTACACTTCAACTTTATTTCTTGTTCTTCACAATTTCTTGATGATTACACGGCGTACAAGAAAGAGAAGAAAAAGAAAGAATTCGCTGTCGTCAAAACTAAATATAGCCCCCTCTTGGCCTAGTACTCGGGGGCTGAATGACAGGCGCTCTCCACATGAGCCTGCCAGCAAACATTAAAAGATAGAAAAACAACATGATGTTTGTGACCACCATGCATAAGGCGGTAGCCACACACACACCCGCACGCACGCACACGCACACACACACACACACACACACACACGCACACACACACACACACACACACACACGCCCACCCACAGTCCATCCGACACTCGTTTTATTGAGCACCCCCTCGCCCCCCTCCTTTCTGATACGTACAGGAAATTTGTGTTTATTTGAAGACACATGAATGTGTCACTAAACGTTAAAAAGTATTAATTGGGGGCAGGCGGCCTCACCTCGCCAATAAAGGGCTGTTATTGCTGCGGTGCGGTCCAGTCCCCACCCCTGCATTTCCTCTGACCGTTGGCGCATGCATGGCCAGGCCTGCAGCTACAGAACAGTGTATACTCAGAGTCATGACACATGACCTGCCAATCTATGATCTCTATAGATATGACGACCTAATGCTGGTTTGACATCAACATTGTACGCACACAAAAAGGAGCGTTTTGATTGATATATATCATCATTGTATTTTTTTACATACAAATATTCACCTCTGTATAGAGCCAAAAGCAGAAAATCATATATATACACACACACACACACACACACACACACACACACACACACACACACACACACACACACACACACACACACACGCGCACACACACACGCACACACGCGCGCGCGCGCGGAGGGGGAAAGCAGGTGAGTGGGAAATATTTTACAGAGACCAGTTTTGAATTATTTTAGTCCCTTATTAATTAATCTAAAAATCATTTCCTCGGAAAAAGAACATGCATCTTATTTTAAGCCATTATTTACAACTAGGGGAAAAGAATGTGTGTACATTTACATAATGGGTTATTCAAAAATAGCATATATGCAAGCTACAGCAGCAGATCCCCAAAGTGTGAGAACTAGTGATTTAGCTTGGCCTAGTCAGGTCTTCTTAATTAAGGGGTTAATTCAGAGCAAAAAGCAGCGTTAAAAGTAAAACCCATCTCCATGCACCGAGGGGGAGGACATCAAAGCAGAGCCATGGAGTTCCCCTTACACCCCTCCTCCCTCCCCCACATGCACCAAACCCCACCCTGGTACAGTATGAGTGAGTGTCAGGACGGGCATTTCCACTGCTTCATCCCTGTGTGTGTGTGTGTGTGTGTGTGTGGTTGGAGGGCGTTCTATAGCTCCCCTCCAACCCTGTGCCAACCGCTGCAGTGCCCCCCAACGCCGGATTACCGCGAACAGCGTTCACGCTTTCCAAAACCATTGAAAAAGAAACAATTTCATGGACGGACACGTGCGGTGACATCATTTACACGAATATCTTTTTTTTTTAAATCCAGGAACCTCCCGGTGTATATTTGATTTGGCGGGCGAGGAGGCAGCGGGCCCGGGGCCCGGCCCACGACCGACCGATACATCACATCACATGTCCCGGACTGCCGTCTTTCTTATACGACTATTTAATGTAGAATCTCCAAGACTCACAAATGGCAGAATGAGCGAAACCTTTCCAGAGATGTGCCCATGCACTAAACAGGCCATATATCTCCCCCTCCACGTCCAAACAGAAATAGATTTAAGCCGAAATTATTTGATACATCTTGGCTCTCGCAGGCTCTTTTCCAAAAAAGACTGTTCCTTATTGGAGCTCCTACTGTTTTCCTGGCTGTTGGTGGCCTGAAGGCCTAATCACCCCGGCCGTTCCCACGGAGACCATAAATTACCCCGATGAGATGGAGCTTTGTGTTCCCTACCGCTGAGGAGCGGGGCGAATTCACAGCGCCGTATTTTGACAACCCGCACTTTAAATCATCGTTTTATGACAGATGGGAAAACTTCTGCACTTTCGTCGACCTGATTTATGTTCATTTGGGTCTGGAGGACGCTATAATTTGCGAGTAATGTGAAAACAGATGGATAGAGAGATACCAAAAGGGCAGGACTGACCTATACATTCTCAGCGCGGCTCTCTACAAATGGCATCCATATGCTTTCAGGAGTTCGTCCAGTTACATCTCCATTAGAAATCAACCCCCCCAAAGCCCCTTGGATTCATGCTTTGTCGTACTGCAGTGTCGCGAGCCGAAAACTAACCGCAGACTTGCAAGTCATCGGGGATGTGACACGTTGTGATCTTGTAGATCGTCTGTTTTCGGTCTGTTCGTGTGCATAAAAAGGAATGAAAGAAAATGAGCTGTGAACATTTTGTAGAGGAACAGATTTTAGGTGAGAGGGACTATGCAAAATAATTTACAGCGATTTATAAACACAGCAACAGTAACATTGAAATGTATTGTGTTACATTTACTCCAACCTCGTTTTGCTGTCAGTTGAACAGTTGAAGCTTGCTCATATTAAGATATAGGCTACACTTTAACATTTATGAGCAAATACTTTTTTTAATGACTTTGACCCAGATTTATAGTTCAGCTTCCTATCGCAAATGAGGTATGACCCAAAAATGGAAGTGAAATCATTTTTTTAAGCCACACAGGACTGCGAGTTTCCTCCTCCGGTCAGATGTCAATACTAAAAGAAATTACAAAGTTGGTGTGCGTTCATTTCCAAGCCCCGGGGATATAGGTTTTTGCAGCAAGCGCGGCCGGGGTCACGCCGCGGATCGGATCGGCTCCCCGGCACCGCGCTATGTAGCTCCTCCAAAACATCCAGATCGCATCGGACACACTTTGTGGGGCAGGTTTGGGTTTCATCGCACCAGCCTCGGGGCTGAATGGTGGCGCACTGCAGAAATATCATCCGCCTGGCTGCTTAAGTGAACATGAAAGATTGTTTCCTTGAGGAAAATATGATCCCCCCGGGCATCGCAAAATGACACGGACAGGACATTATATGTGTATATGTACGTGTGTGTGTGTGTGTGTGTGTGTGTGTGTGTGTGTGTGTGTGTGTGTGTGTGTGTGTGTGCGTGTGCGTGTGTGTCCCTTACATTAATGCTCTACTACCGGTACCTCAAATTACAGCATCACACAAATCAAAAGTAGCAGATCCACAAGCTTGAAACGTGACACAAATCAATGCATTGTGAGCTTATAGATCTGCTGCTAGTTTTGCTCTTTTTAAATTTGAAAAGTAACAGTTCTTTTTAGATTAGGGCTTCCACCCAACAGAGATGATATACTGTACATGCACAAACACACGCACGCACACATGCAAAAATCCATAAACACTGATGAAAAATATAAAAGATAAAACCTTTTTTTAACTAAACATACAGTCAAAATAATCAAGTTTCCTTATGCTGGGGTAAAAAAAAAAACACCAGCCTGATGGAAGAATGTTGTATTCGTAAGATATAATAAAATTTAAAAAAAATGTTAAGATGAAAAGGGGGGGAAATCTGAAGCTGTGTGTAACGCCCAGCTGTGTGTGTGTGCGCGCCCCGGATGACTTGCGTTTTATGGCTTTTCCAATGAGGCTGCACAGTGAGCGAGCGGGCGAGTGAGGCGAGCGAGCGAGGCGGACGGCGTTGTCTGGCGGAGTCATTGTATTCCAGCGAGGAGGAAGACCACCCACACGCTGAGACCCATAGTGATGAAGTCAATACCGTTGTGTTAGACGTGATGTTATACTGCACACACACCGTGGCACTGTGCGTCCCTCTCTTCTACAGCTATGTGGTTCCCAAAGTGGGATCCGGGGACCCCTATGTGGCGGGGTCCTAGAGGAAGTTCCAGGAGGTCCCCTTGGTAAATGATAGGTTAATATAGAGTATATATATATATATATATATATATATATATATATATATATATATATATATAGAGAGAGAGAGAGAGAGAGAGAGAGAGTATATATATATACTGTATATATAGAGAGAGTATATATATATATATATATATATATATATATATATATATATATATATATATATATATATATATATATATATACATACAGTATATACTATAAAATGTTGCTCTTTAATACCTCATTATACCCACTGAGTCCTAAACAACCACTCAGATCATTCTTTTTCGTACTCTTTCAGGATGCTATTCCAATGCCATTTCAGCTACAGTACCAAAGATGTTCACACGTTCTTCCTCACCACTTATCCACCTCAATCTCAGGTGGGAGGAAGGGGCACTGAACCACAGTGGGAGGAGGTGGGGCTGATCAATGCATACCAGTGACTTGAACGGTGTGTGGAGGTAAAGAGCAGGGCTATTCAAATATGTCCCTGAATATTACATCACATTAGTATCAAAACACCTCTCAAAGGGCACCTGCTACAGTATATGAGCTAGGAACAGCTGCAATTCAAAACAGGCTTCTGTAAAATATGATTCCCCCCACCCTCCTTTTACATGATTTCCTGCTTTTGGCTATATAGAAGTGAATATTTGTACATTGCGAACTGTCTAGATTAACTTAACATGGCGGCCATAGAGCAGATATTTAACACATGCATTTAGACAAAGCCTTCTCGATCGCAACATCAACATTGTTCTTCATGGTGGTCGCCGTTTTCACCTCTCAGACGGACTCCAGTAGGGTAGTGCGATGATGTAAACTGTTGCACCCCACCCTCAAACAAACCAGAGACCAATCAGAATGCTCCGGGGCATTTTAACCTTCATAGGCCACGCCCACTCACAGAGATAGGCTCCTTGCCAAGCAGAGCTCCGAAGTTTAGTTTAACTGCAGCTTCTAGCAATTAGGGCTGCAACTAACGATTATTTTCATAATAATTCATTAGCCGATTAATTAAATGGTTCATCGATTAATACGATTATGACACTTCTTTAACTATCACCTTAAAATATATATTTTAGACATAACTAACCAAGACCAAGACTAACTAACAAAAATACATTTGATTAGCTGCTGATTAGGCTGCTATTCAAAACACACATTTTTTATTATTACAGAATTACAGCAACTCATGGGGTCTATAGGCGTATTCTGACATGCATCTGGTTTAAGAATAGTGTCATATTTTGCAGTGCAGTTGCTACTATACGATGTACAACTATCATCAGATTGTAAGGGAAGAGAGATGGTTCACCTATCTTTAGTTTAACTACACATACCACTGTAAAACAATGGTTAAGTGGGGAAACACCTATGATAAATTACAAAAAACTCCAGTGATTAGGAGACGGCCCGATTAATCAATTACTAAAGTAGTTGTCAACAAATGAAATTAATGATCCGATTACGATTCAATTAATTGTTGCAGCGCTACTAGCAGGGGTGGATGTAACATTTCCCAATGGGGGGGGGGGGGGGGGGGCAGGAGTGCCACAGGCGATGAAGCTGCACCAATACCATTTTTGGTTACAGGACTTTTATTAGGCAAGTAAAGCATCAATAATAACATCAGTTGTTGAAGTTGCAACACACAGCATGCATAAAGCTAAAGGTCTGACTAAGAGAGTTTTCTGTTTTCAATGATGAAATGCTGTTGGTTTAGTGGTGCCACAACTGTAGTTAGTTAGTAGCAGTAGTAGTGTTTCAAATCATTTCAAATATAAGCACTTTAATTTGAAATAACTTGGGTTGTTTACTTGCATGCCATCATGTTTGGTGGGGCAGACTGGGCATTTGAGGGGGAGCATTGCCCCCCCCATGCCCACGCCTAGATCCGCCCCTGATCACTATTAGCAACGGAGGCTGGGCTCCAGGCTACACTGCAGGGGTTTGGCTGTGCGTCCGTCAGTTGCACGCAGAGAGAACAGCGGCCGAAGGTCACGGAGTTGTTAAAGTGAATCAGTCTGTGGCAACGGGGGTCGCCCTGATCTCTGCCAAGCTCAGCTGGTCTGCCTTTCTGTCTGTCTGTCTGACTACTGAGAGAGGAGTCAGTCCAGCGCTGCTGAACTGAACTTGGCAGGAGAAAGAAAACCTTGTTGGCGTGTTTCAATTTCGAAGAACAAAACCACCCGCCGCGCTCCTCTTGGTCTGCGAGCCAAAAGGGGCGAAGCGAGCCCCAGAGGGAATGAGGTGTCTTCTGACGCACACGTCATCCACGCTGAGACCCTCCTAATACCACCATGCCTGCTGCTGTCAGGACCAGAGGCCCTCCCTCCCTACCCTCTCTCCCTCTCTCTCTCTCTCTCTCCCCCTCCCTACTTCCCTCCCCCCACCCAGGAGAATCCTCAGTTCAGTTAAAGGTAATAGAGGTAGCTTTTTTGCCAAAAATCAAAATAGATATACAGTGTACATAATTTTTGCCCTCCTGGCTTCTACTTCGATGCTGCAGCTGTTTCCCTGCAGACAGACACTTGCTTCGTTCTGCAGACAGTCCAGAACTTTGTTGTTGTCAATAAATCATGAAAACAAAACATTCATCTTGCTCAGGAAAGGCTGTGCTGTGCTAATTTGTGAGGGGAAGGGGGGATGTGTGGGGTGAGGCAGCGTTTTTAAACAACCACTTCACCAATTTTCAATGTACCTTCATACAGTATGTCCTCACTAATGCACATGATAAAATACTACTATTCTTTAAAAAAAACTTTTTTTTAAATATGTATATTATATTTTCGTATTGCAACTTTTCAGCAATAGAAAGCCTGTATTTTTTATTACCGGTAGCTTGGAGTCCCCATCGATGATGTCACTGGAAGACGTATTTCTGAACTGTCCACAGCTCTCCTGTGAGAACCATACCAGGAAGAAAAAAAAATAGTGGTATTTTATCAGGTATATTAGTGAGAACCTATTATATGAAGATACGTTTCTATGTGTAAAAAAACAATATACAGGCGGTAAGTTGAAATTGATGCACTTGAATGTTGGACACATTTTTGTTCTGAACAGGGTTATGATTTAACTTCATGAACGCTACCGTGTCCTTAATCTTGGGTTGGTTTGCTTTGTGAGCTTGTGCATCGTCCTTTTTCGGCGAAGGTAGTTGGTCAAAACCCTCCACCTTTCAGGAGGCATTAGTATTGACCTCTGCATGCATGGGGAAACCCCAGTTATTTAAGTGTATTGGGTTTTTAAGTGTTAATAGCTTGAGCAAAAAATACTATAACGGTAATTGCATCATAAATACTCTAAACAGCACTTAATTACAAAGCAAATAATCGTCTAAGAGCCTCTGTTAGCTGTGATTATAGTCATGTCGTGCTCTATGAAGAGCTCATGGAACATCAACGTCCTACCGAAACAAACAGCGAGCAAAACGGACCCAAAGCTGATTTGAGCTGAACTAATGCCAAGCAAATGTCCCGTCTGTCCCCTCCCGGCTCCCGCACATCAAAAAACCACCAACAGCCCTTGAAAAATCATGTCCTCCCCTTCTGGTTTATTTGCGCTGTTTGTACATCAAACTTGTCATAAAGGGAGTGTGTGTGTATGGGGGGGAGGGGGGGGTGTGATTGTGGGGGACAACATCCCAGGGGCTTCGTGGAAAAGCGCAGGGGCGACCGACGACGGGCCTCACGGAGGAGGAGGTCTTTTGTTCCAACACCACATTTTGTGTTCCACAAACAGCAACAGGCCGGTCTCATTGTGACTACATGTAAAAATGCCCCGTCCCCCCCAAAAAAGGCTGATTATTACCATACTCACACCGCAGACCGTCGAGGCTTCAGTGCACGGCGGCCCGTTCGCTGTGAGAACCAATTCATCATCTCCTCGTTGCCTTCCTATGGGAACCGTTGCTCGAAACACCCCTCTCGCGATCCCCCCTCAGCCCCCAACACACACACACAAAAACGACCCGGGGGCCAATCGCTGTCTGTCTGTCTGCCCACTCGGCCGCACCACAAGGAAGGGTGAATCCCATTAAAAACCTAATACAAAGCAGCGGGGCGAACACGTCTCCCACAATACCGTCTGAGAGAACTTTCCGACACCTTTAGTTCCTGGCCGGCGTTTGAGGCCCTTTGAGTGGGTGGGTGGGGGTTGGTTGGTGGTGGTGGTGGGGGTCGGGGGGTTGTTGGTCTGCCGTCGTCAACATGACAGCCAGTGACAGTTATATGTGTGACGAGGTAGTTCGTACAGATGGGTTTACTGGTCAGAGATGATTGTATCGCTGCTTTCATAATGATTTACTGCTATGGCTTGGCCCACGGGGATGAGCTCAGTGGATTACGGACGGGTCGGGTCGCCTGCCAATTTAAGCTTCACCCCCCCACACCCCCACCCCCTGCCCCCTCCCCTGTTTTCTTTTCACGTCTTTGTGGGCCTTGGAGGGTTCTGAAGCGTTATGAAGCCGTTTTGGACTCGCTGGCCGGCCAGGCCGTATAAAAAAAAAAAAGCTGGAGGCAAGCTGCACGTTGGCAAGATGCCTTGCTCTGCCTCCAAAAATAAGAGAGCAGCGTGTGTGTGTGTTCGTGTGTGTGCATGTGTGGATGCGTGTGTGTGAATGAGGGGGTGGAGGGTTAGGGGGCAAGCACGTGCACTGTAAAAATGCATTCATTTAACTCCCAGTGTGTAAAGATATGCCCAAAATGGACCCGTTTGTACGTCCTCAGACTTATAAATGGATAAAGTAACAAAGAGGTGTGTGCGTGTACTGTGCGCATGTGCGAACCAGCTCGATTAGCAAATGGTTTTAGGAGAGTTTTAGGACAGTAATTAGGCCTAGATGTGTATGTACCACATGTACATATACACGAATCAATCCAAACCGTTCAAATCATCCATGGCAACACGCGCGTTCCAAAAACAAGATATATTTTAGTGTTACACTGGCACCCAGCTGAGTGGAACATACAAATTGTGTTGGCCCGTCACCATCCTGTCATTAAGGTTTTATATTGACCATATAAGCTCTAATGTGTACTTAGCAATGCTTTTAAATATCAAGTGAGCAGAAAGTGCCGCACAATACCAACCCACAAAGCATGTTTCACACTCAGGCAAGTAGTAGTAGTAGTACAGTACAGTTGTACTAGCAGTAGTAGAACATGATGTGTCTGATACATTGAAACGTACCTGCAACCTGTAAATTAACTGAAAGGCTTAAACTGCCTGAGTTGCTCCAAGAGTGCCTTCGTTTCGATTGCTTCATAGTTGCACCAGACTTGCCTGCCATAGGCTTGAGGCGCGACTGGAACTCCTTGTTGCTAGTAGTACAATGAGGTCAGAGAGCATTATTGTTAGGGTTGCCTGACACCATTTATTTCAGAGCGAGTACAAGTACTTAATTTTTAATACTATGCCAATACAGAGTACTGATACACACAATATTTTATGCATTTATTTTTATCCCCCCTTTATCTCATAGATTCAGATGGATCTCTGATCTACACTTGTCAGTTGACATTTATGCTTGTCGATCGTCTGTTTTTTGTTGATTTGCTGCTGTGTTGGTGTTAGACTTGCTCCCGATTTAGCCTAGTGTTATGTGGGATGTTTTGGTACTCAGGTGAGTATTGTGGCCGGTGTTTGGGGCAGGTTCCGAGGCAGATGAAGTCTGGCTGCGCCTGCAGGCTAGCTTCCAAGTCTATCCCCGTTTCCAGTGGTGGAAAAAAGTATACTCACATTTAAGTATTATAAAGGAATACTGCAACTGAGAGTACAAATGAGCGTCTGGACGAAAAAGTGTCATGGACCCGCAAAAATGTACTAAAAAATCTAAACGTCTATTGGCATCACAATGTACTCTTAAAGTACCAAAAGTAAAAGTATACTCATATACATGCGGAATGTCCGATTTCAAAGTCTTCATATGCAGATCTACATGCTGCACGGTGTATTGCGTTGTGGCACATTGTGAGCTTGCAGACTGGATATTTCCAAATGGCTAAAATGGGCAGTGGAGTAGAAGGAATAGTAAAAAAAAAATAATAGTAAGTTAAATGCCAAATAATGGACCTTGATACCTATGAAAAGGGTTGAAAAACAACTGATTTAACAGATGGAACCAAAATGTGCACATTTTAGTTCCAGCTGTTATACACTCTGTGGCTTAAATGGATGCTGAGGATGTGTGTGTGTGTGTGTGTGTGTGTGTGTGTGTGTGTGTGTGTGTGTGTGTGTGTGTGTGTGTGTGTGTGTGTGTGTGTGTGTGTGTGTGTGTGTGTGTGTGTGTAGGTTTTCATCTTGAGGAGGAAATGTATTTTTCTTTTTTCCACACACACAAAGTCCTGACCGGGGGCCACCGTTGTTATTTTAAAAGGCAGAGAGAGGTGAAGATCTGGTCCCTCGGGGACCACTGGCCTGACCCGAGGACCAGCGGTCAGGGCTGTGAACCACACACATGCTTCGCCTGTGTGTGTATGGGTGGGTGCGTGGGTGGGGGGGTGTAACATGTGTTTGCAGGTGAAAAGCCCTGGATCTTTCCCAGATGAGGGGGGCGATGAACGAAGCACTTCCTTGTTCAAGGTTGATAATAATGGATTTGAAAACACGCAAAATTCACCAGCGTAAATCACCAGATTCTAATCACATTTTCCCATTATTTAGTCAGAAATTGTACATCTACAAAGAGGGTTGAATAGTATGCTCTGATTGGTCCCTTTTGGGCCGAAGGAAATATAATTCAAACTGTTTTGGGTTGGGCTGGTTTCCAGTGTGTGACGCATGCACAGACACGCAGACATTTCTACCTGGCTTACATGGTAATCTCGCTCACTGTGTTCGCAATTATTCAACATTCTTTATTATTCATTTTGATACATTGTTGTCTTGCTTTCTCAACAATCTGTCTGCTCTCAGAGGAGAGAAGACAAGTTGTACAACGAACACAGGTCTCCACAGCCACAATTGAGCCGACGGGCCCTACTTCAAGGTATGCGGTTGACCAACGCACCGCGCCTGACCGGCTACCATGCAGGGGCACAGACACCGGGCCCTGTATTTCTTTAAATAAACCAGTAAAGCGTGAAATACAGCAAAGCATTGTCTCCATAATAAGATCACCCTGAGATTGAAGGACATGGCTTGTGTGTTCAGCTGTCTTCTTATTACTGCCTTTACTGTGTCTGCGTGTGTTGTAACTTGTTGCTGCTGCATGTGTCCGTTCTGACCTCTAGTGGTCACCGCAGGAAACTGCGTGCCCATGTGGTGAACCCTGTGTGTATGTGGGGGTGTGTGTGGGGGTGTGAGTGCGTGTGTTGCCAATGCCATATGGAACTGGTTTGCATCAGTGGTTAAATATGTGCTGCACCGCAGCAGCCCAACGGCCACGCTGGTCTGAAGATGTGGCAACCCGACCTTTAATAGTTACACTCTTGTCTCCTTACTGGGTGACACATCTCGAATTAAAACATGTCGCACTGAACCAACGTCAATTTGTAAGCTCATGGCGGCAGAGGGGGGGGTGATGCCGCCCTCGCTTGCAGTGAAGGGTAATGTATTCTAAACATTACGGTCTATTATAGCCCATATTCAATCTGCTCTGTATTTTCCTGGCCGGCGTGGACTGACTCATCCCTTGGACGGACAAAGCCGGCTGGTTCCATCCAGAGCGCATAAAAATCAGATGCTCTTCTTCGTGCTGCTCCGCTCCCGGGGTTCTATTCTGGTTCCAGAACGACATAATGACACGCTATAGCTGTACATGTCGGTGTGTTCGATAGCGGTCGCGGCAGCAGCACGCTACAATTACTCTGGGCTTCACCGCTCACTGCCTCTGTCGCTCCGCAAGCATGGGGGAGGCCTCGCCGCTGACCCCACCACCCCCACCTCCCCAGCACCGCCCCACCGCACCACAACCACACCGACAATTTTACTATTAACCAGTGGTGGAAAAAGTATACTCGTATTTCTTACTGAAGTAAAAGTGTTAGGAGAATTTCAGACTAAGAGGCTTCCTTACCTCTATTTGAAGTTGTTACGTCCCCATCAAAGAGGTCCAGGTGTTTTTGTCCAGGTGCAAAAACTCCTTATTGGCCTTATTTCCCCATATATCTTCATAATGTAAATAATATCCCAAGTGCACTCTTTACTACCCATGTCAATGGAAATAAGGGAATTGGCACAACACCCCAATGACCCATACAATTTCCAGTCAATTCAATTTATTTCAATTCAATGGGGGCTTATGGTGGGGAAAAGAAAGTTTGCACAAAATAACACCTGGATCTCTTTGGTGGAAACATTCAAGTACAAAAAAGGTAAGAAAGCCTTCTAGTCTGAAATTCTCCTTTAATACTGTTAAACAGTATAAGTCCATATTTACTACAGTACAAAGGTATTGCCATCTATCAAAATGTACTTTAAGTAGGACCAAAAAGGATTCTCATTATGCAAGAAGAATGTTCCACTTCACGAGTTCTGACATGTATAAAATGTATATACAAATCTTTTGAAAATAGCAGATCTATTATGTGTCGCCATGTGTGCTTGTAGTGTCTATTTCCAAGAGGACGAAAAACAGGATAAGGAAGAAGTGGCGTCTTTTGTCATAATACCGGTAATCAAAATAGTGGCATATAGTTACTGGACTAGAAGTAAAAATTATAGAGATTGGATATACCCAAATAACTACAACAGAATGTTACTACAATACTTCAGCAAATGTGCTTGGCTAATTTTTGCACCTCCCTGACCCAGAATTTTACTACAATACTTCAGTAAATGTGCTAATAATAATTTTTACACCTCTCAGACCCGGCCGAAACGTTATGTTCTTATCGCTGGATACTAATTCTTGTAACTCGTGAGATTTTATAGGCATAAAATACATTTGTTTTCTGAGCGCTGAGCATGCAGCAGACAAACATATGATAAATCCCCTGTTCATTTTTTCCACTGTGTCTGTCTCAAATGCAGTGGCTGTTGTTACGTCAGTGATTTTCTACTAGTCTCGGATTAACCAGACTGCTGACTGTCATGATTTTTCAAATGCTTTCTCCATCAGTGTGGAACAAAGGAAGACTGCTCATGAGTATGCAAATATTAAATAAAGCGGATGTGACGTATCCTCTCACTCGGTGCAGGTGCCAAAACTATTCCTACTCGAAGCAAAATAGTGTGTCAGTTATTGCTTGTGCATCACACATTGTTGTCAATACTCTCCATTATCCCTTTCTTTATTTGCTCGCTACAGCTATACAATAGCAGCAAATACTAGTTCCGATACACAGCTCATGGAGGCCGTACTTCCACACTCTACCTAGCATTCGTAGATTTGGAATAGTTGTCTGGTTACACGAGACGCATTTTCTACTCTGTCAACAGGAAAGTGGCAGGTCTGCTGCCATCGCTTCCCGCCCTTGCGGACGGCCGAGTAATAGATAAGCGATCACATCATGTAAAGCAATTTTGCTTTGGAAAGACTTTGTGCTGGTGGCTGCCGGCCACCCATGTTTAACTGGAGGAGGCCCCCCGCGCTGGCCCGGGGCCCGATGATGAGTTTTCCAAGCCTTCTGTCACAGGTTGGCAGGCAGCGGTGGACCCCCCCATCCAATCCATCCCAAGGACCCCCCATCCATCCATCTCAGGGTCCCTCTTAGCCCCAGGCAGACCACCACCAGACCTCGATACAGGACCTCCAGCCTATACACGTTTTCTTTTCCTATAGCATCTTGTGTTTGTTCTCTTTCACCTTGATTCCTGTTAAGAGACAACCACGTGGTTGCAGGGTCAGAGTGGAAAGGAAATGGCAATCCCATCTGACGACAGGGATCCAAACTCTGTTCGCGTTCGCTCTCCTCTCTCTCTCTGCAGCAGTCGCGGCGCAGGAGGGGAAAACAGATCGCTCAGTTAGTCCACTGCCCCTTTCTGGGAGGCAGTTTTCGTTTCCAAAGGCAACACAGAAGGTCGGTGAGTATGGGAGTTCGGCCCTTTACGGTCTCTGCGCGTGTGTGCTTGTGCGTGTGTGTGAGAGAGACAGAGAGTATAGGTAGAGAGAGAGAGTTGGGCAACAAGGTCATAATGAATGGCACTGCACTCAATCTTAATCTTTCCAATCCAATAATCAATTATTCGCAGAGTTTTTGCTTCTTTTTTTTCTTCCTCCTGTTAGTTTTGGGAAGTCGTCCCCCTTGATACGACTCCAGGTAAACATAATAAACATAATCGCTCCTGCGTGAAAGCAGATAACTCAGCGTTCTGTTTCTGTCTCGACGCTGCAGGTTTTCTCTCCCGTATGCCGGCTCTGGAAGCCAGTTGACTCCCAAATAAAAGCAGGAATTCAACTGGTGATTTATGACTATTTAGACAAGTGGTTAACAGAGAGATGTAGGATTATGGAAATACTGCATTCATATGAAATACACAGAACACGTCATGTGGGCTTTAGTGACCACTTAATCTGTTGGCAGACCAACCCCTCCTCCCCCTGATCCCCCCTACCCCAGAGTCCCCCCGTCCACACACACACCACACACATACACACACCCCCAAATAGCCCCCACACCGCCAACACCACCCCCGGCTGAGTCAGATGCACACAGGGCTTCCTTTCAACGGTCACACAGAATATTTTACTTCCACATTCGACTTGACAGTTATTGCTAGCCACAAGTCCTGGGAGCCAGGCTAGTATGACATGATACCTTCCATCACGGCTGACCATAAACATGCAGACTGTTTATTGTTGTGCCGACTTGTGAAAACACAGCTGTTCCGTTCGGCGGGGCCACCTTGGCTATCACTTAAAAGCCAAAGCCGAAGGAAAAGAAAAAATGGAGGCGCTTATATGCCTGATTTATGCTTGGTGTACACACACACGGCCCGGGTGTGTGTATGTTTGTACGCCGCACAACAGAAAACACCAGGTCTATATAAGCATGCGACGCAGTGCGCCGAGATGCATTGTGAGCTTGTAGATCGGGCGCCTGTTTTTGGGGAGCGACAACAACCCACGCGCGGCGGTTCAAGTGTGACTCGGGTCTTTACAAAAATTGCACAGTGCAGCGGATTAGAATAACATACAAGTCACGCTATGATGAACCTCACAGAAGCACATGTGGATTCAGGGACTAAAGCAGTCAATCACTATTAGCCGCAGTATATATCATGCAATAAGGATGACAGCATCCGCCAATTTTAGAGATTTTTGTTTCCACAGTTAAATAATAATAATCATAAAACATCCGCAGTAGTACTGGTAGGAGAATCTAAAGGTTTCATTTGAAGAGTGGGGAGAGTCACCACCACCACCAGGCCAATGCAAATGGATTAGTTGTTTTAGCATTACTCTACTTGGTTAAAATACCCTAACCTGGGGCACCCGCTGGCCTAGTGGTCCCTCTTTGCTTGTATGCATCAGTAAAGGAAAAAAAGCCAAAAACAAATCTTAAATCTTAAAATTAAGATCTTAATCTCTTAATCTAAATCATGAAGGCTGAAAACATGAACATTCTCACAATGCGTCGCTTTGTGAGCTTTTAGGTTTTTCAAATTGCAAATTGCAAAATTGCAAGTAACAATGGCAAATTTGCAAAGTAACTATAGTATAGAGTGGAGCAGAAGTACAATATTTAAAAGTAACTTAAAATCATACTCAGGTACAGTACATGTACTATACTACACCACTGCTCCTAATTTACAATGAGACGTCTATAATAAATCCTCTTCAGAGCCTTGAGTGCAACGTGTCCCGGGATCGCAGCGTGGCTCCTTGTGAGCTTGCTGAATGGATATGTCCAACATGCAAACAAGTGTAAAAGGACTTGTGTCCTTTGCTCCTTTACTTTTACTGGATCTCTTGTCCATCTAGTTTTTATTTGTTGACGAAATTGTCAAGTCAATATATTTACTCTTAGTACTATAGTCATTATACCTTGTTTTCATTTAGTTTCCATTTAGTTTTCTTCAGTGAAAAAAGGACGAACCTTGTGTATCATAGTTCTCATCGATGAAAACAGCGTGCGTTTTCATGATAATCACTTTTAATGTATCAAAACATGTGTGCATCTATCAGGAGGTAGAGCAGGTTGTCCAATGACCCATGGGTTGGCGGTTCGAATCCCGGTTCCTCCTGTCTACACGTCTTAGGCCTGATTCACAGTCACACTGGCTGCCAAATCTAGCTTGAATCAGATCTGTGTCAATTCAAGATAGAAATCTCATTGGTCTAACAGGTCACATGACTCATTTAAACGAATCACATTCCAAACTCAATGTGCATCAGATTGAATTCAGGCTGGATTTGGCTGGCAGTGTAAATGGGGCCTTGGGCAAGTCACTGAACCCCAAATTACTTTTGATGCACTGTTTGTGCCTTGCATGGTTTCATCCACAATCAGTACTGCATATGGGTCGTGCATGAATGGGTCAATGTAAGGAAATGTAAAGCACCTTGGATAAAGGTGCTGCTATATATAAATGCACCATTTACCATTTAACACTGTTGGCAACGACGGTTTGGTTTCTACCTTCCAAAGTACAGAGACAGAGAGAGACTCAGAACAGGTTGCCTGGGGTTTGACACCATGCCGTCCTCACCCCTGGACGTGGTGAAACGGTGTAATGGGGAGGCGGAGAGAGCATGTCACCGGTTGCACAGAGGTGACCCCGCCGTGACGCCGCCTCGTCTCTGTCGACCTCCATCACTCAGCGGCGGCCCGAGGAGCTTTTCTCATCCCGGAGGTGGAAGAGAAAGCCAGGCGGCTGACCGGAGCCAGGGGTCAGGCCGCCCCCGTCACGCAGACATGAATTTTTCACCACCGTTATTTTCTTTGGGTAAATAATCAAGCTCGAAAGGAACGCTACAGCCTCAGTGGCAGATGCCGGTTTATAAATCTTGGATTGGAAAATAAATAAAATAACTTTTTTTTTGGGTGGGGGGAGGGTGGTGTGGTTCTCTCACCACCCCCCAAAAAAAGCAATTTGTCTTTTTAGATCTGGCTGGGGATGTCGGATTTCCATTTTTAGAAAGACTAATGTCTTATTTATTGCGCATCAAAAATAGCTGATCTACAAGATCGGGTATTTCCTGAGCACGACTTGCAGCAGAAATATAAATCACGTCTTGAATCAATAGGAAAAGAAGATTCCTGCACTGTGACCATGCCTGTGCGTTCAGCCTTTATTTTTTGGGATTGTTACGACGATCACAAATGACCACTGCAGTAGTCAAGAAATGAATTATTATTTTCCCCTGCAGCAAAGATGACTCGCAAAGCCCCTGAGAAAAAAACCCATGAAAAGTTCCATACTTGGCCGTTTTATGTGCGTTTCTGAAACCTTTGATCATGCGTCCACATAATGCCAGGGAAGCTTGGGGCAGCGCCAGTATCTCAGTGGGTGTGAGGGGAAGTCATGCCATCTGTAATGACTTCCACGGGCGAGACAAGAGAAGAGGGCATCCTCCCAGTATCGAGAAGCATATACTCGTTTTTTTTCCTCTTTTTATTTTTGCTGACTCGACTCTCAAAATCATGTGTAAAGCAACGCCGTGCCGACTGAAACTCCTACCTCTGAAGTTTACAACTTCTTTTAAAAAAAAGAGGGTTTTTGAAGCTAATAGTCTCCTGGATTCACGCTGAAATCATATGTGCATGTTTTGGCCGGACATCACACACATTCCTACTGTGACACACTCTGCCTTTGTATTTATTAGTCCCACGATTTACAGTAAATGTCAGATTTGTTCAGCGAATGCCACAGGTTCGAATGTATTATGTATACAATTCGAAGGACAGAAGTAGAAAGTATACGTGAGGTTTTAGCTCATAAAAAAGGTGTGATGTTGTTTTTATATTTTCACTGAATCTCTACGTGAACTGTAGCACTACTTTGGTTGAAGACAGAGCCTGGATTTTATTTCCCCATTTTCCCCCCTTTCTGCCATCCCCGTTCGCCCCAGGTGTTTATAGTCCAAACACACTTGAACCCCCCCCCCCCCCCCCCCCCCCCCCCCAGCAGTTCTTGTATTCGTTGTGTTACCGAGGTTAAGGTTATAGGGAAAAGGTTAGGTTTAGGCATAACTAAGGTTAACTAAGGTTTAGCATTACTTTTGAAAAAGAATCTGTCAGAGATTGCATAAAACTTGGCCATAGCCCTAGGAAAAACAAGTCTAATACCCTGGTCAATCTTGGAGGAAGCAGCGCAAATCACGATGTGTGTTGAAGCTGCTCTATATACTGTAGGCTAGCTGCTTGTGTTTACATCCTCGTGTGGTGATAATCTACATGACAGTTCAGTTGTTCATACGATGAACCCATGACCTAACATCTCGTACTGTAATATTGGCACATAAGCTATGGTTGGTAAACCTTTGAGAGGACACGCGTACGGTACATACGTAATTCTGTTATTAGACTTGGCCAGCATAATAAAATAAAAATCACAATTTCATTAATTTCACAAGCAAACAACAATATACTTTGAGAGAGAGAGAGAGAGAG
Organism: Benthosema pterotum; assembly: GCA_039105355.1. Lineage (NCBI taxonomy): Eukaryota > Metazoa > Chordata > Actinopteri > Myctophiformes > Myctophidae > Benthosema > Benthosema pterotum. The sequence continues at coordinate 31,044,526 of CM076980.1, read as the reverse complement.
AGAGAGAGAGAGAGAGAGAGAGAGAGAGAGAGAGAGAGAGAGAGAGAGAGAGAGAGAGAGAGAGAGAGAGAGAGAGAGAGAGAGAGAGAGAGAGAGAGAGAAAGCATTTTCCATCTTGGAAACTCTAAAACATATCTTGTTTACTTCAAGAGGATAATCCCACATCTTATGAAATGTTGATGAGCCAAATGAGCGGCTGGTGTATTTACTGTGCAGAGGAGGCTCATTAGAGATCCAATCCCACTGTGTGGAGCTCTGTGAGGAGGTGGCCAGCACCTGTCTTCTCTCTGTCTCCGTCTCTCTGCTGCACGCCTCCTCCTCCCCTAGCGTACCTCGCTTTCATTTACTGGCTCCCAAATTATTTTTGGTTCTTCAGTTGACAAAGATAAATGGAGGGATTAATATATATTGGGACTAATCTGGGAGCTCGCATGGAGGGCGGGGAGGGGGAGAGTCTGGATAGTATTTCCCTCAGGTAACCAAACGCAGGCCTACTGGATTAAGAGTCATTTGCAGGAAGGCTTATCCAAGAGCCCAAGCCATTAGCAGAACATGCTTTTCTTTCTTTTAAGAAGAGGAGAACCAGAGGAGATTTTTAATTGCCTCTGGTAGCACTGATTAAAATTCAAAGAAGCGCTGAAATGCTCTCATCTTTGAGGGGTTGCGTTTACAGAATATTCAGCTGAAATAATACAGCACTATGCTTCTGGCTTGCAACAGCTATGATTTGAGTCTAAGAGGGTTTGCACGAGTGGCAGATATTGCATGCAATCTCACAATAGATATGTATCACGATATAGAGGCCACAATATGATATATATCGCTTATATGTTTATTCAAAAATAATGTCCATGTTGCCCAAATACAATAAAACACACTCAGGCTCACAGAGATCTTTAAATTAAAATAAAATGTCTAAACATCCTAACTAGAGGTCTGGTAATGGAGTGCATTGCAACTTACAAATGGGATTTAATAATATTAAACAGAGGTACATTTGATCACTAGATAATTCATGCCATTTATTGCCATAACGATATAGCAGATCTCCATAGATTATCGCCCAAATATTGATACATTGACTATGGCTGTGTGGATGCATTGTGTTTGACCCTGTTACTTTCCTGGATAATAAGACAAATCTGCCTTAAAAGAGGCCTCTACAGATTTAACTGAATAGGAACTGTTGCAAGTTGGTGTGATCATGTGTGGTCCAGCCAGCCATATGGAATATATGGAATGCACATGCTAATATAATGTATTTAAAATATTGCTTTGATGCTCATCGTTTTTTATTATCATATGCATTCCCTACATTCCTGTACCACACATGGACATATGTCATCATCAACAATATTCTTTATGCAGGAAATTTTATTGTAGTTATAGAGGGCAAGGATATTGTTTTATGGCATATTTGACATATTAGCTAGGGATCCTTTTACACAGTAGAGGACTTGGCTATCATGATGGAGTGAGATTATGAATTCACAAAATGTGCAGCATAGGTACAAGCAAGCAAGCAAGCAAGCAAGCAAGCACGCATGCACGCGCACACGCACACACACTTTACCTTTTTAGGCTACTAGTGCAGGAAGAGCCCGAAAGTTGACCATACGCCTACCCGGGGTATGTATCGAACAAAACATATCTTTAGGATGTCCCTTTCATGAAATGGATTGTTCCGAGATTTAATTTTACTGCAAAGGTCATGAACTTGATGATCCATGAAGTGACACACCAGACACCACATAGGCAAAAACACCTATATTAAAAAAGGGAATTTAGGATGTCTGCATTAAGTGTGCACAAGACACAGCCTGGAAACTAGCCCAAACTCCCACAAGAAAATAATTCTGGGGTAGATTTGGTCTGGCACTGCTCAGTATGGATTATATTTTCTTGAGGCTAAAATTGTGATGGAACAATCAAAGCCAACTATTCAAAGTGACTCCATGCCTGGCTAGGACACACAGGCAGTCAGACAAACACAAAGACACTCTTCTACAACACGATTCTACAAGATGTCTCAACCTAAAAATGGTGTGATCAACATTCCCTGGGAGATATTAAAGTCTATCAGAGAAAACTAGACTACAGAATGGACAGATTTACTCCAAGAAGAACCCCTTTATAAGTATTTTGAACAGGATGTGAGGCGATATGGACAGTCTGGGTAAATACTATACAATAACTGGATGCAGTATTCACATGCCTGTTCTTATGTTACAGTACACACACACACACACACACACACACACACACACACACACACACACACACACACACACACACACACACACACACACACACACACACACACACACACACACACACACACACACACACACACACACACACACACACACACACACACACACACACACACACGATAATCCTCCAATGCACACTCAGTGCTAAAAAGGAATAACATGCAGCCTGGTGGAGACAAATCATAAAAATGACATTAAGTTTAGAGATGAGGCTCAAGATAGGGACCATACATCACTGACTGAGACACAGATTAATTGTAGATCAAAGGCAAATTCATGAAACCTATCATTGTGATGTGATATTGATTAGAGCTTACTGTACATCTTTGGTGCAGTTCAACAAACATGTTAATATATGGGGTTAGAAAGAATTAAGTATATACAGAAAAGGAGAAGACTATTAATATCTGCTTGAATTCCAGCCGTTAATTTCAGCCTTGGAGAGATAATTAATGATACATCTTAGACACAAAGATGAGAATTCATGGTGTCAAGACTTAGAATTTAACCATAATTGCACCAACCATAATGCAATGGACAGTTAAGCCACACAGAGGGAGTGATGCGGGCGTCTAGTTCAGATTCAGGACATATTTCAACTGGGTACACACTTTACAACATACTGTAAGTAAGTCAGGAGTGGCTTATTGTTGGTATCAGCCGACAGCCGCTAACACGCGGGAGTCAATCCCCATTACAGGTTTAGATTAGATAGATAGTAATGTATAAGTTATAGATCGAAAAGGAAATACAGGGCACGTTCACTTCTCAACCTTAAAACGTATTACTGGTTTTATTATCTTACATTATTACATTTATTATCATTGCTATTGCTACTACTCATATTAGTGTTTATCTCCCTCTCTTTTCTATCCGCCACTCTAGAGTGGGGTTCTGCTTAAAATTTCTTCCAGATAGCCTAGTCTGTTTGACTTTACAACACTTAACACATTACAGCATAATATGCAAACCATAGAATTCCACAGAGCAAACAGCCACAATTATAGACAGCACACCACCATGGATGAGGAAATATTCAGCCTTCAATTCAATGGTAGAGTAATACTGACCCAAAGGTTAACACACCATACTGTACACCTCAAGGTGGTGCCAGAGTCACTTGTATGAACCAAAATATTCTGTTTCAGTTAACCTTGCCTAATTATTATTAGCTTCATATATAGATTGTGCATCACATTCACACACACACACACACACATTCACACACCAATGGCGATGGAAACCATGCAAGGTAACATTCAATCCCAGCAGGAGCAACGCAAAATTGTTGCAAAAATAAACAGCAGAACACACATGTATAGACAAACTAGATTTAGGGTTGGATCTCTGAAGACACACTCCCACAAAACAAACAAGACAAAGTACTGCCGGCCAATAATGCTGTATATATTCAGTAGTCAGTAGTCTCCCACACCACAAAATGAAGCATTGGCAAAGATTAATGTAAATATATTTTATACAACAACAACACACCAACTTCCCTAGATGTAACCAGATAGCAAAAGATGTGCTCCAGACAAGATACTGAGAGAGAGATGACTGCAAACTTTCAACAGCCACAGAACTATATAACCATTGGGACACATTCAGTCCCGAAACCACAGCAACTAACAACAAATACTGTAGGGACACACAAATTAACAACACGCTTGCCTACCTTTGCCGTCTTCTGGATTTCTGTGAGGCCAGGTCCTCCTCACCAGGGTAGGCCTGAAGATACTGTCGAGCGTGCAGTCGCCAACAACCAACACCCATCTCGGGACTCCTGAATTGCTGCTCTCCACATCACCCTCGGCTCTGTTGTGTTGCAGTGTGCCTGCAGGTGCAGCCATCATTGGCCACCCCTGGGCCAATGGTACCAGTATTTCAGCAACTGCTGGGTGAAGAATATGGGAGGGACACTGTATTGTAGCCTAAAGGCGTCTTTAGGTTGCATACATTTGAGTAAAGTGTCATTGAGCTTTGCGGTCGGTGCCCCTAGTAGTCCACTCCATGGCCCCTGAGTCCATGGCTTCCACAGCGTCACTTTGCCACCAGTTTACCACCAGTTCCAGGTGGCTATAGTGCAGCCAGACTCGATCAGCCCTGTCTCTGACTTTGTTTGTGACCCAGCCGCAATCGTGGCAGGTCCCCGTTTTTTAAGTATTACTACCATGTGACCCTACAGGTAGTGCCATTTGTAGCATTCTTCTATAGACACAATCCAGGGCCCTGCTGTGCTGTGTGGCAAGTGTCCAATCTACTGACTGTCTCACCTTCATACAGCAGTCCTCACTCCCCTGTGAGGGTCCATGTCTCAGCACCATACAGTAGTACTGAGTGACACCACTGTAGCTATGAAGAGCCGCCTCGTCCTGTCTTCTACGTCCAATGTTTCCATGTCAGATTTCCACGCTCTTCTCATGCCATGTGGGGAAACAGGGATAGTAGCCTATCCGCATCAAGCCTGTTCTGTAAAGTAAACAATTAAAGGAGCAATCAGTGATTTGAGTGAATCGGATGCCCTGATTACAACACACCCTTTAGTGTATGTGTGTGTGTGTGTGTGCGCGCGCGCGCGCGTGTGTGTGTGTGTGGGGGGGGGCTCACTGGGGTCAAGGGGTCCTTGGTCGGCACATTCTAAAGTAGTGAGGATTTTATTTTAAAAAAGAAAATAAAGTGATATCTGACCCAGAGCCCAGTGAAGTCCCACTCTGGAAGGCAAGCCTGTGCAGTACCAATAACATGCATTTTAAAGTCGGAAATATATTATATAGACAGGTGGATTTCAACCAGTGGTCCTGGCCTGGGACCACCAGTGGTCCTTGAGAGGGTTCCAGGTTGCCAGCAAAATGATGAAGTTGGTTAACCAAACTAAATGGACCCGTTTCCTGTTTACACTCTGAAGAGTTAAAATATTCATCATGTGAATTAGCCCAAGTCTACACAACTAAGATTAATGGTCATTTTTGATCTGTATCTTTGACATGGTTTGTTTCCAATATGAAGACTGGAATTGTGGACGAAAGCAAAATAAATCTTTAGTTTTGGTGTCTGACGGGGCTAAAATGTCTTCAAATGCTGGTCCGTGGCTCAAATTCTGAATAAATAGTGCCGTGGGCCCTGGTGTCAAAAAGGTTGAAAACCAATGACAGACAGCGGAGGCGCAAACGAAAACGGTGATATGGTTATTTCACTCGACCACATTAAAAAGAAGAGCTGGCCAAATTGTTGCTTCATAAAAGCAAAAAAGCTACAGTGTAACCAGCCCAGCTGGTCAAATGTTTTACCTCTGACTCGACTTTAACTTCCCCGGAAGCACTCGGCGTACGTTCACCTCTGATTGGCTGCAGGTGCGAAGAGGAGCACTCCATTTTCTCCTCATCATAAACTGTCAACAATAAGTTATTGTGACATTACCAGCGTGGTAATAAATGTTGTGTATCAGCCTACAGTAGTGGTTTTCAGGACCCACTTATTTATTCAGCATTTGAGCCACGGACCACCATTTGAGGGCATTTTCACCCGCACAGACCCGAAAACTAAAGATTTCTTTTATTTTTGTCCACAATTCCAGGCTGGATTTGGGAAACAAACCTGTCACCCATACAGATCAAAATGACCATTAATCTTCTACATTCTAGAGTTGTGTAGACTTGGGCTAATTCACATGAACTCTTCAAAGTGTAAACATTTATACATTTTTACGCTATCAAAGATTTACATCTGGTTAACCAACTGTCCATCATTTAGCATGAGGACCACCTAGAACCCTCTCAAGCACCACTGGTGGTCCCCGGTTGAAAACCCCCTGCCTACGGTGTTTTCCCTCTGCTGACTGCAGTCCAAAGTTGATTGAACCAAACAATAGGTTTAGCGGTCGAATCTAGGCGTTCGTTCATCAAATGTAACCTACATGTGAAATTGTATTTCAATAAATAAAAACATACTTTTTGAAAGCATACATACCTGAACATTTAATCATAAACAAACAAACAAAAGTCGCTCGGCAAATGAGTCTGCCAGTGAGTCAGAATACAATAAATCATATTCAACACCAGATGGCGCCAAATAATAAGGCAGAGAAGGCTCTGACAACCACAGAGGTCGTGATGAGGTGTGTGCGTGCGTGCGTGCGTGTGTGTGCGCGCGCGCGCACAAGTGCTGGCAGCTAGACTCCATATTTGCATATTTGTGCATGGTTTTATTGCAATTTACGACCTGACAGGCAGTAGGCCTACACTGCCAAATATGAACACCCCAGTCCAAAGTCCAAACACCCTTAATTGTGTTTGAGATGGACGCTCATGCTTTCAAATGTGTGATTTTGGTCCCAAGGATACGTAAAAAATGAATAACATGCCAATATCGTCCAATCTTTAGGGAGGGGTGAAATTATATATGACCCCACCAGTTTTGTTTTTTAAAATAAAAATCTAAACATTTTGCACAGAAAAGGCCACGTCTTGCCCCAGTCACAATGCCCATGTGCAGAGTACAGAGTGACACATTGATGATGACCCCCAAGCTCATTTGAAACTTTGAAACATCACACCAACCTCTGCTGTCTACCTGATCCCTGGCTTTAAAAGGATATTCCACTTTCAAAAAAACATTTTATAATCTACTCAGTCTTGTGTGAACACCCCAGACAGTTTAGAAGTTACTCAGTATTTAGATATTTGATTTTCATTTTAGTGTATCCACCTCCATACAAACCCATTATAACTTAAAACTCCATTTTAACCATGACAGATTATTGGAAACCAACCCATCTTTTTTCGGGTGACTGATATTATCCTCTTAATACGTGAGAAGGCCGTGGAATTTCATTTACTGTTTTCAATTATTTTTAAAATATTGTTTTATCCATTTGGAGGCTGCTACATTTTCAAAAACAATATTTTAAGAATAAACAAGAACAGTAAATGAAATTTCACGGCCCTCTCATGTCTAATACATGAGACATTATCAACCACCAAAAATGGGTTGTTTTCCAATAATCTGTCATGGTTAAAATGTAATTTTAAGGTATAATGGGTTTGTATAGGAAGGAGGTGGATACACTAAAAGGAACATTAAGTATCTAAATACTGAATGGAGACTCAAATGAGACTGAGTAGACGTAGAATGATGTTTTTTTGAAAGTGGAATACCCCTTTAACTACATCAGCCACTGGTTAATAAAATAAAAATAAAAGAAAGGGGTGCTATAAAACATGGCCCAGCTGGTGATAAATAAAGCGTTGTCCCAGCCTGCACTGCAGGTGCTGCTCTCTATACTTGACGTAAGGTCTCCTCCTCAAAATGAACAGTGAGTTATAGTTTTATGACCTTTCATATCTGCCTTGTTTCCCAGACGCAACCTGCTGACTCTGAAGCCACCTGTCGGAAACAACGATAAGAACAATAAGATGGCCGCTGCCCAGGTAAGGAGGATGTGCTGCTAATAAACCACCACACGCATGTGTTTGTACTGTAGGCCCTTTGAAATGTTTTCTATTCTTCTTAGTGCTTATGCTCTTGCGTAAATGCTCAAAGATAGAGTTCTGAAGAGAATACTATACTGCTCTACTCCGATCAAAAATGGTATGTGCATTTATATAGCTCTTTATATAGTCCTTTATCCATAGATGGTGCATTACATTTGCCCATTCACTCACACAGCTGAAGAAACCATGCAAGGCACAACCCGCACATCAGGAGCAATTAGGGGTTCAGTGTCTTGCTCAAGGACACTTCGATGGCAAATCTGGGAAAGGCCAGGTTCAAACCGGCAACCTTGTAGTTACCATCCGGTGAATATCCCTGAGACACCACTGCCCCATGTGTGGGCTTGAATACAAGACATGTGGCAGTGCACCATGGATGTCTGGGTTTGAACTGGCAACATTGCGATGACTATCCAGAGACACCGAACACACACACACACACACACACACACACACACACACAGTGAGAATAAGCTCTTTTCCCCATAAGAAAATTATACTATATATTACTAAGCAGATGTGTTATCTGAGTATTATAGTAGACTAGTACAAATGTTTTTTTTTTCCTTCAGTTGAAACATTGTATGTGTGTGCGTGCATACAGTATGTGTATAGCTTTTCCAGCAGTTTGATATACATCACATTGCCAGCAATCATGGTGTGGTATGAGAAGTATAAATACGACATAACCTGTCCTACATGTGTTCCATCTGAACAGATGCTTCCTGATGATGCAGAGTCAACACAGCAGCACTGCTAGAAGAGCAGCTGGCTACAGCGTTGACTTAACCACACACAGACCTGCAAGGGCTTTATTTATGAGTTAAATTACTTTCTGTTCTGGGTATTCCTTCTGTGAATTAGGTGTAATGTTCTGACTGACTTCCAATCAGGGCATGCAATAATCAGTGTTGCGACCCACCTCTCTAGGCAAGTTAACATAACCCCAACCACATGCGATGCCACGGGTGATTTGTAGCCAGCAAGGCATAACCACCCAACTATTATGAAATATGGCCTCACCTGCCTGACAAAATGTACGGTATATATACATGACATGACTGTCCACCGTTTTATTGAAGGGACTGACTACTGTATGTGCAATATGATGAGTTGCATGCTTTTTCCTGCTCAACTAACAAATGACCAAGAAAAACAACTTTACTCTCATCTAGGAGCAATGATGACGTTCTGGTGGTCGATACTGGGATTCCAAAAGACTTTGAGGCGTGCTATAGAAGCTCTTTCATTCTAAGCTTCTGACAAGTTGTATCTATAATCTATTGCACAAGTGTTCAATTTATTTAAGCTTTGACGTGTGCGTTTTGGTGTTCTGCCCTCTAATCTGCATCCATTAAAATTAGAGCGTTCAATCAATCTCCCAATAGCCGTTAATGACTCTGAGGTGTGGCTTTTACATGATTTCAGTATGCCTGCTCCAGGAAAACAAAGGCTGTGGTTTCGATTAGCTTCAAATCCCCATGATTTTGGTGATTTGTAAGCAAGTTTCTGAAATGACCATATCCCATCTCCGAGAAAGATAGAAGGTAACATAATTATGTTACCTTCTATCTTAAGCATTAGTGACACCAATTATGATGAAAGGCTCAAAACCTAGATCTTTACAGTATGTACAGTGTTCATACAATTAGAACTTGCTACAAAAAGCACAAGTAGTGATGGTTAGTAAACCATTTTATTAAAATGTTTCAACATTAAAAACATGTCCAGACAATAAAAATGAACTGAACAAAATAAATATTAAAGATATAAAATAAAGTAAATAAATAAAAGATTAACCATTACAGATGTCCGGACAAAGGACTGCATGCAAATCAAAAACTTTAACCCAGTCAGCTCATGAACGGAACCGGTCAGAAAACTTTGGGGACTGTGCCACAGTGCAAGGCACATCTGACTTCTTCACTATCACAGCCTTGTAACGTCTGACCGGCTGAGCTTTATGAACCTGCGGAGAAAGGAAATTTACTTAAGAGGGTCTAATATGTCCAGTGATCAATGTTCCCACCCGACAGCAATAATACAGTCTGAGAGCATATCACCTGGTCCTGACGCATCTTTGCAAGTTCTTCCTTCTCTCGCTCCTCTTGCTCCTGGCGCTCCCTCCTCTGCATGTAGGCCCTGAGGGCCTCCTTCTCAATCAGCTCCCTCTCAAACTCCTGCCGCTCTCGGGCACGGCGCTCTGTGGCCAACTCAAATGACCCTGGAACTGTGGAAGTGTTCAGGCCCGGTTTGTAGCAACAGATTATTGAAGAGACAAGTGTGTGAGGAGGAAAAATTAGTAAATGACAGTTACATAAGCCACAGCTCAGTGTTATGACTACTGCTGAAATGCTGTGGTACTATAGTCAACTGAATACTGCTAAATTTATCTGGTATGTGAAAGGCAATGTAGGCAATTTTAATGTGTACAAAATCAGTGTTTGTAAACAGATTTGAATATAACCCCACCTCACCTCCACTCTATTGGCCCATTATGAAACTGCTGCACTGTGATTGGCTAAAATGCAGCCACACACGCGTGCACACGCACCACCTTACATGTGGGCCTACAATACACGGCCTGATTGGTATCCTCACCCTAGTGACTGGATAAAATTGATATTTTAACCTGATAATCAGAATACGGCAATTCAACAAGGTATCACTTACACTCCCTTTAAGAATAGTTGTCTGGTTAGGATTAGATTCTACTCACCAAGAACAGCGTAGCTTTCCTTCTTGGGCTGGAAGGGCTCTTTGTGGACAATTTTGCTAGGCTGTGCTCTGAAAACGGTGGCTTCTAGCTGCCGCTTCTGCTCCTCCTTCACCTACGGAAGATGTACACGAATAAACACTTAATCCCCCCCCAAACTGAGCGCGTTAAATGACATGTGCAGCACGTTCACCCAACAGTTACTACTATGACCAAAGCAAGTCTTTTACACTATATTTTTAAGTTATAGCGCACCATCTGCTCCCAACGATTGTTCTTAGCCTCTCCTCGTTCATCGATCTGCAGCTTGAACGGTTCCGGCTTGGTCGGTTCAATCATTTTCTTTTGGGGAAGGTGCACCTCATTGAAGTCTGGAAGGAGTTGGGCTTTGAACTGCTGCACCTGGGAGTTTTAAAAGGCCAACGAAACTGATCAAGTCAAGGTTACAGAACTTTCTTGTCCACAAGCAACACTGGACACACGATTTTTTTCTTCTCCTGGATTTCAGATTTGGATTACAGAAAAGATCTACAAGATCACGTTCAATGATGCATGGCTATAAACACAACTCATCGAGAGCTTGAACAGCCATTTTCACTGCCTTTGAAATATGGGGAGTACAGGACATTTAATTAAAGTGCACTACTTTGTCTTCCACTGGCTAAGGACACAGAACAGGTGTGTGTAATACACAGAATAACCTTTTTACACCAATGCGTTCTTCTCCCTACCTCTTTGTTTCTCAGATCTTCTAGCATTTTTTCCCTCAGAATCCTCTTCTCCTTTTCTCTCTCGTCAAATGAGAAAGGGCACACCTCTACCTCGCTCTTGTTGGAGCCACAAGTATAGACTGGTGCACTGAAGTGAGGCATTGGTTTGGCCTTGATAGGGGATGGTGCCTTTACCTGGAGGGGGGGTAAAGCAAATAAAGTCTCATTGCTTCCCTTAAGGGTTGTGCTTTATAGAATGATAAAACTGTAGAATCTTACCTCCACCTTGTGCTCCAGTTTAACTCTTTTCTTGAGAGCAAAATCTGGGGATTCTGCGATAGTGGCCAAAATAACTTTTTTCGGGGGGACTCCCTGTTGGACAGCAAAGTTTCGTGTCACAATGTGAAAGACTGCCATAATTCTGTACAGATTGCCCATACAAAAATATTATAGAAGCATCCTGGATCACACTCAACTAGAAATGCATTGTGGGCCATTGCGTTTTAAGCATAATGTATGCAGCTTTCCGCACACTCACAAGGGTTTACACTAAACTTACCACCACCCCTTCCAGGATTTTTGTGGGTAGGGGCTGGGCATGGAAGGCATGATGTTCCTCAGTTTTCTTGGTGGCTTGCCTCTCATGAATTCTCTTCTCCATCTGCAAATCCAAGCCCTCAGGTATTGGGCGCCCTTTGGCAGCAGTCTTCTTGGGGTTCACAACACCTTTCAGAATCTTTCTTTTCAGTACCAGAGCCTTGATCCTAGCCCTTGGAGAGACAGGTGGCGATTTAGAAGTTCAGACAGTATTATTGAAAATATTACTCGGTCAGCAAAGGCCTTGATATAAGACATTGGCCCATGTAACTCAACAAGTAGAAGAAATGGCACTGTATTGCAAACCCACTTATTGAGTTTGTCAAGCTCCTCCGTCTCCATCTCAGCACTACTCTTTACTGTTATGAGACGCTTCCTCTGATGGGTCATCAGGCGTGGGCTATGAGGCCCAGTCATCTTTAGTTGTTCTGTCTTCTTTGGAGATTGCCCTTTAGCACAAAACACCTGTTAGTTGCAATAGGACCGGGAGTCTCAACAAGTTCAAAACTCTTCAATGGTTGACGATTAGGAAAAGGATATCAAAGACGGTGCAGGTAACCAAACAAAGGTGTTGTGAAATCGGTTACATTGGAAGAGCACCAGCTGCACATAAAGCTAGTCACAGCCATCCTAGTTCTGAATGAGGTCAAGTCAATAGCACATACTGTACCTGCTGCATGCATACCCCTTTCTTCTTCTATATGGCCACGCTGCTTAGCTGCTTTAGCTCTGCCAGCTGTACTAAAGTTAAACTCTTTGGGTACAGTAGGTGGTGGAAGGTGACCTAAAAAAATAAAAATCAGGAAATAATTTGAGGAGCACATGGCCACAAAGTTTAATCTTTTGGCATAAAGTGAATAATCCTCACTCACTGCCACTCAACGCTGCCTCGTAGCTAGCATCGTTTTTCTTCCGGTGTTCAGCCACCTTCATCTGCAGCCTTCTGATGTGCTCTGGGCCCTGCTCCTCAGAGCCTTTTGGTCTGAATGGAAAAAAAAAAAACTCTTTCAAATAGGCTTTCCCCATGGAGTTTCCAACTACAGGTAAAGAAAATGCCTTTACTCACTGTACAGGTGGTGCTGCCTGCGACCTCCGGGGAAAACCAGTTTTCCGCTGGCTACTCCTGATGGTACTTCGTTTTCCCAGACACTTTGCTCTGCGAGGAGTAGCTTCAGACCGCCTGAGTGGCTGACTCCTAGATTGAAAGAAGAAAAAAAAAAAGAAAAAAAAATCACACACCCGTGTGAAATGAAGTGCTGCCTGTGTGGTGGTGTGTGGGGGGGTCCCCCAAACTTTATTTGATGCATCACTCAAGGAAATACATTTGGTGCACATTTGTTGTACAAACCTCATGTACCATCCCATAGCCTGTAAACCGTGCCGGTTAGGCACGGAACGCCACGCAGCCACGCAGCTTGTAAATCGGCTAAGGGAAGTGCTTGGCAGCACTTCAAAAAAAGAAGTTGTGGAAGAAAAGAAACAGACCCATTGGTTGAGTGGTGAGTGGTGCACCAATGCCCCCGCTGGTAGCCCAAACATACATGGGGAAACCATGGCAGAGACTCTGCCATGGACGGACAAAGCCGGTCATTGAAGAGGCTGCACCCTATGGTTGCACCATTCAATAACCGGTTGCCACTTGCAAAGGACTGTGTTTTTCAGCACCGTACGAAACAAACGTATCTTTTGTTATGCTTATTTGCCATCATGAAATGTTGGCGTCATCCAATACGCAAAACTATACACGTTTTCTTAATCGCATAGAATTACTCATAGTAATTATATTACTCAAAATGTGAGCAAAGACAAGGGTATATACAGTACATGTTCCATTATTAATCTTATAGGCCTATGTGCCCGTCACAGACGAATAACGACGTCTGTATTCGATACCCCGGAATGTTGAGAAATTATAGATTTAAAATATGAATGATTTGATATTCTCAAGGCCAGCACTAAATTAAAGGTCAGGTCTCACCTTCGTTTCTTGACTGGAACCACGTCACTAGTGTCCGACTTGCGCTTTGAAACCCTTCAGGAAAAAACAAACAAAACAAAAAAAAACACATGTATAATCACCTACAGTATATGCAATACAATCAATCAAACAGTGTGGAGATTGGAGAATAGCATTTAAATGTAAGCCATTTTGTACCGTTTAACCAAATCAAGTTGATATACCACAGAGTAGCTGGTTTAACCCAACAGCATCACTTATAAACACTGTGACCTTCTGTGAACGTTTGCCACCAGACATACCTGCGGGCATGGACAGGGAATTGAGCGGAGGTGTTCTGCTGCTTAACAGCCATGTGACTGGGAGCGTGGTTACCAGCAGCCAGGCCAGTCGCTGCTCTGTTACCCCAGGATGTGACGATGTTGGAGGGTGGCGAACTGGATCCACTGGGTGCTAGAATAATCAGTCAGTTGTAGATCCCAGGTTACTAATAATTCACAATTAAAGCTGAATTACACCATGTATTGTCAACAATTAGGAATGCACTAAGCTAAATTACCATGTAAGCCAGGAAGAAATGTCTGCATGTCTGTGGAGAACTCCAGACATACTGTACTCTGCTAGTAAGACCTTTAAAAGCCATGTAGGATTGCACCATCCGTCAAAACCAACTATGTTGTGGATGTATGAAAATAAAACTAACCAGAGTCTAGTGGTTCCTTGACCTGAGGGGTCACAACTGCCCGGGGCAGGTCCAGCTTCTGGGATGTTCCAAAGGGAAAGCCACTTCTGTTTGGTGTTATGGCCAGATTACTAGCCGTTGTATCTGTTGATAGTGATGCCCACACACAAGTCACATCTGATGCATAATTACATCAAAACCACCAACATCGCAGCTGTAAGAAAAGCTTGAGTTATCCTATGGACCAGAGCTAGAATTATCCTTCATGTGTTGATTGTCGTTTAAGTGTCAGAGTTTGGAACTAACGTCAAATTAAACATGGTACACTCGTAGGGCAGTTGACTGATATCCGAGTGCTTCCAAACAAGAAGCAGTATCAAAATGGTAGCTTTAGTTGGTGTTGAAGTATAGCAATTCAAGCAATACGATATGAAGCGATTGGTTGGTTCCAAAACATTTACATGTCAAGGTCCCGCTCCAACTGAGTGTACAAAGCATCGTTTAGCTGGGTTTCCCTTTAACTCCCTCAAGGACCCAAGAGGGTCCCCAGACTCCACTTTGGGAAACAATAGTATTAGTTTAGCTCATACCTGGGCATTATGCAGCCCAGGGGCCAAATGCGGCCCTTCGGCTGACTGACCGGCCCGTGAAAGGGTACCGTGGTTTTCAACCAGTGGTCCAGGGACCACCAGTGGGTTCTTGAGAGAGTTCCAGTTAAATATGGAGAGTTGGTTAACCAGATGTAGCAATGAGAACCAAAAAATGAAACCAAATGGACCCTTGCGGATCCATTTGGTTTCATTTTCACACTCTCAAGAGTTAAAATATTCATCATCTGAATTAGCCCAAAGTCTACACAATCATAGAATGTAAAAGAATGGTCATGTTTTACCTGTTTTGTTTGTGAAACCCAGATGGTATTGTGGACAAAAACATGGTGCTCCTCTGTGGCTCAAATACTGAATATATAGAGGGCCCTGGTGTCGAGATGGTTGGTAATTTTGAAATGAAGTTATTATGCAGACTTTAGTCTTCTTGGCCCTCCACAATATTTTATGTATCTCATCTGGCCCCTTGGGAAAAATAATTGCCCACCCCTGGTTTAGCTTGTAATGCCAATCCCGCTCTAGCACCATGACATCCAGGTGGCCAGTGTACTGTACCAGGCCGTACCCTAGTGTACCGTACTATAGGCTACTGGACTGTACCACACTGTACCATACCAATGTTTGTTACTTTTTAATTTGGTTCCATTTGTACCAACCCAAAATGGGGCATATTTGGCCTCTAGTGGTCGACTCCCTAGATCCAACATTTAGAAACCGTGCCTTAGGTGATCAGAAAAAGCTGTTTAATTTAATGCCACACACGCACACACTAACGTGAAAGTCTTTGGAGTGTCTGCTGTAAGGGCAGGAGCTGTCATATGGGTCCATTATTACCTTTACAAAAATAGACAAAAACCAGGCACCAGGCAGACCACAGCTGGTCCTCAGTAGGTGAAGGAGGAGGACGCCGTGACTGGCATGGGGCAGAGCACCACCAGCAGGCAAAGGAGGAGGGCGGCCAGCGCTAAAGAGACTGGGCCCAGCAGGCGAATGAGGAGGAGACGAATGGTCTGTCCTCAGCTGGTTCACCTCCAGGCCAGCGATCTCCTTAATCTTTTTTTAATTGAATGGAGGCCATTGCAACTCTAGATTCATCCCATTACAAAAAATAAATAAAACTCTAGCATTACAAATTGTGGCAAGACAAAGGCCAACATATAAACGGGCTGTGCGGCGTGCAGCTTGAATTAGTGAGGCAAGACAATGCTGTACAGATCATTGTGGCTTCATAAAACACCGTTCAAACAATCCAAAGCACGGTTCGTTTTAACTCACCGAACCATTGAGTCACATCATCATCCGCGTCTATGGGTGGGTGGTTGAAGTCCATCACATGAGGGAGCATCAGAATAATAATTCATCATGACGGGAGATATAGACAACACAATAATTAAAGCCACAAGCAGCAATGACCTGACCCTCACCGGTTCATATTCGCCAATGAAAGAAGAAATTATGCATGAGATGCCAGACTAGTCTTAGATAATGCACAGTGATTCTTTTTTTTTTTTGCACCCGTTGTAAGCCACAGTCGCCTAGCTTCTAGAGCACTCTGCTAGCTACTAGAGAGCATTGCCAAAGCCATCTCTTTACCAAAGGCGCAAAGAGTCATTTCCATATTGTGGTGAACCCTTCAACTGGTCCAGGGCATTGAGATGTTCAGACTACTGGAGGTGACCAAGAGTGTGTGTGTGCACAAAGGTACATGTGCATGTGTGGCAATAGTGACTATAGCCTCTGCTCTGAGGAGGTCAAAAGGGAGGCGAGTCGCAGAGTGGCTACAGCCTCTGTCATACTGGCCTCAAAAGTCTAATATCGTCCCTCTCCCCTCTCCTGGTTAAGATGTTGGACTTTCAAACGGAAGACCCGAGTTCGAATCCCGAGCACCAAGGCTTCAAAACACTGTTCAGACAATCCAAAGCACTGTTGTACTTTAACTCACCAAACCAGCGGTCTGCCTCATCATCCGTATCCAGGTGAGGGTTGTTGAAGTCCATGACATGACAGGGAGCATCAAACTCATAGTTGGCCATGATGTTCACAAACCAAGGCAGGCAGAGCGAACACTCGAACAGATGATCAAAACTTAAACCCACCTACAACGTAGCAGAACAGTTGTGGGTTATTAGACCACATGCATGTGAAAAGTATACATGTCTTTTATCCTCACATCACAGCCACTGATAATGTTAGATGTTGAACAAACAATTCAGATGGCTGTGATACCAGCTCTCTAGGTTCAGTCACAACTATGCAGATTAAAATACTACCAACTCAAAAGTGAATCAGATATTAAGATATTGGCCTGAATTAAGTTTCTTTCCAATGCAAATATTCTAAACAAACAAGGTTGCATTATAATCAGGTACAATAGACATTCAATGTTATGTATGTTCACGGGCGTAGACACGGGGGACCAGGGGGACAGTTGTAGGCGGGCCTGAAGCCAGGGGGCCCACTAAAAGCTTGGATTAATAAGGTTTTATTTGTATTGATTATTATAAAAATATATTTGAATCACTATATTACCTGAATAAACTGAATGAGTGGCGCAACAAAACATAATGAGTTTTGGATTTCAAGGACTCCACACATTTTATATAATGTGCCCCCCCCCTGCACCTCCACGAAGGGGGGCCCATGTCAAAAAGCTGTGCAGGGGGCCCAGAATTGCTAGCAACGCCCCTGTGTATGTTTTTCAACAAATTTGTCTTGAGAATTGGGATCATCTTATCAGCAATCATCTTGTATTCCATATATTATCTTACTGTTAGGGTTCAATTTTCATTAAAAAGGTTTGTTCCTCAGACAGTATATTAAGTAGATGCGTTACCTCTGAGAGTAGACTGAGCCGACTGGTAAAAGTGATTATTGCAGTATAAAATCTGGCAGCAGCAGCCACCCCTTTTATAGACTAGAGGAAAACACAGGTGTGCCAAATCTCCACTGATGGCAGACTCCGCCCTCCAATCACTGCAAGAATTCACAGTGACTCTCCTGATTGAAGTAAAAATGTGACAAAAGTATATGTTATCAAGGCAAATTCAGCTTTCAAGTGGATGTTGGAGATCATATTGAATGAATGAATGAATGGTTTATTTTGGTGTTTTGCAATTAAGTTAGATTACATCAGTTGTATTTAGATACATATACTTCAAAGTAGCACCAAAAAGGCTGAAGCCATCAAGCCGAAGCTTATTTTGTCTTAATGAAAGAAAACAATATACAAAGGAAGCAAAAGAAATACAAATCATGTTTTTTCATGTTATCTATTGAATACCCTACCTTTAAATAGCATTTTAAATTTGATAAGTGATATGCACAGCTTTAGTTCATTGTTGTGCAGGCTATTCCACAGGTCTTCCACTATTCTAGATCTGCCCTTGGTGTTGGTTCTTGCCTCTTTTTGTTTTAGTATACAGATCCCCCTGAGATTGTACTCTCTCTTACTCCAAATAGCTCCTGTATGGATGATGATAGTAATTCATGTACATTGTAGCTGCAAGTAGCTGCAAGTTTTATTTATAATTCTTATGGCCTTATAGCATGAAAATTGTAGTATTGTCTTATATGTGTTCCCCCATACCTCCACACAGAATGTTGTATACAGAAGCATTTTTTTTTTTTTTTTTTTTTTACATTTTATCAAGATATTTTATTTGATATAATATCTATTGTTTTTGAAAGCTTTGATTGTACATGTGATATGTGTGCTTTCCAACTTAATCTACTATCTGTTATAACACCTGTCAATTTCTAGGCTATGTCATTTCTATTGCTCTAAGAAGTCCAAATTTTGTTAGTGCAGGTCAGGAATGTAGACATTTTGCAGATAATAGTCTGTATCAATTTGAGTCATCTTTCAAGTAGTTCTCTGAATTGCCACAAGGTGTCACTATATAAACTTGTATAAGCTGCAAAGTGCCTCGAGTTAAAATACGCTACTCATAAGACAGTCAGTCCATCAGATGTTGAATGGAAATATCAAGTACATTTACATACAAGTATATTTACATACAAGTAAATATCTTTACTTGAGTAAAAGTAGGCCTATTGGTATCATAAAGGCACAAAAGTAGAAAGTACTATGTACTCATTATGCAGAATGTTCCATTTCACAATTTCAAAATGTATCCAAATCTTTTGAAAATAACAGACCTAGGGCACCTGCTGACCTATTGGTCCATGTGCATGCCACATGGCCCTGGCCGGACAGCATGTCACATGTTCAAATCCCATTTGTGACGATCTTTGCTGCATGTCTGTCAATGTTCACTTGTATCAATAAAAGGCCAAAAGCAAAAAACAAAAGAAAATAGCAGATGTACATTGGCTATATTCAGAATAGGGACATCATGGTTTAACATTCATGTTCTGGATAAATTAATTTTACACTTCCAGAGTTAACATACTGTATAAAGAGTACTATATAACGAGTTATGTGCATGCATAAAGTGAATGGGAAATCAAATATCAAAGTGAGTTTGCATTGTTTAAACTAATTTAATGCAATCACATATTAGGACATTTCTGTTTGGAGATACAGTACAATTATGGGATGTCAAGGCCATAAAGCAGTGTTTTTGCCACTCAGTAACTTCAGGGCATGACAATGTCACACATACAGTATAACCTCAATATAACTTTCTACAATTGGGGTGGTGTGATGTCAATTGGTTTGGTCAACCCGCTGTTCTATTGACACTTTTAGATTGTGTCAAAGGTCATGTACTGTCTCATGCAGAGGTCTCACCTCTAGACACAAGATCTAACACAAATTATGACCTGATGTGGGGTCAAGATTCAATATATCTCCTGAGCAAGTAGGCAAGCTCTGATTGTCACCACTTAAGGGTTACCCTGCATCATCATGCATCCAAACCGAAAAGTCTGACTGCATTAACCCACATTAAACGACTTTAAACTCACTTCGCCACTCTATTTGCCCCTTTCATTATGCATGCTCTATGGACCACAGCCATCTTGCTGGCAAGATGATAATTTGGTGTTTTTATCTGCAAGTGCATGATTCCCCTAAAAGAGTGCACTAATAACTAAAACCCCTGAGGAGGAGGGGGACAAGGTTGACCCAAGAGAATGAGTTATGGGATGCTGTGGATCTCAGCGTTCTATGTCAGCAACTTTCTCTGTGTGCAGGAAGTTTGTCAGTGTTTGGCTATGGAGTGTATAGGAACTTGGTTTCTTATGGGTTGCTGTGTGTATAATGTGGAGCTATTCTTCATTAAAATCCCTCAGCAGTAGAATAGGGTGTGTGCACATATGAAGTTCCATGAACTTCAAAAAGAAGCTAGCGCTCTGTCCGCTCCGCTTCCGGCTTTTTAGAATGGTGGTGGATGGAAAATAAGCTCCATGCAAGCGTCAAAATGCCATGTCGGCCAGCTTCCAGGAAGCGCTTGCCCTAGCAGAAAATGGAAGCCGCATTCGAGCTTCACTTTCCATTCACTGCCTTTGTAAAACACAGGGAGCAATGTCACAAGGCAGCACATTTCCTTTGCTGTGGAATCTCAAGTGTGCCTGCGCAAGACAGCGCATCCATCCAAAATGAAACGTTAAATAAAGTCAAAGTCAGCACCATTGCAATTACCTGTCCACTGTAGAAATGTGATGAGCTACTTCCTGTCAAGACAAATTAAACAAGTATAAGTATACTTAATAAGTATCAAAGTTTGGAAGCACTTGTTATCGGTAACCTGCTGCCTCCAAAACAGGTGGTACAAATGGGCTGTTGAGTGATATTAAACAAGCACTTCACAACTCCAGCACTTAATGAGTACAAAATCATCTACAAGGAATTTCTTGACAGTGAGTTGTCATATCTACAGTAGATTCTTATTAAACAAACAGTGCAGAAGATAGAATGAGGATAATTCAAGCTTTCCGCACAGCTGCAATGTTGTTGAGTTTGAGGTTATTTAATACAATTGACAGGGCATTTCAGTGTGGATGAATTGATGCCTATAGGAAAGTGTACCTACAGTATAGTTATCACTTTGCTGGCAAGATGGCAGACATGTGAATATAGTCCTGGTTAGCACACCAGGTTCAGAACTGGAGTACAAGAAGAAATGTACACAGTGCACATTTAACTCTCCAGATGTTTATGTGTACCATAGGAAGCTGTGCAATCAGCATAAGTCGAAGGACCAGAGTCACATATGATCTGATCATCACAGCATTGTGTATTGGCGTATTCATGCTGCGGATTGCAGGCCTCCCTCCACCTCCAGGGGGGTCCATCTCATATACACTGCCACCCCCCTTCCACTCCATCCTTTACCCCTCTGTTACTCCTCTCAACCTTCATGCTGGGTATCCATGAGCTCCAGACCAAACAAACAAACAAACAAACAGAACAACAGAGAAACCCATCTCTCAGACAAGGTTTGGTCTGGGCTCTGAGGGAGAGATGAGGGGAGATCTTTTGTTTGCACTGTGAGCCAGTTCTATTTCTCTGTGCTGGGTGGAGGGGGGGATGGCCTCCCAGGGTAGAGAGGGAGGCTAACCCACACACCTCTGTTTGACTTCCAGGATTGAGCGTTGGTCTTTGGTTGATCGCCGTATCATCCTCTAGTCGCCATACATTCACACCGATACTCATGTCAGCAATGTTTGTATATCTGATCTGCTCTATATGCTTCTTAGCTTTACTGTAAATCATGCATGACACTATGCAAATCTCACCGACTCCATACACCTATACACCTGTGATGATGTGACAGCAAAAAGCTGATTCAGATTCGGAGCTACTGGCTCCGGCATTCATTCAGTTTTATTTAAACGTATTCTCTGGCATGGAAAGCTTCTTTCGTGAATGTAGATTATATAAAATGTATGGGGACATTGTGCACACCTGCAGCCTCTGTTTTTAAAGACCACAGAGCCCGTCAACACAGGCTGGTCATTACTGGAGTTCAGGAAGTAGCATCCTATTTCTATTTGTTTACCTAAAGCTTTAACTGCTAAACAGAACTACATCTTTCTAAACTAATCCTCATCATAAGCTCTTCTGGCTCCTACAGAAAATAGAGATTGTGGATCTTCCAATGCTGTTTACTATAAGGCCTCATATATATCTCTGTTGGATGTCCAAAATTTCAAAAATAGTATAGCAGATCTACAAGCTCAAAGGGTTTGCTTTGCATCTCGAGTTTGCAGAACTGCTACTTTTGATACTTTTATGTGACACTATAGTGTGACCAATTATAGGCATTCATTTATAAAAACGAAACACACTGGAGATAAGGTTTTTACCTGGCAGCAACCACATAGACCATATAAACGTGTTATCAATGGCCAATAATTTTATTAGCCTATATGGGTACATTTTATGTCTAAATGTTATGTGTATTGCGTGTGTTGTATTCAAGTACTTCTGTACTTCTACTCTTAAAAATAAAGGTTTTGATCAATAATACAGTAAGTAGGAGCGTTTTCCTGTGGCGTGTGTTCTTATTACCGTGTCCTTGTTGGAGGACAGCGGTACCATGCAGAGAAACTCCATATCTCTATTAAACACTAATGCAATCTCTCAGCATGCCTTTTATTCTCCCTATCTGTTCTTTCCACATTAAGGACCTGGTGACAAGTGAATGCAACTACAGAGGACATTTAGACCAGTGTAGACTTTGTGTATTGGAAACAATGGTGTCCCTAACATGGCAAGTGGCTGACAAGATCAACTTCAATCACAATGAAAACTATAGTGTCCCTATTCTGGAGGTGGGGGGCTCTGCGAAAAAATACCCTAATCTACAAGCTCACAATGTGTCGCTTTTGCAGTGTGTGGTGAGCTTGTAGAGTTGGTATTGTCAGCTATGGGGAGAGGACGAGTAGACTGAGGGTTAGAGCCCTGTGCTAGGCTAGGGGCTTAAAGGGTTTTCATTTTTACTCCTGCGGTCATTTCCATGTCTACTCGGGATTTTGTGTGCATCCAGAACCCGTTTTTTAATTTTAGTGTTTCATCTTCATTTGATCAGCCCTTTCAACTTCATTCATTCATAATCTATATAGTCTACACTACCTCTCTAATAACCTGATGTATGGAGAATTGTGCATGTGAGGAACCATAACTAATTAACTGTACATGTACACTTGCATGTGCTTGTACACAAAATACAGTAGCAAGATAACAATCTAATAAAATAAAACCCTGAGTCCTTAATTTTGTTCTAAAGGCATTTGAGTAGGAAGCCAGTGAATAATGCTGTAAATGAGATTTGTTACGGTCAGGGTTCCGGTCTGCATGTGAGCATGTGTGCACATGCACGTGCGTGTGTGCGTGTGTGCGTGTGTGTGTGTGTGTGTGGGGGGGGGGGGGGGGGGGGGTTGTTACTAGGTAGTCTGTCGAGAACATCCACTTGTTCTTTTGTTGTAAGAAAGGGAAATTAACACGGGGAGCAGATTCCCAGGACTGGGAAAAATGCAGAATTGGCTATAAGGGGGTATGTTTGATTTGATGACTCCAGCTGTGTCTGGCCCGAAAGATTCCCCCTGCCTCGTCCTATGGAGTGGTTGCTGTGCGCGGGGCCATACGTAACCCTCCAGGCGCAATACGCAACCACTCTGAAAGGGTTGGCCATTGAACTCTCAGGCAAGTGGCAATATTTGCTCACCTGAAACACACACATCTTGCCAATTGGTGTCGGGGTGGGCCAGGGGCCGGGGTAGAAGGGCCCCCCTGATGCAGCTGTGGGGCCACTAGAACAGGCCAGGACGTTTTGTGGTGGCTGGCTGGTTGGTTGGCTATAGGAACGAGATGGGAGGGGAGGGTAGGGGAAGGGGGACTCTACTCCTAGCAGGGGGCTGTTTAGCGGTGGCAGCTCCATTGTGTTTCCGTGGAAAAGGCCGGGACCATTATTTGTTGGAAGCAGCAGGAGGCTGATGAGGTGCTAATCTGTTGAGTGTCTGTGTCATTGGACCCCAGTTCCCAATAGCCTGTTAGCTGTCGGGGCCAGTAAAAAAAAGGCAACGATTTACGGGCGCAGGCCAGTAGTTTTTTTTTGCAGGGGGTGTGCACGGGTAAGTAAACACAGATTGGACACTCATGTTGTTGCCGTGTAGGACACAGGCTTTACCACCGGGCTCCCGGGGGCCACGTAGACAGCCCTCCTTTCAGCCCCTTGAGGGGTTGTCAGTCCTCTCAATGCTCCTCTGTAAACACTACAAATGAGCCATCTGCATATGGATGGATGCTCACTATAGATCCCATACAGGAAGGACGCGGCAGACACCGTCTACAGCAGGATGTCTTCAACCTGTTTCACATCACGGACCCCCCCATACTGTATAAGACAATATGCATGGACCCCCACTTCAAATCATATTGTCCTACTTTAGGTATACCTGATGACAAGGCCATGTCCATCTATGTATTATCTCATATGTTTTAAATTTAAAATTGTATCGGCATGTTTGTGTTCTTGCGCATGTCTTTGTTCCTGCGTAAATTGGGTTCAGGGATTAAGAAAATGGGAATCGTACATTGAGAATGATTCATGGTAGTGTTGAAATATTGTTAGAATAGCAAGTGTAGGCCTGTGTGTGTGTGTGTGTGTGTGTGTGTGTGTGTGTGTGTGTGTGTGTGTGTGTGTGTGTGTGTGTGTGTGTGTGTGTGTGTGTGTGTGTGTGTGTGTGTGTGTGTGTGTGTGTGTGTGTGCGCGCGCACACACAAGCACGTGCCCAAACACTTGTGTATTCTTGCATTGTGACCATTTCAAGTGAATTGAATTCTACCACTAGACATTAAACTACTTCTCATTCTTCACTACTCCAAGGGCCCCTGGGGGTCACAATACTGATAAGCAGTAGCAGATATCTGCCGGCCTGCCTGACTGACTGTATGCCTCACTGACTGTATGCCTGACTGACTGACGGTATGCGAGGGTGACTGACTGATGGCTGCTTGTTTGACTGACTGACTGACTGACTGACTGACTGACTGACTGGCTGCTTGTCTAACTGACTGACTGACTGACTGACTGACTGACTGACTGACTGACTGACTGACTGACTGACTGACTGACTGACTGACTGACTGACTGACTGACTGACTGACTGACTGACTGACTGACTGACTGACTGACTGACTGACTGACTGACTGACTGACGGAAAAAGAAAATGAACTAAAAGCCTGGAAGATGTATAACAGAGATGTGAGTGTTTCATGGGTGGATGCAGCTCAGTGGATGTGAGAGATGAGATATGAGAATGCCCTGCATTGTGTTGTTCAGTACATTGGTTCACAAAGTGGGGTCCAAGGACCCACAGGAATTCTCAGAGCAGTACCAGGCTATTTACCTACTCAAAATACCGTACGAGCTCAGATGCCAATGTTGAAATAGCCACTAAAAATAAGCAAATGCATTTTTATTCACATCTAGTCTCACAAAAACTCGGCGAAATTACACGCATTGGCACCCTGCGAATCCGTGAAAATGCGCCGATATTCTCCCGAAATCCGTGGATATTATGCATTTATCCTTCCCATTCACTTCTGTACCTTTTTGCGCCCGTGACGTTACTACGCAGGTGCGTGGATATTCGCCGGAAAGAAAACGGCTATTTGGACTGCAGTTTGTGATAATAAATCTTCATATTTCATAATACAAACATAATTACTCGCCCTGGATGTTGTCCAATTCTTTGTTTGGGGTTTCTTATAATAAGGACCGGTCATCTAAACTCTCTACGTAGCCTAAGCGTTTCGTTACTTTACTTTTTTTTTTTCCTTCGGCTTCTCTGACTACACCCTATAACTCACCCAGGACCGCTATGGGAGTAAGGCAGCGTGGTTAGCGGAGTGGTTAGTTTTGCCGCCTTCGGATCCACAGCTTCGTGTGGAGCAGGTTCGAGTCCCGCTCATGGCAGTCACACATTTTTGTAATTAATGTTATTTTTTTATATGTGTGTGTGGAGTTTATTTACAGTGACTTCTAAATGCCCAATTGGGCAAATGGTAGCTCCAGTTCTACAATATAGTGTCTTTGATTCACCTTTTTATTAACATTAATCTAACAGCAAAATACAAAAAAACATGCTGTTTATTGTCTGGCTTAACATGTATAATATTACAGCTATAATCCTACCACCAACCGTCTTCTCTTGACTCTGTAAAAAACAACAACACAATTTTACACTTTTAAACTAAATATAAAAAATGGTTTGGTTAGAAAGTCGTTCTTTCTTGCTTGCTGAAATCCCCCCAGTATACCTAATCACAATGTGTACACACACACACACACACACACACACACACACACACACACACACACACACACACACACACACACACACACACACACACACACACACACACACACACTTATAGACTCATTCATATGTATGTACCCTAGAGCCATAGGTTAATTTTTAAAATACACATAATGTGTAACATGTCATCGGAAAGGATTTTTCCCGCTGAATCCAACGGTACTACCCTCGTCGCTGTCCGACGTCGGGAAAGTACCGTTTGGCCACGCCCACTTAGCGAATTGCAATTTTTGGGCTTTGACGGCCCTAAAAACGACTTTAGGGATTATTTAAAAATCCGTTCCAACTCTCCATCCATGTTGGAGTATAGCCAGGTCAGATGGTCTTGGTCCCGATTTTTTCCGACAGCGTTAACCGCGAAAGGTCACGAAAAAGACACGGGGTCACGAAAATTCGATTTTCCAAAAAATCACCCACACAACTCAGAAGGAGTGTTTTCCGACTTACTTTTCGACGCTGATTCAGGATCCGTCGTCCGTTTTGGAATCGGAGCACAGGAAGTGCCCGAAACGGCCACGGAAGTGCCGTTTTCTCCATGTTCCCGCTCGGAAGGATTCTTTTTGAATTTTTTCCCTGAAAGCAGGTGGAAAGCGGAGAATTATGACGTCATCCGCGACTCTCTATGATTTACGGTCACGGCGTAAAAAAATCGCCTAATTTTCACGGTAACTCTGCGTAGGAAAGTCGCAGAGAGACGCGACCAAGACACCAAGACGCACGTCAAGGAGCTGAACATGCCCATATGTGTTTCCTTGCTGTGCGACCTTCCTGGGCGGAGCTACAGAGCATACATATTGGCCTATCAGCAGCAGGGGGTTTTAAAGTTTTTCGAGTTCTAATCAATGATTTCCGACTTGATTTTTTCCGCTGATTCAGAATCCGTTGTCCGTTTCAAAATCAGAGCACAGGAAGTATTTTTAATCGCCGTTTGTTTGCACCGGAAGTCTCGTTTCTTGACGTTCTGGGTCCGAAGGATTTTTTTCATATTTTTTTCCTGAAAGGCCTTGAAAAACTGAGTCAGGATCCGTTGTCTGCGAGAGTCCGCGTTACACGGCCAGGGCAGCAAAAAATCCTGTTTTTTTCCACGTTTCGCGTCATAACTCGGCAACGGAAGGTCTTAGACACGTGGGGTCAGCATCATAGTGCGTCTCTCAAAGAGGCCGATAAGTCTATAATTTAATCTTATTTTTTTCAAAATCAAAGTTAGGCTTCAAGATGGTCTAAGGGTCCCCAACTCCGATAGCCCCCCCAAAGTTGAAAGCCACATGAAGAAAGTGTCGCACAGACAAGTGCCATACATCAAACTGTTCGTCTTGTCGAGACGGACTCGGAGAGCCCAAAATCTCCCCGTTTTGACCTTTTGGGGCGGAGCTACAGCCCGTCAAAGTCAAAAACCCAACTTTTGAGCGGTGCGTCCGTGTGCGAGGAAACACATATCAGCGCGTCCGTCTCAACAAGCTGAACGCGTGCACGTGCAGTCCGCCACCCTCCGACGCTTGTGGGCGGGGCCAGTAACGTTTAAACATGTGTCCAAACGACATTACCCTTTCTCAGAACGGATGGGACAATTCTTGACTTACTTTTTGACGCTGAATCCAACGGTGCCACTCCCATTGCTCTCCGACGTCGGGAAATGCTTAATTGGCACCCTAATTAGCGGAAAAGGGGCGATTTTCAAACTCCGCGTGAGGCCGTCGAGTGACATGTCATCGGAAAGGATTTTTCCCGCTGAATCCAACGGTGCCCCTCCCGTCGCTCTCCGATGTCTGGAAAGTACCATTTCGCCACGCCCACTTAGCAAATTGCAATTTTTGGACTTTGACGGCCATAAAAACACCTTTAGAGATTTTTTAAAAATCCATTCCAACTCCCCATCCATGTTGTAGTATAGCCAAGTCAGATGGTGTTGGTCCCGATTTTTTCTAACACCGATAACCCCTAAAGGTCACGGAAAAGACTGGAAGTCACGAAAGTTGGGTTTTTGACTTTGACAGGCTGTAGCTCCGCCCCAAAAGGTCAAAACGGGGAGATTTTGGGCTCTCCGAGTCCGTCTCGACAAGACGAACAGTTTGATGTATGGCACTTGTCTGTGCGACACTTTCTTCATGTGGCTTTCAACTTTGGGGGGGCTATCGGAGTTGGGGACCCTTAGACCATCTTGAAGCCTAACTTTGATTTTGAAAAAAATGAGATTAAATTATAGACTTATCGGCCTCTTTGAGAGACGCACTATGATGCTGACCCCACGTGTCTAAGACCTTCCGTTGCCGAGTTATAACGCGAAACGTGGAAAAAAACAGGATTTTTTGCTGCCCTGGTCGTGTAACGCGGACTCTCGCAGATAACGGATCCTGACTCAGTTTTTCAAGGCCTTTCAGGAAAAAAATATGAAAAAAATCCTTCGGACCCAGAACGTCAAGAAACGAGACTTCCGGTGCAAACAAACGGCGATTAAAAATACTTCCTGTGCTCTGATTTTGAAACGGACAACGGATTCTGAATCAGCGGAAAAAATCAAGTCGGAAATCATTGATTAGAACTCGAAAAACTTTAAAACCCCCTGCTGCTGATAGGCCAATATGTATGCTCTGTAGCTCCGCCCAGGAAGGTCGCACAGCAAGGAAACACATATGGGCATGTTCAGCTCCTTGACGTGCGTCTTGGTGTCTTGGTCGCGTCTCTCTGCGACTTTCCTACGCAGAGTTACCGTGAAAATTAGGCGATTTTTTTACGCCGTGACCGTAAATCATAGAGAGTCGCGGATGACGTCATAATTCTCCGCTTTCCACCTGCTTTCAGGGAAAAAATTCAAAAAGAATCCTTCCGAGCGGGAACATGGAGAAAACGGCACTTCCGTGGCCGTTTCGGGCACTTCCTGTGCTCCGATTCCAAAACGGACGACGGATCCTGAATCAGCGTCGAAAAGTAAGTCGGAAAACACTCCTTCTGAGTTGTGTGGGTGATTTTTTGGAAAATCGAATTTTCGTGACCCCGTGTCTTTTTCGTGACCTTTCGCGGTTAACGCTGTCGGAAAAAATCGGGACCAAGACCATCTGACCTGGCTATACTCCAACATGGATGGAGAGTTGGAACGGATTTTTAAATAATCCCTAAAGTCGTTTTTAGGGCCGTCAAAGCCCAAAAATTGCAATTCGCTAAGTGGGCGTGGCCAAACGGTACTTTCCCGACGTCGGACAGCGACGAGGGTAGTACCGTTGGATTCAGCGGGAAAAATCCTTTCCGATGACATGTTACACATTATGTGTATTTTAAAAATTAACCTATGGCTCTAGGGTACATACATATGAATGAGTCTATAAGTGTGTGTGTGTGTGTGTGTGTGTGTGTGTGTGTGTGTGTGTGTGTGTGTGTGTGTGTGTGTGTGTGTGTGTGTGTGTGTGTGTGTGTGTGTGTGTGTGTGTGTGTACACATTGTGATTAGGTATACTGGGGGGATTTCAGCAAGCAAGAAAGAACGACTTTCTAACCAAACCATTTTTTATATTTAGTTTAAAAGTGTAAAATTGTGTTGTTGTTTTTTACAGAGTCAAGAGAAGACGGTTGGTGGTAGGATTATAGCTGTAATATTATACATGTTAAGCCAGACAATAAACAGCATGTTTTTTTGTATTTTGCTGTTAGATTAATGTTAATAAAAAGGTGAATCAAAGACACTATATTGTAGAACTGGAGCTACCATTTGCCCAATTGGGCATTTAGAAGTCACTGTAAATAAACTCCACACACACATATAAAAAAATAACATTAATTACAAAAATGTGTGACTGCCATGAGCGGGACTCGAACCTGCTCCACACGAAGCTGTGGATCCGAAGGCGGCAAAACTAACCACTCCGCTAACCACGCTGCCTTACTCCCATAGCGGTCCTGGGTGAGTTATAGGGTGTAGTCAGAGAAGCCGAAGGAAAAAAAAAAAAGTAAAGTAACGAAACGCTTAGGCTACGTAGAGAGTTTAGATGACCGGTCCTTATTATAAGAAACCCCAAACAAAGAATTGGACAACATCCAGGGGCGAGTAATTATGTTTGTATTATGAAATATGAAGATTTATTATCACAAACTGCAGTCCAAATAGCCGTTTTCTTTCCGGCGAATATCCACGCACCTGCGTAGTAACGTCACGGGCGCAAAAAGGTACAGAAGTGAATGGGAAGGATAAATGCATAATATCCACGGATTTCGGGAGAATATCGGCGCATTTTCACGGATTCGCAGGGTGCCAATGCGTGTAATTTCGCCGAGTTTTTGTGAGACTGGGTTGTTTTATTCACATCTAGGGATTTGGACATAATTTAACTGTATAGACAACAAGATGTATTACTGTACCAAACAGTTGCATGGTCCACGGCAGTGGATCAGGGGGGGTAGAGCAGGTGAACAGAACCGGAAGGTCCACGACCATGGTTTGATGCTGGTCTCCATCTCCCAGGCCTTTCTGTACAAGTGACATTGAGCAAGGCACTGAACCTGTAACTGCAGTGTGGCTGGACATGTATCTAAAAGAAAAGAAAACACACATTTTTATTACACACGAAGACCCTGATTAAAAAAAAACAACACCTTCAAAATCTTCTAAATGCCCTTTTGCTAGTATATCACTGGTTCTAGAATATATCGACCAGAGTGATCTGTCAGGATCTATAGCTCCTATAATAAGATGGGTCAAATGCAGAGAAGACATGCATTTCCCAGCGGGGATCACAACAAATCCCACTCGTTTTATGCATCTTATCATTAGAAGGTTTCACCAGCGACACAACTTTTTTAATCACCGGGCAAAGTTTGTCCTCCTGTCAGCGTTGACAGGGAGGATGGCTGAGTGTGAGCAGCAATATCTCATCATGGATTATGGAAGAGACCTGATCGTACTGATACTCAGAACCACAGCAGCTTCCCATGGGAGCCTGTCACTTTAATTAACATTAATTAACATAGCACTAAACTGTCCCCCTATGGTTTAATTGTCTTCAGTCTGTGATTAAATGTGTATTGACTCTGCGGTTGGCCCACCAATGAATAACAATATGATATTAGAGCCTTTTGCCCCCAATACGCTTCCCCATTCACATGGCTTGGAATGGCACATGGCACATTACCATCAGACTTGCAGTATACGTTGTAGTACAGTATATACAGCCTCAACATTATATGTTCTTCAATACATAACACAGCGTCAACAGGCTTTCGAATGTAGCTTTGTTCTATAAACACGGCACTTTTAAGCCTCCTTTTAGTTGCTATTGCAGCTTATATTAACTTTCTTCTAGAAGAGCGATTATATGCAACACGGGGCGGCAGTGGCTCAGAGGTAGAGTAACCGGATGGTAACCACAAGGCTGCCGGTTCGATCCCGGGCTCCCGCAGAGTTAGTGTCGATGTGTCCCTGAGCAAGACACTTAACCCCTAATTGCTCCTGATGTGCTAGTAGGTACCTTGCATGGTTTCCACTGCCATCAGTGTATGAATGTGTGTGTGAATGGGTGAATGTGATGCACAATCTATGTAAAGCGCCTTGGATAAAGGCGCTATATAAATGCACCATTTACCATTTATGCCATTATACTTTCCCTCACTTATATTCTATTGTGCCCTTTAAACCTTCCTTCCTGTTTCCTGTCCTCGTCTGCCCTTTCTGCCTGCATTCCTTGATGCCATCTGATCCGAGCATCCCTTCGGATCCCAGCCGATGTGTGTGCACCTTCTACCCCTGTGGTCCAGGAGATAATTCTGTCGGCGTGTTTGATAAACGGAGGGCAAGTGGTCAACGTAGGGTCCTTTAACATGACAAGAGGAAAAGTATTGACCAGGGCAAGGCCCTAGATACAGCATACGTAAAACCTATCAAGCAGCATTCCCGGCTGCATTCCTCTCTATATCAAAAGGTGCGTGTTTGAGGATGTCCTTAGCCCCGTTTAAGGTCTGTGTTTGCACCGCAACCCAGAAGGGCCCGCAGTGCAATAACTATGCCCCCCCATCCCTCCCTCCTGCTGCGTCCAGTTGCAATGGTTTTTATTTAGCCGGCTTGTGTGCCTTCCCAGTCCAGCCGCTTTTCAGATTCATTTCCAGGTAAACATGGTGTCGCCAGCCACAAACCTGCAGCCAACAGCAGTTGTCACAGCTGTGGCAGATAATGGCAGGTCCAAACTCCAGCCTGACTCTGGAATGTTTACAATCACCACAGGCTGGTTGGCAGCAAACATTTTTTTTCCTCCATCGCTTTTCCGAAAGAATAGCCCCTCGTTATTAATTTTATTTTGACGAATTGCATGCTTAACCCCTTGGCCTGTGGGGTTTTGCCTCTATCATGCTGTGGGACTCACTAAAGAGTCAAATCTTAAGTGGATCTTTAAAGCTTGGCTGGAAAGCACATGCTGGGAGAAAAAAAGGGGAATGCCAACTTTGAAAGTGATGCTTAAAGTAACACGTTCTCGCCAACAACTCCTGGGTGTTTGATGGAATGTTTGAAGGGCCCGCCATTCTACCAAAGTGCAGGGAACACCCGGCCTCCATTCCCCTGCACCCAATCCCAACTGGAGCTCCCATAGCACCCAAGAATGTCCCTCGGGTTGAGGGACAGAATACAGGGTCTGATTGTAGTTTGTTTTTACTAGGGTTTTGCATTTGCACCTTGTTTTACACTTTCACTTAAGGCTCTCTTCAGGATCATTCAATGACTCATTAAGATTTGTATTGTTTAATGTTTTCTCACATCATAATCAGTTAAGAAATGACACCTGAAAGTGTCGATTGTAACACTTGCCATGATGGGCACTAATTGATCAACAAAGTGACACATCTATAAAGAATGCAGTGTCGAAGTTCTTAAGCATTTAGTTGACGTAACAACAAAGTAGTCAAGCTTCAATCAACTCTAAAATGTAGGGGGAAAAAAGTAGAAAATACACATATTGTATTGTATTTGCGTACATCTATGTATTTCTACATGCATATTACATTTGATACGTGCATATATGCCTATACAGATTTGAAAGACTAACAATTATGGCCGGATATGGCCATAATGGCCATATGGCCTATGATTTTTCAGTGAAATGTAACATTTTTGATGTTTGCACATGAATCAAATGCAGATGCTCCTCCACAATTCAGCAATCCATCATGAACACATTTTCCGCCATGCATAAATAAAATGTGTATAACTATGAGACCTGAAAATAAATGCATCATTGATTTTTTTTTTCTTTTTGCTTTTAATGTATTGAAGCCGTATTACATTTACTCCAACCCTCTTATGGTTGAGAGGTGACTGTCACTTACTGAGGACTTTGCTGTGTGCATGAAACAGGGTGAAATGGCACACATGTTCAACTTTTTGTTTTTGACAAAAATCCAAAATGTGACCTTCACCCAAGAGGAGGCTGCATGCGGGTTAATGATTAAAACTCAGAATTAGCAACATGTCTGCACCAGGAACATGTTGTCATTCAGGTCAGGGGCAATCTTTTAGAATGTTTAGCTGTATGATCTGTAGTGTGACTCTGAAATGTCTAAATACATACAGGACCGGCAGGATTAGGCTATATGTGTATTAAATTGTATTGACTCTATGCACCTCATACAGTGATGATAATTGAGATGCATGTTTTTTCGTGAATAGTCAAAGAAACCAACATTTACACTATATACCCAAATCCAGCTTTTTGCCTATAAGCATAGCCTATTAGCTAAATGTTTTTGTTCTAGTTTATCGAAAGCATTGACACTATTATAAAAGTCATATTCAATCAGTTTCCATTTCCATAACATTAGATGATTATATTAATCGTTTTAATATAGACCTAAATACTCAAACAAATAAAACCAAATCTTAAGTAGCAGACCAATTCATTTATAGTTCCATTACTAAAAATAATATCCAATCGACTATACTATCATTTGCACTAGCCTTTCTCCTCGGAGCTAAATGGACACTGAGGGGATTTATTTTACTGTGATTACACACACACACACACACACACACACACACACACACACACACACACACACACACACACACACACACACACACACACACACACACACACACACACACACACACACACACACACACACACACACAGTAGTACACACAGATTCTCTCTCATGATCTCATTTCCAAGTTAAGCAGAGTGTGTTGGTCCCTCGTCAACATCGCAGGTTTACTCTGCCTTACTAATGGGGCCTCTATACTGATAGTTATGCTCTTGCGTAAATATGCAGTCAAATAGATGCACAACTACTGGCACGCGTCTGGCATCGTTCTGCAGGCTCACCTTAATGTTTGTGTAATACAAATAAATACTGTATTCTGAACTGACAATGAATGGCCCGATGTGATGATGATGACTGTGCTTGTTTAACTAGCGCCTGCTTGCATGGTTTTGGTGACATTTCCTTGGCCTAATTGTCCCTGCATTGTTATATAAGCTTATTACCAACGCATTTGACGGACTGATATTTTTATCGATTCCCCCCAATGTTGTCATAAGTTTGATTTCAGTAGATAAGCGATACAAACACACAAGGGGCCTACTTACTGGCTAGCAGCAACACAAGCAATTGAGCAACAGCATGCCGAAAGAGGGCGCTGTAACGCTCGCCTTGTGGGTAATTCCCATAGCAATTAAATACAGATAAACCTCAATAATTATTATCCAGTTTAAAATCTGCGGTTGTATCTCGATTGGTACAGAAATTGTAAATCAGCTTATGAAAATTGGTGCATGCTTCACCCAACATCTGGATAATGTTAGCTTTCTATGAACAGGCATTTGAATACAATAAAATGAATTGACTTGACTATAAATGACCATGCAGGCATATGTCAAATTATAAAAACGGCGTCACAACAGCGAGGACATTTAGAAAGACTACAGGTTGGCCAAGATATTATTGTTTTGCTGTCGGTCATGGGCTCCAGACTTAATTTAAAGAACATCCTTTACCACAAATCATTTTAAACAATCGTTGTTATAACAGCAGAAAAATGACCGATGGCCGTTTATAAACACCTCTGCCAATGGGAGCCATATTATTATTTACACCATAATAAGGCCAACAAGCATGTTATGGTTTATAGACCTTAATGTATTGATGTCATTAATGTGTATAGGCCCTTGTCTGGTTTAATAAAACAATGGTGACAGACAGGGTTTATTATATAAATTATAAGGTAAAAAGCTGTTAATTGCCACAAGGAGTAACATGCATGGCTATTTTGCCTTTTAAAATATTCTTTTCATTTTTATTATTAGTCTTTAAAAGATTGTAGGCCTACATTATACATTTTGCAAACTCACTAATATTCGGCATAAACTTAAACAGGCCATATAGCCAGTTGGATATCTCCTTCTTTAACCCCCCTAGGGCCACGAAGAACACACAATTCACAATAAGATCGTTTCTAATGAACCTTTTCATATGAACGCGTTTCTATTCAGTCGCCGCAGGTGTACAACAATTGGGGTGGTGGGGGGTGATCATGGAAGGAAGGAGTCTCACGTCTAGGTGTGAGAAGAAGAGAAGAGGAGATTATTCAAATGGGGGCCGAGCCGAAGAAGTGCGGATTGGAGGCTTGCCTCTTCGCGCACAGAGCGCACACGGCTATATCACGGCGCTAACAGGCTGCACTCAACGTCAGTCCAACTCCACTCTTCCAACAGACAGCATTTGCAGGCTAGGGGCACCACAAGGGCGACTATATACAACTGGCTTCCAATCCTTAGACACGCACACCACATACACACACACACATGCGTCAGTTCTTGACTCAAGCAACGACTCGACCCCAGCAAGCGGCGGCAGCGACGACCCAAACCCCACCAACCCGCGTGTCCCCAGTCACGTCGGACGGTTTTGTGACATTTCTTCTGCGGGGAACTGGACGGCTTGTAAACTCGGTGGATCTTCCAGGATGCTCGGAGCAGTTAAAATGGAAGGACACGAACACACAGACTGGAGCAGCTACTACGGAGAGCCCGAGGTGGGTACCTTAAATATAGTTTTCTTTTTTTCTCCCCCCTTTCTCCCGCTGCTTCTCCACGGCCGTCCGCGTTCTAAAGCCGATCCCATTTTATACAACTCAATATTAGCCCTGAGATAATATTAACTTTGTGATCAAATATTGACTTGAGGCGCCTCCAAATCCTCTCCCATCTCCACGCACCGAGCGCACTATCCTAACAAAGTTGCTTGACATGTAAAGGAGGAGGGGGTAAGGGGGAAAAGAACTTTTCACTCGGTTTATAATTTCATAAGTCTATATGTATCTTTACCAAATCAGATATCCCACCTCCATTAAACAAACATTTGAGGTATATTTGTTGATAGATGGATTCAATCATTCAAATATTTGTGTTGCCGTATATATGCGGCTCCGTATTCGTGCTTGCTTGCGCCGTGAACACGCAATGTTCTGAAAGCCTGAGGAACATTTTCATCGATTTTGTATATTTTCAGTCAATCATTGACACGGTTTCCCTAGCTGTAATCATATCTGGGTTATATCCAGGTTATGCATTTGAGATATCAGCAATACCCATGAGCCAACAAAACCACGATCATGTTCCCTGCACACAATTAAGGCTTTATACATATCTTGCATATTGATATTCAGATATTGTCTATAGTATAGAAATGATCACAATCGATTAAGCTTTTGACACTCACAATTGCAATATGAATGTGTGATCTTTCTGTTCTATTGATTTTTTTAACGGTGGTGTTTCTTGGTTTTTTTTTATTCGCAGTGTTACACCTCAGTTGGCAACATGAACACCGGCCTGGGAATGAACACGATGAACACTTACATGAGCATGTCCGGCATGGGCACCACGGCCAACATGACGGCCAACTCCATGAACATGTCCTCCTACGCGGTCAACACGGGCATGAGCCCCTCCATGACGGGCATGTCGCCGGGCGCCGGCGTCGCCGCCATGAACGGCATGGGCCACGCGGCGGGCATGACGGCCATGAGCGCCGCGCTGAGCCCCAGCATGAGCCCCATGACGGGTCAGCCGGCCTCCATGAACGCGCTGGGCTCCTACACAAACATGAACGCCATGAGCCCCATGTACGGACAGTCCAACATCAACCGCTCCCGGGACCCCAAGACGTATCGGCGGAGCTACACGCACGCCAAGCCGCCGTACTCGTACATCTCGCTCATCACCATGGCCATCCAGCAGTCCCCCAGCAAGATGCTGACGCTGGCGGAGATCTATCAGTGGATAATGGACCTGTTCCCCTTTTACCGGCAGAACCAGCAGCGCTGGCAGAACTCCATCCGCCACTCGCTGTCGTTCAACGACTGCTTCCTCAAGGTGCCGCGGTCGCCGGACAAGCCCGGCAAGGGCTCCTTCTGGACGCTGCACCCGGACTCGGGCAACATGTTCGAGAACGGCTGCTACCTGCGGCGGCAGAAGCGCTTCAAGTGCGACAAGATGATGATGAAGGCGTCGAAGGAGAACGGCGGCGGCCGCAAGACGTCCGAGGGCGGCTCCAACAGTAGCTCGGAGAGCTGCAACGGCAACGAGTCCCCGGCGCACTCGAACCACTCCTCCAACGAGCACAACAAGAGAGCCTCCATGTCGGACATGAAGCAGCAGCAGCAGGGCCAGCAGCAGCAGCACGGAGCTTCAGGCCTCAGCCCGGACCACGCGGCCCCCTCCCCGGCCTCTCAGGTGGTGTCTCAGCACCTCATGGCGCAGCATCACTCGGTGCTCTCCGGCCACGACGTGGTGGCGCAGCACCTGAAGCCGGAGCACCACTACTCGTTCAACCACCCGTTCTCCATCAACAACCTCATGTCGTCCGAGCAGCAGCATCACCACCATCACAAAATGGACCTAAAGACTTACGAGCAGGTGATGCACTCCTACTCGGGCTACGGATCGCCCATGGCCGGCGCGCTCTCCATGCACGCGGGCTCCATGTCGGGTAAGGCGGGCCTGGACCCGTCGTCCCTCGCCGACACCACGTACTACCAAGGCGTCTACTCCCGGCCCATCATGAACTCCACATGAACTTTATAATATTATCCTCCACCCCGAATAAATATGGACCTTTTCCAGTGATTTGTACATTTGTAAAAATATATATAGTTTGTGTATAATATGTATTTCGGCTATTTTTTGACGTTTCTCACTGATTTTAGTTGTCGAATTTGTTATAGAAGAAAAACAAACAAAAAAGCCTAATTGCTCCCCATCAGTACGACGGAGTCGACGCTACCGTGGACTACACATTTAAAGGCTTTAAAAATTAAGCTTATAAATATTTTGAGAAGAAAAAGGAATGTTGATAATAATAATAATGTGACAAACTCTGTTCAGACGGGCGGCTTCAGGATTATATGGACCCAAAGACAATATGATCGTAACTCGCTGTACAATAAATATAGCATCTGCATCTGCTGTTAATAGCCTATGGATTCCTAAATGAATTTAAATGCCTCGGAGAACCTCTTCAATCATTTGTGTAATTGCTATTTATGGCTTGTATGTGTATTCTTGTAGTGACAAGAACAGAATCTATATTAAAGTGTTATTGTTTTCCTTTTCTGAATATAATCGTTGATCTTCTTTGCCTATATACATATATTATAGCCTATATTGATATTACAAGTTATTATACTATAAGGGTAATAATAATAATAATAATAAATATTATTATTATTATTATTAGTAGTAGTAGTAGTAGTATTAGTAGTATAGTAGGCATTTAGCAGACACTTAATCCAGAGCTGTCTAACTTTACAGTAAACGGCTATAATATTATTGTTGTTTTCATTTCAAAATGGGGATAGGGCCTACGAGAAAGGTTTAAAAGGATATGCATCAATAATATCCATTGAATTAAGTTGAACTGACTAGGAATATGATAATATTTGTAGTCTATTGTCCAGATTCTCCAGAAATAATGCATATAGAGTGAATGTAATATAATTTATTTCGCAATGGCACACCTGCAGAATGCAGCCAATTTGCAGGCCTAAAGGCTATGATGCTGTAACAATTTTAAAATATATACCCACTGTAATTTCGGGCACAATTATTTAGTTGCAATATAATACATTATGCCATAATACTATATTATATATAAAAAATAAATAATAGTAAATTGTAATTGAATTTCAAAATTTCTCACCAGGCCAATATTTATTAACCTTTGCCGACTGCTATTTTCATGCTAAACACAAATGATAGCCGGTATGTAGGGCCGACGTTAATTCGGCGAGGTCATTTTATTCAAACACCAAGCACAACATATTTATATGCAACAATATAAGTTACAATAAAACGACGTAAACAAAGTATTTGCGAAAAAGACAATACCCGCTGACCCATCAAATGGTTTCAGAAATACATACAAGCCGCCGCCCAGCCCCTCATCATAACAGTATGGTGGCTGCTATTATATTAGTCAAGAAGAATCATTTGAATGACATCAGGAAATCTAGTCAAATACAACAAGTAAGCCATCTAAACATTTTCAGATGATATAGTGAAATACCACATCCAGCCTTTGGCATTTAACTTATAGCTAACCACATGGAAAAACCTATATGCCAGGTCTGTCAGTCCATCTGTCCGTCAGTCAGTGGACGGCTGACAAGTGTCTGTCCATCCCCCAAAACAAACCCTCATGGCTAATTTATAGGAGCCATATTGTGACAAGTGTCGCTTGTCATAACAAGAACATATTTCGGAGATCGAAATGTTTTGTGGAGTATGCATTAAATTAGTTTCCACACAGAGACCGCCCCTCCCCTCCCCCGGCCCCAACACACACAGTGCAAAACTCTATGTGAGATGGTTGAATAAGATTACGTCTCACGGATAACGTTATAAAATAAAACGTCCCCCGCTGCGCCAGAGAATAGGTCAGGGACAGTCAGGAGGCTGATTTAGGGAACACAGTGATGCTCTAAAAAACCTCTCTCTGTCTTCAACAATCTGGTCCCATTGTCTCTGCACCTCCTTGTAAAGCACTCGAACCCACCCCTCTCGTTGAGTCCCATTATCTCCACCATCAGATAAGATAATAAAGATAGTTATTAGTGGGTCTCTCTCTCTGTGTTTCCCCAAATGAATCAGAAACCCGCATTCCAACCGCGCGCACACAGAGCTCTCTCCTCCGCTTCCCCGCTGCGCGCTCAACTCCAAGGGCGCATGCATTGCATTGCATGTGCATGCAGAAAACGGAGCCGCGGGCCTGGAGCTGTTTGAGGCCCCCTGAACACGTACAGAGGCCCAAAACTAAAAAAGTGCGCGTTTATTTTCCCCGTGCAGTCGCCCCTCTTTACAGATCGTCCTTTAAACACCCGTGATCTGCGAATAAACAAAGCCAGTAAACAATGGAGTCACATATAGAGAAGGACACACACACACACACACACACACACACACACACACACACACACACACACACACACACACACACACACACACACACACACACACACACACACACACACACACACACACACACACACACACACACACACACACACACACACACACCACAACCAAATTGGAGAAGTGTAAACTTTGAATAGGACGTCACACCACCACACCGGCACGGCTCTGTAAATTTACTCAGACATTACATTTCGTTCTATTCATTTTTTAGACATATAATGCTAAGCTGATTTCTTTTTTCACCCACCCCCCCTTTTTATAACACACTGATCGATATCTCTGTAAAATAATCATTTTTGTTTTAACTAGCGGGGCAGTGAAATCTTTGCTTTGTGCCTAAAGTCAACAGTGGCAGAGTTTGAGCTCAAATAAATGCTGTGGTGGTGGTGTGTGTGGAGTGGAGCCGTGGCTCTGAGCAGACGGCACAAGGACAGCTTCCCATCTACAATGATGAGCCCTGCAGCCGCACTGGAAAGAGAGAAAGGCGGCTGCCAGCGGCCAAACAACATGCATCGACCGTTTTGAAACAGGTATGGCATTTTCTTTTTAAACTGTATTATCTACAGTTCGGCGAATGCTGTCCCAAAGTATATGACTATACCAGAGAGAGGCTGGGTCTTCTCTCTTCTTCAAGCATGTTTGATGGCGACTGAGGCCGTATTGAATTTATTTGGGGACAAAAGGCTGAGGTGATTTGCAGCAGGTTGTTGTGTGCTGGTGGCTGGTTGTGCAGTGGTCAGTAGTGAATGGTGAAGGCTGGTTGTGTGTGGAGCCCCATGCTATGCACGCATGCTGATTGTTGCCTCTTTAGTTGGAGCGTCTTTCAATGGCGTCGTGACAGAGGCTCCTGATTGATATGGTTTGCTGCTGCATTGATGTCACGGAGAGGAGTGTGTGTGTGAACCTGATGCAGAGGGGGAGAGAGAGACCCCCATTATGTTAGAGCCTCATTTATGGCCCCGTTTAGACTATATGGAACCACCGAATCGCATGCCGAAAAATAATTATACTTAAAGAAAACAGTGCGTCTCAGCAGTCATTAGGCCACCGCGCCATCGTTAAATTAAGCATAAATTATTTGCTGGAGTTTTATCGCGCCTCTCGGCTAAATACACAATTGTGCTTTATAGTAGCTGAGCATATTGTGGAATTTCCTAACAGCTTTATGAATAGACTGCACCATAAATAGCCTGTCATGACGCCATGCAGGTGTTATTATAAGCTTGCCTCGCGGGTAACAACTGAAATAGCTAGAACTCTAGACAAACATTATGACTAAAGTATAGCCCTCTCTGTTAAATGTAGCCTGTATTATCATTTAACTTTCAATTTTCTATCAAGTTGTTTACTTAAAAGAAAATTAATAGAAATAGAAAATTAAATTTATTTAAATTATTTGATTAAAAATACACATATATTTTAATATATGTATATTTTTTAAAAATATACATATATATTTTAATAATAGCAATAAATAATAATAAATGTTTTCTTCTAATAAGTTTTAGGCCATTACAACAACAATAACAATAACAATAATGAATAATAATAATAATAATAATAATAATAATAATAATAATAATAATAATAATAATGTATTAACACATTATTTTTTAGTTGTCCCAATAGCACATACAGGTATACAGGTGCTGGTCAACGAATTAGAATAATTTGAAATAGTGCAACTTTAAAATCTTTGAATGCATTTCTTGTGCAGAAAGCAAATCAGGTGTTCACCGCACCTGTCCTACTTGTTAGAGTAATCACAGAACTGTTACCTGTAAAAAATTTTGCTCAGCTGAGCTTTCCAAAAGGCCCATTTAGGCCATTTAACTGTGACACTGTTGTTTCATTGAATTAGAATAATGGAGAAACCGTTTCATTGAATTAGAATAATTTTTATTATAATTAGAATCATCATTTTCTCAGTATTTTGTGGCTGCCCCCTTGGCTTGTATGACTGCCTGAAGTCTCCGTGCAGGGGTTGACACTAAGGTCTCCAAGGCACTTGCCCATCGGGCAAGTGCAAATCAGGTTCTACTTGTCCTCAGGTCATGGTCACTTGCCCCCCCAAAAATATATTGTAAATTTTGCTTTTAAGTTTACTTCCTACTTGGGTGCTTTCAACAGGTGGTCCAAGGACCTCCAGTGGTCCCTGAGAGGGTTCCAGGTGGTCCCCAGCTAAGTTGGTTAACCAGATGTAACTCTTGAGAGCGTAAAAATTAAACCAAATGGACCCTTGCGGGTGCATTTGGTTTCATTTTTACTTCATCACCTTAATTAGCCCATAGTGGTCACAGACCCAGTGGTCCCTGACCCCAGCAAAATGAGAGTTTGGAACCAAATGGACCTGGGAGAGAGATAGGTAGAGATAGATAGTTCTTCAAATCGATGCCACAGACAGGGCTTGACACTAACACTTGCCCGCTTGCCCGGGGCAAGTAAAAAAAATGGTGGAGCAAGTGAAGACTGCTACCTGGTTGCCCGATCGGGCAAGTGTGCAACTTCATGCACTATAAGACAACACAAGATAAATTTGTCTTGAAGGTAGTCATTACACTCTGCCTCTGTGTCTTTCCCTGCTTTCTAGCTATCTCTACCTATCTCTCTCCCAGGTCCATTTGGTTCCAAACTCTCATTTTGCTGGGGTCAGGGACCACTGGGTCTGTGA
Organism: Benthosema pterotum; assembly: GCA_039105355.1. NCBI lineage: Eukaryota > Metazoa > Chordata > Actinopteri > Myctophiformes > Myctophidae > Benthosema > Benthosema pterotum. The sequence continues at coordinate 31,001,087 of CM076980.1, read as the reverse complement.
CCACTATGGGCTAATTAAGATGATGAATTTTAACTCTTGAGAGCGTAAAAATGAAACCAAATGGACCCGCAAGGGTCCATTTGGTTTCATTTTTACGCTCTCAAGAGTTACATCTGGTTAACCAACTTAGCTGGGGACCACCTGGAACCCTCTCAGGGACCACTGGTTGTCCCCGGACCACCTGTTGAAAGCACCCAAGTAGGAAGTAAACTTAAAAGCAAAATTTACAATATATTTTTGGGGGGGCAAGTGACCATGACCTGAGGACAAGTAGAACCTGATTTGCACTTGCCCGATGGGCAAGTGCCTTGGAGACCTTAGTGTCAACCCCTGCACGGAGACTTCAGGCAGTCATACAAGCCAAGGGGGCAGCCACAAAATACTGAGAAAATGATGATTCTAATTATAATAAAAATTATTCTAATTCAATGAAACAGTTTCTCCATTATTCTAATCCAATGAAACAACAGTGTCACAGTTAAATGGCCTAAATGGGCCTTTTGGAAAGCTCAGCTGAGCAAATTTTTTTACAGGTAACAGTTCTGTGATTACTCTAACAAGTAGGACAGGTGCGGTGAACACCTGATTTGCTTTCTGCACAAGAAATGCATTCAAAGATTTTAAGGTTGCACTATTTCAAATTATTCTAATTCGTTGACCAGCACCTGTAGTACATGTATCAGTCAGATCCTGCATCCTTTAAAAGGTGAAATCCATTGGGGTTTAGGCTAACTAATCTCAGCCAAAGTGTTTTATATAGAGTTCTAAATTTATCGCCTGCTTTACAGTGGACATTCGGACTGCAAAATACCCCCAAAACCTGAGCATACCTGTGGACACGCACGTGCACACGTTGTGCGCGCACGCGCACACGCACACGCGCACGCGCACGCGCACGCGCACACACACACACACACACACACACACACACACACACACACACACACACACACACACACACACACACACACACACACACACACACAGATCAGAGACATGATACCCTGGCCGCAGCCTTATGGACAAGCTCTTCGGTCGTCATAGCAACAGGATGGTCCAGCCTGTCCATGCCTTTTACTCTACTATAACCACATTTCACAAATTCACACATTTCTTGTATAACTTGAATTTCTTTCTTGATCAAGGCCTCCATTTCAGTCACAATGATGTAAGACACCGTCTGGGTCAAATAGTGCAATAGAAATTCTTGTGTTATTATTGAATTAGCCTTTTTGATAATATTACCCGATAAGTTTATCTTTATAGGCCTCTATCTGAATTAAGTGTTGTTAAGAAGGGTGTGCATTTAAATAAAGTCCACTTACCAATTCCACTTAAACCCGACTTAGTTGACCAGATTGTGAGTCCCCCAGTGTTCTTTTCTAAACATCCCCAATCCCCATCCTCGCTGCCTTTCCCAGCCAGCTCCTCCAGCTTCCTAAATATCTTCACAGAATACAGAAGATCTTGCAGAGATTGTATAGACCTTATGTTGCATTGTAGGCCCATGCCATGCATAAGTATATTGCACATGTATATTTTAAATATGATCTTCTAGCTATATCTGTGACCTCTGGGGGTCAAAGGAGGCTTAACCCATTTAGAACTGAGACCAGATTCTAATGCCTTCTAAATCATGACCGTTTTAAAACATTTTCATGTCAAGAAGGACTGCAAAAAATATATCTAATTGACTTCCAACCGTCCTGAAAAAATGTCCAGAGACCCCCAGAAGCAAAGATTTGAGTTTAAAAAGTTCACTCTGAAAGAATTTATATTCAAACTTTTGAAACACATTTAAACAAAAATAAAATACAAGCCGAGTGCCACCTTTTAAATCTGCTAGCTATATATATATATATATATATATATATATATATATATATATATATATATATATATATATATATATATATATATATATATATATATATATATATATATATATATATATATATATATTTTTTTTTTTTTTTTTTTTTTTTTTTAAATAGCTAAACTATAATTCTTAAAACAACATATGGCTGAATGGCTTAAATAGCATTGGGCCTAAAGCTAAAGTAGTGTGTTTTAAAAGGCCCTGCAGCCGTAGGTTTTTCTCTTTATTTCCCCCTATGCAGTGAATGAGCGGGTGCAGCCTATAAGACAGCCAGTATAACAGTCGTGGTTGAACAGTCAGCGCTGCCTGCCTGCCTGTGTGGAACACCCAAGTAGAACGGTCTCCTGGGTGACAGCGGGACGCCGGTCGAACAAGCTGTAATTCTGTTTTAGCCTATTGCAGGGGAGGGACCGACCACACTGGCCCGACTTAACTCTTCTTTCACCAGAGATGCTCCTAATCCCATATCTTAGCGAGGGAAACTGCTATCCCACAGTATATTAAAAAGGACAACAAAGTCAAAACTACCAAAGCCACCCATCACGGTTCCTCTCCATCCATCCATCCATCCATCCATCCATCCATCCATCCTCGCCGGCAAAGCATTTGCTCGTCAGTCATGTACTGTCTGTGGTCATTTTCTGCAGGAGGTCTAATTATGGATGACATTATTTGTCTTGTTTTCTTTCCACACCTTTTTTGATAGTTTATGAATGAATCATGTTGTTAAATGAGTTTTTCTCCCAAGCCAATATACATTTTCTCACCGCAAGTCAATATTAACGTTTGCAACAGAGTACTTTATATAATGGTTTTGGCCTTTCTCAAATCATGGCTCAGTAGACATGAATCATTTGCCTTTATTCTAAGATCAAAAATGTATAATGTATATTTTATAATGTATATTTTATTATGTATTAAAAACATTGAGTTAATTTGTGGAGCTGTAGTTTACTTCATGTTTTAGCCTCCTGTTTGTGAGCAGTTGCGTTGTTTTTAAAAGCTGAACAATAAAACAAAACGTGAAATCGTAAATGTATAATTGTTAGCCCCATGCATAACTGAATATGAGGCCAATGTTTGAATGAATAATAGTCAAATCAAATGTAATATTTATTTTCACTATAAATAGTAGTATAGACGTGAATTAATAGAGCTGCAGAGATGTTATGTCTATCAAAATAAACTAAATTATGTTTCATCAGAAATCTCTGCAACCGATTGCTTTCTCTCCCACATGTTTACAGCTTGGTTGGAATGTATAAACATATACAAAAATTATATGTAGGGCATCATCATATGTTGGCAAACAATATCTTATATAAAAATAATAAGCAAAATAATGCTTCATCATGCATGCAAATTAAGTGTTCTGCTGTAATGTTTTTGTAAATTTTTGTTGCATTGTGTAATACCGGGCATCAAACCCAAAGGTCGTTTTGCAGAAGAACTTCACATTCCTAAATATAACACTACAATGAACCAATATTTACAAAGAGACTTTTAAATAAATAGTACTATATAAATTATCATCTGCAGATACGTTTATGTTGTATAATGTAAATATTGGACATTTGAAAAAGGTACACACTCAAAACACCCACAATAAATTCCTCGAAGGCCAATTTAGCTCTGATAGTGTACAAACAAACAGACGGTGAAAGTTGTGAACAGTGTGAACTTTGCGGGACAGTGTGTGGACACTATAGTGATCGAGACAAAGACTTGTTCTCCTGCTGATATCTTGTAGGAATCCCAATTTACCAGATAACGATCTGGGATGTTCAGACGCGTTGCAATCGCCTATCACCTCCTCTATATCCCTTTACACACAGGCACACGCACACACACGCACACACACACACACACACACACACACACACAAACACACACACACACACTAAACAACGTGGCCCATCAGTGCACTTTCTGCACTGGTCAGCTCTTTCTTTTAATGACAAACGTATGGAGAGAGGCATCAATATAAGGAAACAGCATTACATGATAAACATTTGCAAGAATCATCGCCTATTATCAAAGACGCCGTCTATCATTTATCTTGTCAGCATCTTGCCGACGCTCCGTCAAAATCGACGTAATTCACTGATATATAGGTGGAGCTGCGCTGGGAATCTTTTAAATGCAGTTTAACCACTTAATCCCATTATAGTTAGTCATTGACTGGGGTCCCGCAGAGCTCTGGCCTGCGCATTTATTCAGCTCTTTCTGTTTGCAATTTTCGTGTTCACAATCCACAGCAGCATGTACTGTAGTTTTCAATGCTTTGTGACTGAGCCGTGGCAGGTTGGCCATGTATTTCCCCAGAACACTCACCCACAGAAACAGTGACCATAAGGGTTCATGTGGTCAAGCCGAGTGGTCCTCTCCAGACATGCACGGGGGTCAACCTGGAGACCTGTCAGTGTGTGGGAAAAGGAGTGGAGGTTTGTGTGTGTGTGTGTGTGTGTGTGTGTGTGTGTGTGTGTGTGTGTGTGTGTGTGTGTGTGTGTGTGATGGGAATGTGATGGACATGGTGAGAATGCAGCTACTGACTGTGATGTGTCCGCTCTCCTCTGACACGACCGTGCGACATTCCTGCCTCGAGATTTCTTCTAGTCCCGATCCAGGAATCTGGGATGGACAGAGAGAAACAGAGAGAGAGAGGTCCATAAACAATGCCCATTGACTACTGTTAGGTGGCAGCTGGCTGTACTGAAGACCCTCCATTCAGACGGTGTCTCTCTCAGTGACTCGCGGGGCGGCTTTTGTACATTGAACAGTGGCTGGATGAGAAGCTCAAGGTTTATCCACGCAAAGTATGGCCTCCTCCTTGGACACCCCGCCTTGGAAATATCGCCCATGGGGTTTGACCGATGTCGTTCTTTTCGGAGTCGTGTAACATCAGACATCAAAGCTTTCAAGGTGAAATGAAATAAATGTTGTGAAAAATAAGAGAGCGGGGCAATCAATCAATCAAAAGGAGATGAAATGGAGATGACAGGCGGCCGCATTGTTTGTCGGGGAGTGTTGAAGTGAGGCTCTCACGCAGCCGTGTGCTGGAGGGGAAGATTAGCTCTACTAGGAGATACAGTACATACACACACACACACACACACACACACACACACACACACACACACACACACACACACACACACACACACACACACACACACACACACACACACACACACACACACACACACACACACAAAAAACATCCAGGAAAAAACCCATCGCAAGACAACGCGAGTGCAACCAGCCATGCGGCGAGATGCAATATTGGATTGAGATTAAAGATGCCGAGGAATACGAAACGATTTATTGCTTGAGTTGACTAAAGGTGTGTTTGTGTGTGTGTGTGTGTGTGTGTGTGTGTGTGTGTGTGTGTGTGTGTGTGTGTGTGTGTGTGTTGAGGGGGGGCACAAATGTATTACATGCAAGCACACCCGCAGAATAATGCACGCAGATACGACATATATGCATGCATACATGCTGCGAGTATGCGAACGCATGCAAACAAACGCACAGCCACTCCACTACACTGGGGCATCTCGCTGGTTATTCCAGAGCATTTCCCAGCGGGGTCTCTCTCTGCTAGACTTTGAGATCAAGCCTTGTTGTCAAAGCGGCCATAAAACGATATGTCAGTCAGCTGTGGTAAAGACATTCCTGCTGGGCTGTGATTGATCTGACATGGCTCCTTTATTCCCCCTGAGGCTCCGCAAAGGTTTTAGATTCAGCTGGTCGGCAAGTGCTGTTGGATATCTAGGGATTGTGTTTTGGAATAACACCACCGTTATTTTTCCCTTTTTTTCCTCCCCCCCTCCACGGTACAGACATCCATGCAGTGACATATGACCAGCGGCACAGCAGCCAGCATACTGTAAACATCCCCATCCTCGCTGCCTTTCCCAGCCGGGCTCCTCCAGCTTCCTGGAAGTGAAGGCAAGGGGGCCTTGCCAGCCAATCGCGGCGAAGGACACCCAACTCATTAAAAGTTAATGAAACCTATAAACGTGGTGCGCCAGTGATTCATTTAAAACCCCCAATCCAATCTCCGCTCCCCGGCAAAGGCAAACAAGCCCGAGTGCCCCCAATGTAGTCCCCGGAATAACAAACGGCGTTAATATTTTGTCCTGCATATGTTCTCCCATACAGACATGTGCACCGAGTGATAGGCTATCTTACAGTGGGACTTGTCCAATTTGCCGGGAAACGCTCCATAGGAACGGTGTTTCTGCAGAGGTGAATTCTGTAATCTGCATTCTGAGTTGAATTTAATACCTTTACTTTACAACCACGGCGGCTTGTTGGGGCCGGCCGGACGATAGATATGCCATTTCAACATTCATGAGAATCACTGACATTCAAATAATGTGCTCATTTTAATACCGTATGAGTGGGAGCTAAATCTGGGTGGAGAAAAAAAAAGAAAAGAAAAAGAAAAACGGTATTTGTTCGTCTTCACGCTTGTATGACGGTGGCGAGGAGGTCTGGTCCTGATCCAGACAGATAGACAGAGAGGCTGCAAATCTGAGGATAAGATATTCTCTCTCTTTCCCAACTAAGCTCCTCTCTGGCTTTCCATCTACAGCACCACCACACCTCTCACTGTAAAACATATCATGCCATGAGGTCCGTATCAGCATTTATGTATCTGTAACTTTGCTTTCAACCTGGCCCTGTCCCTGCTTTGGGGCATGTTGTTTTATGGGTGGAAATTTTCAAATGTTTTCAAATGGCAGAAAAAGAGAAAATGTAAACATTTATCCACAGTTTCATAACCTGCCAACATTGTGAGCGTATAGATGTCTATTTGTCTATTTTACTACGTTTATGAAATATATTTTTTTATTTCCCCAAATTGAGTAGAATTGATTGTTGTTCTTTAAGACATCTGAAAAATATCAGTATAACGACTGAGTATATCCCCTGTCCAAAATCTGTGTGGGCATCGGACTCGAAAATGTGGCTTTGGTCACTCTACTGTCTCTCTCTCTCTCTCTGTCCTTGTCCCTATTACAGGACCGGCACTCACTTATAATGACATTGCTTCACTCAATTCGATAACAACCAATTGACAACCATGTCAACGGCAATAAATGCACCAAGTGATAAAATGTATGTCTTCAGAGTGGAGAACAATAATCTCCCGGTCTTTTAAAGACCTCCATCTCAACATGTGCCCCCCATGGCCCGCCGTGATGTCCCCCCCCTCGGGGAGATTCAAATTCAATTCCCCCTCCATGTATAGTGCCACTGTCATCCCGCTAATGAATTCCCATACCCTGACGCGAATCAAATTAATCCCCGATTTAATCCCATATAAATGGCTGTGCCGTTTATCATGGAGAGGCTGCCGACGCAAAGCCTGGGCGCTGTCGGCGGGGCTGTCGAGCAGATTACGTTAAAAAAAAAAAGAGAGAGACGAGAGGGCCGTGTCTTCGTCACCGTCGCAGAGTAGTCCCCTGATGCCCACTATTTAACCCTCGCCTGCTTCACACTGACACAGGCGACGATCATTGTCATTTAATATCCTGTCAGATTAAGGAGTCAGCTGCCAGATGTATGGGTCCCGATTGGAGTGTCCTCCTTATCTCCGGAAGTTCAGCCTGAAAGACGAAATGTGATAAAAATCGAAACGCCACTTGACTGATTTCATGTGAATGGTGTGCGATACGTATACAAGCGTGTTACCGGAGCACCCATTCGATCACAGTTAAATTATGAGACTACAGGAAACCGAAAACATCATTGTTGTGGTCATAATTCCAGAGACAGTTGCAGTTGTGTCATTGTTGCAAATTACGCAGTGCATGGGCACTCCCACACATGCAGTATTTATCACTTGTCAGTATATTTTGTGATAGTGTTGAAAGACTAAGATCAAATGATAAATCCATTTATTCAGAATATATGGTTTTATGCAGTAAGGCAGTTTATGAATGAGACTAGTTTGACCTTGGTTGTCATGTGCTATAGACTGGAGAAATATCGCAAATATAACGGCCCACTACTATACTCTTGACAGATGCATTTGTGTAAAGAGGAGAAGAGCTTCCAGGTGGTGACTCATGTTTCAGTTCCAGTGACGATAATGTGAGTTCCAAAAATGTTCTGGCAAATACGTTAGGAGCGAAAATGACGTTGCTGTCGGCTGAGCACAAAACCAACTATCTCCACGTCTTAACGTTTTAAAGTGCTTTCGTAATTAACTCCTTATTGTTGGTCATACAGTGTCACACAACAGCATGGAAAGTAGCAGATCCAAAAGCTCAATCCAAAATGACTCAAAATACCTGTGAGTTTGTAGATCTGCGGCTTTTGCCTTTTTTGAATTTGGATCCTGAAGAGTTAACAGTTTTTTTGGACACAGCAGTTATGTAAAATGATCATGAATGTGATTTGTCAGAATAAAATAAAATCCCAGTCTACACTGGGATGGAAAACTGTTTTCCATGTTCACCATCGTCATCTGTACATGAGTGAGGCTCATTTTGAAACAAACCGTTTTATATGATGAGCAGTTCGAGCACACGGAGGCTTCGGGGTTGTTGGCATGGAAACGCTGGTGAGCACATCTATATACGCGACAGTGTGGCAGACCCCAGTTATGATCCCAGCGTAAAGCGAGTAGCTATTGGGTTAGCAAAGCAAAGCAGTGGCATCATGGGATGTATAGGAGGATGGCAGATGCTCTCTGAAGACCGTCTGGCACCTCGGACCACGGTTTGGACCACGTTTTGGACAACATTTTGGAGCCGGTAAAAAACCTGATCCACCAAATGTCTGACCAGCTATAGGCTTTATTGGGGCATCTGCAATGCTGCTCCTTTCACTGCCAAGCTTGGCTCATACTGTCAGGACGCACGCACGGGCACACACACACATGTTTGCGTGGGGCACGCGCACACATACACACACACGCACGTTTTCCAGCGTGTTTGCTCTCAAAATGCCACCAAATCGCCAACAGCCCGCGAGGCTTATCTCAGTACGGACCGTGGCGATCATCATGTCACAACAACTAATCGGCATAGTTTGTGTTGCAATAAAACTCGCCATCCATGTATCCAAGTACCGACTGAAAACTCATCGTCTGTATATCCGTAGACCAACTGTCTGGCGACTCGGTGCCCACAGGGCGGCGGCGGGCAACGGCGGCATAATTTTGCTAGGAAACATTTTTTTTAACCGAACATTTGGTGATAAAATGAAAATGCCGCCGTCGGCCCCGAGGCTTAAAGCAATTAATTCAGGATCCTGACATAAACTCTCCAATCCTTTGACAGCTTGGAGCTGAAATAAAAATGCTAGTTCTCCTGGGAACGGGGCGAGGAGATAGCCCCGGCTCTTTTCTGGACTGTTTGCTCACTGGCCCTGAGAGCAATCTTCCCCAGTCAGAATGAAATGCAAGGACACAAACAATGTCCCGGGGAGAGAATGGGGAGATGGGGAATGAACAGTTTGGACTATTTGCTCAGCAGAAGGGCAGTCACAATGGCTGGCCCATGGCTTTCCCATGCATCAAGCCTCTTAGTCTGAGGCCTCCCTTTGTTGGCCGGTTGCGTCTTCTCTGGGCCAGATAAGAGCCCAGCTGCCCCTATACTTTTAATACCCATTGAGCGTTCTTTTTTCGTCTTTCTTACTGTATGGTCATTTATCTGCCCGCATTTCGCCCCACAGCCTCCACCGCGGTGCTGGTCTTAATTGAACGGGTTATCGTAGCATGTATCTCCGTTCACCTCAGCATGTGCGCTCGTTTAAGGGATGAAACCCGGCTCTCTTTACCATAAGCAGCGGGGGATTGTTGGCGGGGGGAAGAGGGGAGGAGGAGGAGGTGTCACGTCTGACCTCTCTTCTTCTTTTTGGAGGAGGAAGCACAAGTCAAGCACAGGCTGTGATAGCGATAGCGCTCTTCACGTGCGAGCATGCGCGAGGATTCGCCTGCCTGTGATTGTGATACACGGCGGCTGTAAGAGCTGTGTTGAGCCCACGTAGAGCCCATGATGATTATGATGTCGATTTTATAGTGCAGGTTCACGCCGGAAGTCAGTGCATATTTTAATTTTATTTTTTTGGTAGCTTTTAGCTAAATTAAGAAAATATTTTTTGAAGCAGAGAAAAGGTTTATAATATTTACTTAATTTTGTTTTATATACTGTATATAAAAATACATTTTTAAATCACATAACTGTGAAATTAGCATTTGAGATATTGAGATATTATTGCGTGCAATTTATTTCTAATACCAAGACATGAAGTTCTACAGTTCTTAAAAGACATCCGTAAATGACTCGTATTCCACTACTCTTCACTGTATTGTAAGGAATGTTGAATGTGTGTGTGTGTGTGTGTGTGTGTGTGTGTGTGTGTGTGTGTGTGTGTGTGTGTGTGTGTGTGTGTGTGTGTGTGTGTGTGTGCGCGTGCGTGCGTGCGTGCGTGCGTGCGTGCGTGCGTGCGTGCGTGTGTGTGTGTGTGCTTCTAGATGCTATATTTTTGCAAATAAAATAAATAAATGTGAAGACATTTTATATTCAATCTTATTTTAATTGTGATGCTATCAAACGCACACTTGTCTCTATTTTCCAAAAGGAAATGTCACTATTATTTATTCATTATTATTATTATTTAGTCTGTAGTCTGCACAGAAGCAGATGGAACATCATCTTTGGAGAGTGGAAATCTTATTATGACCACAACTGCTACTGCTACTTTTCAAACTAAAAAAGAAATAGCAAAAGTAGCAGATCTACAAGCTTTTGAGCATGTGAATATGCTAATTTGGCAAAAAACAAAACAAATATTGTTTTTACATGTCGCTTCCCACAGAACTTTAAGCTACTTTTGTGTGATACTGTAGAATGATCAAGCACAAAGTTAATTTTATAAAGAAAAAATAAAATAAGAAAATATCCATAGCAGAGAGGGGGATTCTTTCATTCATTTTAAACTTTCTAAGTAGGCCTATGTATTTCTTTAAATTTAGGGAACAAAAAGGGGGGGATGTTTTCTCGCAGCAACCCACAAAAATGGATCTGGGGATAGTGTTTTGTGGAACCAGTGGTCCAATAGTGAAGGCCTGGCCAGGTCACAGCAGAGCAGACTGACTGAGTGAAAGGCTCTTGTCTTGAGGGAGGAGGGACAACATGCAGTCAGTCAGTCAGTCGGTCGTTCTATAAACTAATGACATCTCCAGTTAGAAGAACAGAGCAAACAGAGGAAACGTGGATTCACCCTGCATGCGTGGGACCGACCCCAAGCGTCCATATTGTTGGCTCTTTTGTTTTGGCCCTGCTGGCTTCTTCTGTGTTTGCATTTACATTGACTCACTTCTTTAGAGGCTGAATGGATGCGTATTGGGAAGTCAACTATGACTCGCTGCTCGTAACGTTGTTGTTATTTGGTTGTTGTCGTCGTGGATGTCGTCGTTGTCTGCGGTGGGCGGAAAGGAACTGGAAGTGAATGCCGGAGGCAGCAGGTTCCCCTTTTCTGTGAAGGTCTACATGCCTGGGGAAAGATAACAATAGTTAATGTATATCTATGTACAATGACAGAGAGAAGAGAGAGACAGCAAAGGGAAGTCATGTAAGAACCAATACACAACGCATGAAGGAGCACGTGTTCATGCATATGAACAGACACACAAGTGCGAGCGCACGCACGTGCGCACACACACACACACGCGCACACACACACAGAGATACACATACAGTACTGTAAATGCAAGCGAGTACACACATGAGCAGACACAAAAAATAAAGTTACAATAACGATTAGCCATTTGTCACTCTGAACATGTAGAAATTGTGACCAAATTAACCCTTATACGAGTGCGTTGGTTACAACAAATGCACATCCGCATGTGCACACACTCACATATGCACGCAAGCACATATGCACAAGCAAACAAAAATATGTTATTTATCCATTTGTAAATCTGAACACGTACAAAGTTTGACCGCACATGCGCGCACCCACACACGCAAACGTGCACACACAGACAGTTGCAGTGTCAGAGATCCCCTGCATGGGTGGTCAGACTGAGGACAGTCACCTTCCATTGAATCCTATTTCTAACCAACAATATAAAGAACATAAAGTGCTCATAAATTCCCAATCATACAGGCATTCACCTTGTAAGCTCTCGGGTTAAACTAATTCAAACTGTTGTCTGTGCAGATATAGCAGCTAGGAGAAGGAGAGAGAAAAAAAAGAACAGATTCCAACTACGCGATGAGAGAGTCAATTACACAATGGTTTATTCTAATGACTAAGCTCTTAATCTGCCATATCGTATTTCAAAGCGAGGCGCTGTTGCTGACTAGCCGTGCTGTAAGCCCAGCTCCAGGAAGCACGACTTTTCATGGAGGAGAGAAAACTTTTCATATGAAAGCCAATTCCATGCTTATGCTATATGCTCGCGGAGGGTGAGGGGGAGCATATAATAGCCGCGTAATCGCCAAAAGAAAAGGTTGGAGCTGTTGTGTGAACATCAGCATCATTAACAAGACAGAGAGTGCTTGTTTTCATGTAGGCCTTCGGTGCTCCGCTGGCATTTAGCCGGCATGTCAAGCCTCAGGTATGGCAAGATAAATAAGTGTCTTACGTCTTTTTTTTTTTCTTTCTTTTTTTCGCTCTTGTGAGAGAGCTGCAGGCAGGCAGGCAGGCAGGCAGGGCTGGCTCCCTGTGGGGTGGTGCTCCCAGCTTCACGCTCCAGCAGTGCTGAAATAAAGCTCTGTTCGAGGCATTTCAACAGCGCTTAAAGTTGTCTATGGCCATGTAATTTATGAGTTGAGAGAGGCCTTGGGTTTTTAAGTTCACAACAACCTACAATCTCCCCCCTCAGCATTCAAGGGTGGAGAAAAAGTCCTGCATGTGTGACTCACATAGGAAACTTACAACACTCCTTCAATTATTTGAAGCGGGTGTCAATCTACTGGGTGCCTTTCTGCTGCTGCTGCCGCCATTGTCCCCGCGAGGGTTCAGTCGCCAAATGTTGATGTTGAGCGACCTTAGAGTCGCTGGGCGCTACATGATGCTCTGTTGCATTGTGGGTGTTTTGTCACCTGTACACCGGCAGTGGGTCTGAAGCGAAGAGACCCGTACGGACCAGAGCCTTCTCACTCATTCAAGGAGCCGCTGGTTGCTACGTCGACTCTGTGGGTGGTCATACGTATGGAGGACAGAGTCTGTCTGTCTGTCAAGGACTGCCATTGGTTTCTGTTTTAACAAGGAGACAGAGATCAAACTGTGAACAATATGAGAAAGATTTCCTTCCCTTGACATTAAGGCCTAGATTTTTGTCACCGTTAAAACCCTTATCCTTTAACTTCTTTGTAAACTTCTTTGTAAACTTTCTAAACTATCTTAAAAAAACATTCTTCAATAGTGAAAATGGCCATTCTAAAAGCTCTCAACATGTCAATAGATTACCACGTTGAACCATTCCAAAATGTTTTCAAAATAGTACAAAAAGGTAAAAAACTTAGGTTTAGCGTGTGAAGAAAATGGAGCCCTTAGGCTATCAGGAAAGCTCGCTCATTTCGTTATTGATAGAAGAATTTATAATTTTATAGAAACTTTATATTAATTATATTACATTTTGAACTAATGTGAAACACTGCTCAAATTTCAATGATTACAACATGTTTCTAAAATGTCAGTGAAATTGCAATAAGAATGAAAGAGTTTGGCTTAACACTGTGGCATTACAAATCATTTGTGGTGTTACAAGTTAAATGTAACACTGCATCAAAAAGAGTTTGATATAAAGAGAAAAGAAGAGAATCTCTTGCCATGTATTTTACTCTAACAGTTCAAACAAGGATTATGTGTCTGGTTTGTTTAATGTCTTCTATCCGTATCACTGTGATAATGTGGTTTATAGTAGCTCAACCACAGTGTTAATAAATAATAAAACCCTCACTATCAGTGAAAATGTATTTGTATTAATGATCAACTAACTAACTGTAATTCAGGTTATATTATGCAAACAAAATAGACAATCAGAGAACAAAACTATATAATTCATGGATACAAGGATTCATTTCACTTTAGACAGAAAACACTGTTTGTAAACAATGTTACTTACAAAGTAAAATAACATTTTATTGAGGCTTTTATTGAGGTTTGCTTAAGACTTTGTGAATTCCCAATTTTCCAAAAAGAAATCATAATAATTAGTTAATGTTTTTGAATTAAATACATACTTGTTTAACAATCAAATTAAATCAACATCATGATTTGCAATATCTAATTTACAATTACATTTTAAACGAAATTGTGAAATAAAATATCTGAATGATGCTCGCGAACGAACAAATTCTAACTGCATGACAGTTTGAATGCCTAAACAAATTGATCACATGGCAACTCTTATCAGAACGGATTTACATCAATAATATGATGCAAATTTTAAATTATTCATGACCCTGAACTTGTATACAACATGTGACATTACTTGTGCAACTTCGCTCAGAGTTAAATCAACACTATAGTATAATATACAATGGTGTACAGATGGAATAATGGAGAACTGATTGTCAGATCTGTGCATTTTGAATATTGCTGCCGCAAATTCTGCCGCATTTCCATTGAAAGGAGCTTTATTGACATGAGAAATCACACGAATTTCACATTGAATCTTTTTTTCACGCCTCTATTACACCCCCCAAAAATGGAACTTTGAACATTAAGTGGATATTCTGTGGTCAGCCATTTCAGCTGCTATGCAAACAGGCAAAACATATATGGAATTCCAGCCAGAAAACTACATATTACAGAAAATCCACTGAATGTTAAAAAAGTTTTTATTAATGTCACAATCCATTTAAGATGTTGTCAAATGATGCCCACCGTATTGGTACTGCAGGGTGGTACATTTTATTTCACACAAAGAATAACGGTCCTAAAAAAGCCAACAGCAGCCAGAGAAGGTCTCCTTTGTGGCTTCAGTTCACGTTCTACCTCTCTCTGCCAGAGAGCGAGCACCAACACACCCTTTAGAACACCTTTGACACACAGGCTTGAGTGTGTGATGGGATGGTGTGAGTTAACTAAACACTCCTGGGTGTTCCCGCACGCACGCACGCACGCACGCACGCACGCACGCACGCACGCACACACACACACACACACGCACACACACACACACACACACACACACACACACACACACACAGTATGCACACTACCAACAATACACACACACCACCAACACTACACACACACACACACCACCAACACTCCACTCCACCAACACTACACACCACCAACACTCCACTCCACCAACACTACACACCACCAACACATTGCAGCACATGTATACCACTTGCGCACAGACACCAACAGTATGCACACCACCAACACTACACACACTACCAACACTATAGCAGGTAGTAGTACTCCAACGATCTATGGGTCATGTTATTTCGGAGTGATGATTTGCATGGCTTCCACTGCAATCTGTGTATGAATGTGTGTGTGAATGGGTGAATGTAATGCACTATATCACGCCTTGGATAACGGTGCTGCACTGTATAAATGCACCAAACACAGCAACACTATACACACAGCAACACTATACACATCAAATGACACTCCCTCGCTAAAAGGAAACATATATATTATTTGGTTGATTATTATTTATATTACTTTTGTTATTACAATCATTGTTATTGGGTGCGTCGTGAACTGTAGTACTCTGTATCTGATGTCTGTCTGTCTGTCTGTCTGTGTGCCTGCCTGTCTGTCTGTGTGTCTGTCCAAATCAGAACTAGAGGAGGACCAACTTCATTGTCACATCACAGGTGTAAAACAGTGGGTGAAATTTGTATTTTTTTGTGCAAGCTCTATCATTAGATCACCGTTAGAGAAAGGAAAGAAGAATAAATTGTGATCTATCTATCTTCAATTATCATATAAACATAACACACGTATCAATGGTGACTATTTTCTTCAATTCCCCAAATATATTAGGCCTGTGTTGTGTTAGCTCGGCGTGTTTTGAGGCTCGATGGCGCCACGCTCCACAAGGATTTGGGATTTGGGGGAATATAATTCCAGCCCGGCTGCTTATCGCCACTCCCAGACTATTTGAGCGTTTTGGAGATGCGGAATCCCTGAGGGCAGATCGAAGGCGTCCTGTCCTGGGAGAACCACACACAGCAAATAAACACACAAAACAACCTCCGTCTGTCTGTCTGTCTGTCTGTCTGTCTGTCTGTCTGTCTGTCTGTCTGTCTGTCTGTCTGTCCAGCCGTAGATGAAGCACTTAAATATATGTTTGTACTTACTTGAGTATTAAAGTACCACACCACAATGTAGAAATACTCTACTCCCAGTAAGAGTCAGGTGTTCAAAATCAACTTGAGTGAATGTGTAAATGTATAGGCATCAAAATTGCTCATTAAGTACCAGAAGTAACGGTACTCATGCACAATGTCCCACTTCACATGAGTTCAAAATGTATAAATATCTTTGGAAAAAACAAAAACAAACAAACAAACAAAAAAATAGCTGCATATTAATGTTTTGTAATAATAATCCAAATCTAGTAACTAAACCTTTCAAATTATTGCAGTGGAATGATAAAAAATACAACCTTTGCCTCTGAGAATGATATACAGTAAAGGAACTGTATAGACATTTTAAACTACTCTAATAAAAGTGAAATTCCACAGATTTGTTTAAGTGCAGTACCTGAGTGTACTTTCCACACTGTGTCTGTCTGTCTCTCTGTCACACAGGAGGCAGGTACCCGAGTCCCACCGGGCGAAGCAGTCCATCCCCACCCCCGCCTTCCACCACCAGCAGGACCTAGAGGGGGAGAAAGAGGATGAGGAAGAGGAGGATAAAGGGGCCTTATGTGGATGAAGTGATCACTAATAGGCAGTGGTTCCCAAAACCATTTCAAGTCAAGGATGCCATGGTTACCCTAAACTGATGTGAATTTGGCCATGGACAGCCGCCAATCTGAAAAGTTCTTTTGTATAGAAAGCTACGTCGTGCCCACACAGATCTGACACACCAAAGGTCCGACATCCAGAAATCACCCGTCACTCTCAACAATACGGTGTATTGATATGTGTTGAGCCGTGCTTGTGGTTAGAGGTAGATTAGGTGTTTTGGGTGTTATTGGTCTAACGGCAGTCGGACCAATAGCATGTCAGAACCAAACCTCGGCAGAGAAGATTAGTGTTGTTTCAAAATCATCCCACACGTTTCAACATTTTGTGAGCTTGGGGGTCGGCTGTTTTTGGGTAACTTAATTCTACAAAATAGGGTTGAAGTGGTTAAATTGAAGGTGATGCAATATTCCACTAACATATTCAGACGAGGACTTCCTGGAACTCACTCACGGACCCCCAGGGGTCTCTGGACTATACTTTAAGAGCCCCTGCACCAGGGTCTGGTACAGAGATTGGTTGGTTATAGTTGCACTCTACTGTAGCTAACTTTAACTCTTGTCCCCGGGATTTACTGACATTTTTTCCATTGATCTAATACAGCCTGCCTGCTTGATCAGGGGAGAAATTGAATCTTAAACAAGTAAAATTGTGTGTTAGATCGCTCACGTGCGCGCGCAGCGCACACACACACACACACACACACACACACACACACACACACACACACACACACACACACACACACACACACACACACACACACACACACACACACACACACACACACACACACACACACACACACACACACACACACACAATGTCTCTCTCAGTCCAGGGCTGTGACCGGCGCATGGCATGGGTCAGGTATGACAACTATGTTTGTGGAGCCATCCATCACCCACCTTCCTCTCTCCTGAAACGGGAACCTTTGTTGGAAGCATACAGTTTGTTAAAGCCCATCCCCTAGTCACCCCCCCTGCTGCAGCAGCAAATCCATTTCCTTATAGCCTGGGCTAAACCGTTTATTGTCCTATACACGTTTATGTTCTGTACTTTGCTGTCATTTCTCTGTGAAGTATTAAGCCATTCAAACCAAGAAAGCATTTATATTATATATATATAGCAGTTGTATATACATTTATAGCACATACAGTAGGTTTTCATTTTGCAGCAAAAGTAGTTCCCAACAAAAATAATTCCGTAATATAGCATGATTTGTATCACAATCAATCATTTTAACCACTTTTAACCCTTATTTTAAACATTAGCTATTAAAAAAATAGATTCCCTTACAATCCGATGACAGTTGCACATGCACAGTAACGACTGCAAATCAAAATATGACACCTAACAATGAACAGAACGTCAAGCAAAAACATAGGGTTTGAACATTCATTTTTAAATGACCTATTTGATTTCAGAAGAATACTGTTCCTTTTAGAATGACACATATAGCTATAATTTAATCAAATGTTAATAAAAAATGTTTGTTTGAATAGCTGCCTAATCATCAGCTAATCAAGTGTATTTTTTGTTAGTTAGAACATGTCACAATACCAGTATATATAAGGTGATAGTTAAATTAAAGTGTAGTAATCCAACTAATAGATTGTTTAAATAATGTTTTCCAGAAAAAAAGTTAAGGATATATAGTATAATATTGTGTAGAATGGTCGTTAACGGGTTGGTGTGTTTGGATGTGTGTGTTGTTGTCACTAGAGAGAGAGAGAGAGAGATGGTGAGTTACAGTTTGGGGACACCAGTGACCCTTATCATGAGTGGCCAGAATGAGCAAATAAACAGGCTATGGGTAGAAGTCACTGTGCATATAAAAGAAGGATTTATGGCTGCATGACGTTAACACATGATGCTGCTGGTTATAAAATGTAAAAGATAGTACCTGACATCATTTTATTTATTTACCCATAATGTACAGCGCTGAAATTAATGGACCTCTGCAAGTTTGTGTTTATATCTGTAAATACATGCATAGGAATTAGGGGTGGGACTAGATAAAAAAAAATGATCAGATTAATCTGATCTTTAAGCTTTGTAATTATTATTATTTTTATTTTTTTGTTAATTAAACCAGGTTGGTAGCGTGTGAGTGAGTTTTTTTTTTATCATAACTGTGTCCACACTGCAACATGTTATGTTGAGGTTAGAGGGTTAGAGATAGCGTTAGTAATTTCCAATGGGAGAACAGAACAGTGGGGGGTCGGATCAATGGCAGCTCTTATTGGTTACCCTGATCGGCTTCTTCTCCCATTGTGTGCAGTATGATCGGAATACCTGAAATCCGTCCAGTGAAAAAGGTTCTGTGGTGCAAAATCTATGTGCGATTAAAATTAGTTTTTTTAACCGTGTTATCGTTCCTGTGATTAATTAATTTCAATTAATCAGTTAAAGCCCCAGCCCTAATAGGAATTAATATAATTAATTTCATAGAACCAACTGCTTAGTTTCATAAGCAGTATCACATATTTTCTTTTAAACACACCGATGACAAATGTCGTTGTTGTGACTTTAGAGATTAATACATTGAATAGTTGGCTAATAGAAGTTCAAACAGAAGATGATCCAAAAAGAACTGCTAGAACGACCTTATAACACACACACACACACGCACACACGCACGCACAGACACACGCACACGCCTGAGTCACTGTGACACTTTGTTGACCAGCAACCCAAAGAGACATGCTGACATGAAAACCAATCTCC
This sequence comes from Benthosema pterotum, assembly GCA_039105355.1. Lineage (NCBI taxonomy): Eukaryota > Metazoa > Chordata > Actinopteri > Myctophiformes > Myctophidae > Benthosema > Benthosema pterotum. The sequence continues at coordinate 30,981,566 of CM076980.1, read as the reverse complement.
AAAAGTCTCAAAGCAAACCAACAAACTAAGTGAGGGTTGGTATGTTTGTCGAAGCACGTATACGTTTTCTTTTTCTTTTTTTTAGCCCGTCTCTGCACTCTAGCCAGAAACTCAACCTTCATTTATCTCCTGACTTCTCCTCTCTGCCAGTGTGAGAGCAGATATCAGTCAAATGTTCCGCGTTAATCATTCACCCGCGCTGCACCAAGCATCCTGCGTCTAGTGACCACTTTGCCTGCTCTTGACTCGCATTTTCAACCGTAAAAAGGGGAAAAAACCTTTTTGCGGTGGCGGTGGCGTCGCCTCTCGTCTCCAGTTCTCATACAGTATTATTAGCCCTGGAGAAGAGAGGGTGGGGCGGCGGCTGAACGCACAATAAAGAACCATTGGAACGCCGAAGGGAAATGGGAAGATAAGAGTTAGACCCTTTTAGTGTTTTATAAGAATGGGGCTGTGCAAACTTTAATTCCTTCTTTAAGATAAATGTGTTGGCCCCCTTCTTTGTGAAAGCGGAATTCTTGCTTTACTTTTTTTCCACCCCCCCATCCCTAAAGCCCTCTTTGACAGCCTTGAAATGAGAGCTGGAGTTTTCCATTGATGGAGAGCAAACTGAGATTAGAGCCTGTTAATTAATTATGGTGCTCCAACCCATGATGAAAGACTTATTGTGCTCATTACCGTCCAGCCAATCACGTGCATCAAAAGTCATGAAATCATGAAAATGCCGCCTTTACACCTAAATCATTCTGTACTGGAACGCCTTTTGGTGTTTTAAGTTTTATTGAGATTTGGCAGGTGTGCACGCCCCATAGCGCGCAGCTTAGTGGTGCGCTATGAGGCACGTACACCTGCTATTTTGGGGGAGATTGTGAAAATTCTGCACACATCTTTTATATTATATTAATATAATATAATATTATATTATTTTTTCAGAGCCAACGTTTTGTAGAATCTATATTGACAGTTCAGGTTAAATTCGCAATTACTTCCATCGGCACATACAGTATTTACCACTTTATTAAGCCCTATATAGTAGATTGTTGACTGTTGTGCCCCAAGACCCCCTCCTGTTCCTTTCTACACACCAACTATAAATTGCCACATTACCTGATCTACAAGCTCACAACCTGAAACAAATGGGGGCATTATGAGCTTGTAGATTGTCTGTTTGCCACGTCTATGTACAACCTGCAGAACAGGAACAGTGTTACCCTAATATAACCAGGAAAGGATTTAAAACAGTGGTTCTCAACAATAGCAGAATGTGTACAACTGCCATTTTTATTATTGTTATTATTTTTAATTCTCTTGAAAGCGATTTTGAATGCAGATGTTCACAAATCTTCTTTTTTGTGTGTATGGTTCTTGGCACAAAACATTTCCAGATGGGGGTTTGCTGCAAAACAATAACACTAATACTAATAATTGGAGGTCCTTCCTTGGAGGGAAAACATCTGAAAACTACGAAGCTGATTCAAAAAGCATTTGTAGAATCTGACTCACACACACACACGCACGCACACACACACACACACACACACACACACACACACACACACACACACACACACACACACACACACACGCTCCGACCCATTCATTCACGGGAGATTCATCAGAAGGACATAAATGTGGATGAGATTAACCCCCGGTGCGTGTTGTGTTTATCCACTACAGATGCACATACGCAGGGCGGCCATCAGGCCAGGAACCCGCCGTGACCCCATCAACCTGCCGTCGGCCCCCTGCAGCACGGCGGGAGGGAGGGAGGTCAAAGGCACCTTCTTGTGTCAATGTCACCTGGCGTTATATGTGTGTGTGCCCCTCCTCCCCCGTGTCTGTCCGTCTGTCTGTCTCCCGCCGCCGCCATATGAAATATCAGCACCCTGTCTTGCATGTAGAACCGCGTATATACTATATATATACACGAATATGAAAAAATATCAAAGCCACTGTCAGCGTCAGCGAGGGCCGAGGTCTGAATGGGAACAAAAGAGAGGGTTCTCCCGTCAATGATTAACTGTTCTTAAAAGCCCCGGCTTTTGTATTCCCATGGAGCCCGGGCTATCTGGCCGCCATGTGACATGCTCGCAGCATTTTTCGAGCAGATTGGGGGAAAGCTAGTGAGCAAACACAGGTGCTTTGGAGCAACGACGTCGACCGGTGTCAGGGACAACCACAAACAAGAGCAGCTATGCCTGAGCTAAATGAACCCCCTCCTCCTCCCCTCCCCCTTTCTCTCTCTCTCTCTCTCTCTCTCTCTCTCTGCCAGTGTTTAGCCCATTTGCTCACCAGCTCTGTGCGTCTTCCTGATGGAGCATGCAAGCTACCCCACGTTACCCCCCTTTACTACCCCTCAAAGTCTGCCTGCCTGCCCTGCTGCCTGGGCTGCTCTGCTTCGCAGCCTCACACACACACACACACACACGCACGCACGACGAACACACGAGGACCAACGCACACACTCACTCCAAAGAAACAAACAAATAAAAGTGAGGAGTGTGTGTGTGTGGAGGCCGTTCTTTGAGGCAGTGGCACTTCGCCGTGGCGGCAACGACTAGTGGGAGAGCAAACAAATTAATGGCGGTTGGAGGTTTTCACTTTCCAAACCAAACCGAATGTTCTTTTTTTTTAGCTCAAGTGGGGCAATTCCAGTGACCCTGGTGTCAAACAGTGTGTAGAGAGGTTGCACACTCTCGCCACCACTCCAGGAGTCCGATATAAGGGGCAATAAGAGAACTAGAGAGAGGGAGAGACAGATATAGCAAAGGGTACAAATTATCCTGCCCAGCACAATGGTCAACGGAGTAACCTAAAATGTTAAATGACAGGGGGTCAAGGAATTGCATGTTTCTTTGTTGACGAGATATATATCTTTATATATCAATACTATGACGTGAGATTAGATATGATCTAGGACTTGGGGTATCCCAGATGGCTATAAGAGTTGTCTTTTCCTGGCACTTACGCCCTATTTAATACTGTTTTATACCAAAAGAAAACGTGAAAAAAGTAGCCAACCCCCAAGCTCACAACACACGCCGTGACACAATGTGTTGTGAGCTTGTGGATATGTCATATTGCCCAGCCCTATGACTGCTGCATGTAAACAATAGAAAATCCTAAGTTATACAAATGGATAAATTACATCCAACTTTTTGTGCGTGTGTGCGTGCTTTGAATATATTTTGATCACCCCCCCCCCCCACACACACACACACACACACACACTACATGTGTGAAGCACTTAGCCTTTTAGTGCAGCCAGCCTGCATGTGTGTGTGGCTTTAACTTCGATAAGACAATCAGATGATAGGACAGCGTTATCTAAACGCGGGCTTTCCGGGCAGCGAGACAAATGAACAGTGCACGATAACGCGAACAAAAGCCTCGCTTGTTATTGGCCAGTCACTGAAAGGTGAGAAAAAATTGCCAGGATAGGAGGGGGAAAAAAACACAGAGCCATACTACGTCAGGGGCAGCCCATTTAATTTGGAATGTTTTTATGTGGCCCAGGTAGGCAGCCCATGCAGGTTAATGGGACAACTTTATTTATTTCTTTTTTAAATCATTCAAATATTTAGATTGTCTGCGCGCGAGGCGGGCGTTTTGGATTTGTGCCGTCTTGCAATTAACCTGAGCCTGTAAAGCCGTTATTATCACCGGTGGGAGATGATAAAAATGGTTGAAAACAAACACTCCAAATAAACTGGACAGGAAATTAAGTTGTAAAGGAGGGGATGAGAGTAGAGAGAGAGAGAGAGAGAGAGAGAGAGAGAGAGAGAGAGAGAGAGAGGCAAACGGAAAGCAAAAAAACAGACGGAGAAATGGACCATTACACACACACACGCGCGCGCACACACACACACACACACACACACACACACACACACACACACACACACACACACACACACACACACACACACACACACACACACACACACACACACACACACACACACACACACACACACACACACACACACACACACACACACGTGTGTTAGATAGCTGGACAGACAGACAGACAGAGGTCAGAAGTAGTTACTACAGAGACCAGAGGTTGAATGAAACTCTCCAGGATTCATTCAGAAGTTTATTTGCTCTAGTCGCCCCAAAAAAAGAAAACGAAATGAGAAAATATTGGTGCTACAGGAGTAGGTCCAATAAAAAAGGAATGGAAAACTCAAATTGACACCTTGTGACCTTGTATGAAGAGCCTTAAATGTATTACCGGTATCATGTACAGTGTTATCTTGATGCAATTACAAAACTAAATAAAAATGTCTCACCCCTGAAACTGTGTTGTTGGTAAAGAAATGTGTTCTTAATTCATTTAGATGTTTGATGTTTCCACATCTCACTTCACAGTCTAACAACAAGCTCTTTGCATTTGCCTATAATAAAAGTGGCCAATATAGCTGTAGTTTTCAGTTAAATATAATTTCTCTCTGTAATGTACACCCTACACTGCATGTACTCATGCAGTAAAAACATGTGTGTGTGTGTGTGTGTGTGTGTGTGTGTGTGTGTGTGTGTGTGTGTGTGTGTGTGTGTGTGTGTGTGTGTGTGTGTGTGTGTGTGTGTGTGTGTGTGTGTGTGTGTGGATTTTACCTCTTCTCTCACAGCATGCTGGTCTACAACAGTAGGTGGTCATTCTATGTAGTGGGTTGGAGGTCCCTGCTACCATTTGATGACATTTAGCCTCTCAGACCTAAAATGAAATAATATTTTGCTGGTATTGATGTTGGTACCATTAGAGGTAATTAGAGAGGCAAACAGTGATATAAAAAAATGACATTCTCTAGTTAGACTTCCGGTACAGGCTGATGGGGTCTGCGAGGATTTATCCTCCATGTGCGAAGTGTGATCAGAGGAGTTACTAAATCCTCACTCTGAGACAGGAGGTGTTACTGTAATTCACAGCCAGGTCTGTGCCTGTGGATCAGCTAAAGCGCATAGGATTGGGGTGGGGAAGGAGGGTCCCACTATAGTCCAGCTCATCTCAAGAGGGGATTTGTGCCAAACATCTTTTGGGGTTGGTTACCTCAGCCATTGTGTGTCCCTGGCAGGCAGAAAGTTGTCCGGGGACCCATTGTCGGTCCATACCCGCCCCCCTCTGCCTCTCTCCCTCTCAGCTCAATCAAAGAGAAGTTTTCCAGTAATGAGGTGTATTATAATAAAGAGATGAAAGCCGGAACTGAACATAAGCGCCGCATTGCTTTTTTGAAAAGCCCCTTTTGATCTCGTCCCCGGGTGCACAATTCAGTCGAATCTGAAAAGAGCAAAGTGTTCTGTTAAAGCAGCGACGCACCGCATTAGCCCCTTGTCTTTTGACAGGCCCCACGCACCACCACCAATAGGATGAAGTCATATTCCAGGCCTTGAAAACATGGATTTCAACATGATGAGTAATCAACTGCCTTCTGGAGAGGAGAGGCCACTTAACAATGTACCTGCTGGGTAGGCAACAGTTGGCCTCAGTAACACACAGCCATTGCATGGTGGAAAGTAAATACATTTACTTTTTGCACTGTAGTTGTAAATACAATTTCAATGGATTTGTACTTCAATTCCCAACTACTTTGTGGTTTAAGAAAGCCTCAGTTCACCTTCAGGTGCTGTTGTCAAGTTGGGTTCATTTAATCACACAATCCTTTTGTTCTTCATTCTTTGGGCGAACTCTAGCAAAAATAGCCAATCTATAAAGCTCACGGCAGTGCATGGCAACATTTATGAGCATATATATATCCAATTTAGTGTAGACTAGAGTGGGCCAAAAACAGAGCCTTGGGGAAGGTTGGGTAAGTAGGCCAATATATTTAAGTGGTGATAGTTCATTAACTCTCAGAGTTATACTGACACTCAGCGCAAAGTGATATAATGTGGATATAAGACGTTTCTGGCCGATAGAAACAATATGCACTGTTTGGTCCATAACCATTGATATCTCTATGTTTGTCATGGCCATGATAGAAAACGCGGTGGCAGTGGCTCAGGGGTGGATTCAGTTCGATCCCGGGCTCCCCACTGACCCACAATGTGCTAGTAAGGTCGACGTGTCGTTGAGTCAGACTCTGAATCCCTTATTGCTCCCGATGTGCAGGTTGGTTGGTACATCGCATGGTTTCCTGAATATGCCTGTGTGTGTGAGTGGGTGAACGAATGTATTGCACAATCTATGCAAAGTGCTGTGGATAAAAGCACTATCTAAAAGCACCATTTACCATTTTATCCCTGCAGAGAGACAGCCCTTCACCATGACACATCCCTGTGTGCATGCATGCAGCAGAGAGACCGTACTTCAAAGTGGACCTTGTTGTTTTTATGAAGAGTGATAAAAGGTTAATGGCACGGTGGTAGGAGGTGGTCAGGGGTCAGCGCAGGGACGACTCCGTCCCCCCGTCCCCTCGCCCCACCGGTCCCCCATGCAGTCTCCGTTAAGTAAGTGGTCCGCCTGTCGCTATCTCTGTCCATCAGCCAGCCAGACGGCTGCCTCCCAGGACAGCGCTAATAAAAAGGTGTTTGTATTCACAGAGAGGCATCATTCAGGGTTCAAGGTTTCTACATCTTCTGTACGGCTAACATAAGAGCAGTGCCTCTCAAACTGCTATGGATTTGGCCCCGGGTGGACCCCGATCTGTGAAAATATGTTGAGGACCCCCCCCCCCAACACAGTTTCATGCTGTAAAAATGTTTCAAAAATACAGCATATTGCCTCCCACTGGCCAGCCAGGGTGTCTGATGGAGGGGAAAGGAACCAACTGGTTGGAATAATGTGTTACTTCTACAAACGCATACTAGCTACATCCAACCAGGTAAACTACTCTCCGTCAGGTGAAAAGAAGCGGCTTGGATTCCTCATGCATAGAAGGAATCATGAGGTCAGTCCATTGTGCTCCCCAGGTTGAGCAAACAGTCTAGCACGCAGGATTACATTAGGTAATTTAAAAGAAGGTGCATAGGCAAAGTGCAGATTAATAAAAAAAAAGAATCACACCAATTGGTATGAACTTCGTGGTGCTGTGTGAAACAGCACCCTTGTTGATACCCCCAAACATAGTGAGAGGTGTACATGTGTATGTACAAAGCGACAAAGCCAGGTCTTGGAGTGGTTGCACCATTCAAGAATTATGAATGAATTTGCACGCACACTGCCCACACATGAGCAGACCAACATTTAGCAATGTTGGTCACTGATGACGTTCTTTCTGCATGCATGAGGATATGCTACACTGTATGTTGCTGTGGACCCAGCCCATGGGACTCCCTCAAAGAACCACTTATAAGAGGGTAGAAACGTCCGCAAGCCAGGCAGGTATCTCCCATTTGCAAAGGATTTATGTTCGTATAGAGATGTTTCAAGCACTAAATCTTTCCACTGGTCTGAGGAAAGGGCCTTAGTGCCCAAAAATAAATCTCTACAAATGGGAGATAACATGGTCTGCGGTTGGTTTTCTGATTCAACATGGCAAGTTTTTCTAGGGCCAAGCACCCTCATACATACCTACCTAATTACACACCCATGAACCTGTCTAAAATACTTAAATGTCAATGAAGTCTACTCGCATAACACCAGAGGGAGATCAACAAACCATGTTCAACCCAGATTCAGCACCGACAAGGGACTAGATTTTGCTCCAATGCCACCAAAATGTGGAACCCCTACCAAATAATTATTAAGACATGCAAATCCCTTGACCCCTACAAAAACAGGCCTCAAAGGGCACCTACGGTATATGATATGAGGCATTCTACCTAATTGGTTCAAATTGCAGTCCCACCATGAAAAAAAATAAATATATATATCAATACTATAACTAAGCTGTCTGAATGTCTGAAACAGGCATAAGTCGTCACTGACTACAGCAATCATTCTGAGTTTTCACATGCTCATTGAACATAACATGCTCATCCGGAGGAGGAGAACGCTGGCACAATGTGGATTTACGATACGCCGGGAAGGAAGCGAGACGGACACTTTACGCACGTTCAAAATGGACAGTTGTTTGTTTTCCATGTAGCTTTTCACTCGCATGTTCAAGTGGCCAGCAGCAGCAGCAGCAGCAGCCCCTCCATGATGATAAGTTACGGAACACAACTCTTGCGTCATGGAAACGACAGCAGGCACATTTCTTTCCTTGGCCGCCTCGCAAACGAAAACGGCCCATCTACAATCTCACGCGACCGCTGTTTTCATGATGTTGAGTTCTACAACAGCAGGGACATGCATATTTTGCGATGTGTGTGTGCGTGTCTGCCAACTACAGGGATTTCCTCTAGCTGCAGCTTCCCCCTGCCTGATGCGTTATGCATTGATATATATGGTTGTCTTATATCTATGAGATATACTGTAACACAAATAAGGTTACACTGTGCGTCTTCTTGATTCGGGCATAGACACGCATGCACACGCACGCACACAAACACAGTTATTACGACCCCCCCTTCACTTTCTAAACCCCATGCCACTGGCTTCATATGTCCACAGAAACAGCTACTTTATCCGATTTTTCACCACGTTCCTGCATGGCACCCTTGCATTGCTACAACTGTTTTCCCTAACTCCCTAACTCCTACATTTCAAGTCATGAAAACACAATCTAAATGATTTTTGTAATTTTAGTGATGTTTTAAGATAGATCGTTTTGATTTGCCTTAAAGGGAAGTTGAAACATATAGATTGATTTTGTCTATTTGCTTACAATCCCCCCCCCCCCCCCCCCAAAAAAAAAAAAAAAAAAAAAAAACTGTCCCATGTTTGTCACTACTGAGACACAGCATGTTTTAGTCCATAGCTGTAGCCTAGTTTTAGCTACACTCTTCACCAAGAAGTGACAGAGACCTCATGTTCATCATGGCGAAATGTTGAGTAGCTGGTGTATTTCAGTTCGGAATGAATGTCTTCCAAAGTCTGAAAATCAGTGTGTATTATTTTGGAGTTTCACTACCAAACCCATCATTTCTTCTTAAATTATATATATATATTTTTTGTTTTTCAGCTAAATGTGTTGTTTGTATTTACATCAGTAGAAAGGTCTTATACCGTATGGACTGCTGGGAACAGAGTGGAAACAAGACCGCAAGGTCTTTCGTCGCTGTTCCTTTTAGACCAATGCTGTCTGACTATATTTTATACTGTTTGCATTTTATTGTCTAATAAACATGATCAATCCATCAATCAATCAGCTGCTAGGCATATTTTGCGAAGCATTCTAGAGTTTAGCTAAAACCCTGAAGCAGTCACTACCGAAACAATTAGTTATTACTACAACCTCATGCTCATGTCTCAGTAATGACGTGGTTGTTTAGGCATTTGCAAAATTGAATGTTCATGCTTCTAAGACATTATTAATGATAATACTGTATAACACTGATATCTATTTCATCATGTAGTTTCGCAGGGAGAGATAGAAAATACCACAATACCAAAAAATAATGTAAAGACAATATAGTCACTATATTTTGTCAGAACTTCTTTTTGACAAAATAAATATAGTAAGTTAACAATCAATATTTTCACATCATGATTGGTTAAGTGTATGTGTAATGTCAACTATAACTAATGCTGAAATCAATATAATCAATTTTCTACATTTTACAAAGAAAATGGGGTTTAGATTTGTATTGCTCTCAGTAATACAACAAAAATATGTTAAAATATCAATTCAAATGTATTTAATTGTGGAACCACCTACATTAATTTATAAAAGGGTCTGTTGAAGGGGAAATTTAAAAAAAAAAAGAATAAAATAAGTATCTTTATTCTAAGGTTAAACTCAATGTTGCGATAGTGACACATTTTGTGAGAGGAAAGATGTTCCAAGAGATTACTAAAATACAATATGATAAATGACTGAATTTACTCAACACGTGTCCCTCAGATACAGTGCAACATGAATATGTAAGTCCCAATTAGCATACAAATTTCACACAATTTCCAACTCTGAATTTGAACCAATTCGGTAGAATGCCTCATATAGCGTATTGAGTGAGTTTTTTCAAATAAAAAAACAAACAAAAAAAAACATCATCCACTGGGCCAAGCAAATCCATCTGATTGGGAGAGACTGCCGTAGAAATCCACCATCAGCATAATGGTTGGCTGCCTTGTTTTAAGCACTGTATCCACACTTTGACATGTTATGCTGAGGGTGAGGGTCAGATACAGGGTTAGTAATTTCAGACCAATGGGAGGAGGAAACAACGGGAGAGGGATGGGACTTTAACTGATTAATTAACCTAAACTGTTGCGGTACAGCCTTCATTCTAACTAGGTTGATCAACAATGGACCTTCTTCAGGTTATTTCAAAATTGAACCTGTTTTGTCCTTTTTATCTCCTTGCTGAATTTAATACACATCGGAACACAATGGATTTTTTTTCTTGCACCATAATTTCAGCCTAATATAACTTTAGCTGAAATTACAAACCAATCAAATCATATGTATACCCTTGTGGTCTTTTGCAAGGCCAATTTTGAGACCATCAGTAGTGATTCATCTATCTGAAATGGATGGTGTGTCAGGGGCAGTGTAGCAGAACGAGAGTTTTTGTTCCTAATCTGGGACACGGATGTGTGACTCACTACTTTGGAGAAGTAGTTCGACAGCTATGGAGGTATCGAGGGCTACCATCCCTTTTGACTGTCTTATACAAAGTATACACACCACCAGATACGCAGAATATACAAATCTAACGGTCTAACGGGCTGTACCAGGACAACTGGAAAGTGCACCTGCAGCTCCATGGACAGCGATCGACAGAAACAACTCGCTACGGAGGAGTGTTTTCAACTGCCACTCAGGATTTGATTCATCCCTCAGACCCTCCCAGGTCTAGGATGTGTGTGTGTGCAAAAGACATTGTAGCAGCATTAATAACAATAATAACAACTTACTGGCTGACATTGAGCAGAGGTTATGGTATAGAGAAAGGCCTTCAGTGCAGGTGGTAGTTAACGTCATTTGTGTAATATCTCCCTGGTCGGAACCTTCACAGGCCTGATAGGAGCCTGATAGCGGCTATTCAAACAGTCTTGTGGCTGCAGAGCCGTTTTCTATGTGAAACGGTCCATGACCGGGGTGGCTACTATCTATGCTACCGTTGAATGAAACAAATCAGCTCCCGCAGTAGCATGCAAGCACACACATGCACACACACGCACAAGGGCACACACACACACGCGCAGTAAAGAAGGCTTTCGCATGATCATACACTTGTTGGACGAGTCGCCATAGTTACCCAACAAATATTTGGGAGTCGTTATGGTTACCACTGTGAGTCAAGACTGGAACTCCATATATGGAGCTAACTGACATAATAAAGCTGACGCGATAGACTCCATTTTTGGGAATGACTGACTGACATTAGGACTCCATATATGGATATGACTGACTCATGGCGATAGAGACAGGATGACACAAGAAGCACCATTAAGCCTGTAGCCAGAAACAACCAATCTATAAGCTCACAACAATTTAGGCATTTAGCAGACGCTCTTAATACAGAACAAAAGAAAAGGGATGGCCGTATATCATCGTATACATACAGTGAGTAAAATATGAGCTAGCAATGTAACAAAAATCTATGTGATCAAACAATGCATATATTTACACTATGCTACACAAGTCTGCATAAACTGCTATCCAAGTCTACATAAAAATGCTATAAGATACATGAGTTGAGCTTTGGCATACACCTGTAGGAGGTCATGGATAGGGCAGGTACTACTGTATATGGCAAGTGCTATGGGTTAAGATGGAGTCTGAAGAGGTGCGTTTTCTGACAGCGGGTGTGTGAGCTTTTAGATTGTTATTCTTGGCAGGTAGATGTGGTGTAGCGTATGGACGGATAAATGCAGATCAACTCTGAGGTTAAATCCACTAGACAGACCTAAACCCCCAGTCTAGAGTGTTTAAGTGGTTAACAACCTGTATTAAAGTATGCACTATGAATATGAGCTGTTTGAACTTGTAGGACGTGCAAGTGTGTGTCATTGATTGATTCTCCCCCCAAAAAATATAACAGAACAAAGTGTGTCAGTATCAGTTCAATAAAGGGACACGTCGACTGCGTATTCCAAAGCAGGGGGTTTTCAACCAGTGGTCTGGGGACCACTGCTGGTCACTGATCCAAGTGGGATCCAAGTGGTCCACAGCTAAATGGAGAGCAGGAAGCAAAATATTTAACTTTAGAGAGTGTAAAATAAAACCAGATGGACCCTTAACACGAAGTCACAAAAGGACTCACAAAAGCGAACAAGCGGGGGCTTGTATATTTTTTCTTTTCCGTTTTGCATCCACTGATATGCTGCTTCTGTTCTCACATGAGTGAATATTTATGTCTTTATTTGTTTGATGACATGTACAAGCTGGTCAGTACCTCAGTATATTCTTAACTAGTGTGTCCATTCACAGATATCAGCTCCGTTTGTAGTTGTACTTGAAATATACTGTAATCCCAAAGCTGCATAATAAAAAAATCATTCATTCATTCATTCATTCATTCATTCATTCATTCATTCATTCATTCATTCATATATCATATATTCATTTATTTAATTTGGTGTACATCCCAATCTAAGGGCTCCATTTTTGTCACACGCTAAAGCCCTTATCCCTAACTTCTTCACTTTCTTTTTTGCGATTTTGAAAAAAGTTTTGGAATAGTTCAACAGCGAGCTTGTAGAGTGGCCATTTTAACTATGTTTTTTAAATAGTTTTAAAAGGCAAAGAATTTAAGGGATAAGAGGTTTAGCGGTGATCAGTGGCTCAAATGCTAGAAAAACAAAATAATGGCCTTGATGTGTAGAGGGTTCTAAACTACTCTTCCAAAGGGACGGTTGGCAACCTTAGTAAGCAGGTGTAACTTATACATTGACAATTGTGTGCGTGAGTGTGTGTGTGTGCGTGCACGCACACACACACACACACACACACACACACACACACACACACACACACACACACACACACACACACACACACACACACACACACACACACACACACACACACACACACACACACAGAAAAAGTCATGGATGAACCCCCACCCCAACCTAACCTGCACCCTCCCAGTGACCTCCTCAACGTACAGCACACACCCTCCCTGTTGCACATAGGCACCAAAGCCATTAGCAAGCATTCATTTTCCACATGGAGCGATAAGACAAAAGGTGTGCTGCATGCCCAGGTAATGGAGGGAGAGGGGGGGGGGGTGTTGGAGAGAGAGGTGGAGACCTTTAGGCAGCCTTCGTCATGCCTGAAGTGCAGCAAATGACGGGCGCACAGCCAGCCGGCGGCGCATTGCATCCCACACACACACACACACCTTACAGCTGGCGGGTGATGCCTCTCGTTGTGAATCCAATATCTCGCTCTATTCAGCCAACTGTCTGCCTCCACCTTTTATGAGTCCAGCCTCCCGTTGCCTTCCGTTCAATTACTTAAGTCAATATGGATCCATTGAGCGCCGACATATGAGTCAAATCATAAAGTGTGTATATGAGAGAGAGGGGGGGGGGGCTGTTATGGGACCTGCACCGAGGCATCACCGTGAAAATTACACTGGGTGATTTGCAAGCCAGGAAGTAAACAAAAGGGAAATGTGGAAGTAATAATGTTCTTGGATACGATGGCAATGAGGAAACCATGCTGGGAACCACGCTCCTGTTGGGTTACAATATGCCGCTCCTGTTGGGTTACAATATGCAAGGACCTTTTGGGTTGTGGCAGCACAATAAAATAAACACACCTCTTGGTTTGGTGTCAGTATAAGTAATTTAAGTAATGTATACACAGGTAACTGTTTCTTATTTGCGGTCGCAAATCGGGCCTAATAATAATATTCATAATTGCATGAATGAGGAACCAAAGTCTGGGCAGTTTGCTGTCAAGCAACCATTCATCATCAATAAACAAACACAAAATGGTTGGTTAAGACAGTGGTTTTCAACAGGTGGTCCACAGCTAAATGATGGACAGGCCCGTATAAGATTGTAAAATCTCAAGAGTTAGTTAAATTATATTTAAACATATGAATTACTTAATTTTCAAGAATGTACACATTTAAAAATGTAGAAGAATTGTTATTTTGACCAATGTTTTGTCAGTTATCTCTCAATCTCTCTAAATGGTGGAGACAAACTTGAAAATCTTTAGTTTTGGGTCCGAGAGACTATACTCAACCTCAAATGGTGGTCCGTGGCTAAAATGCAGAATAAATAGTGGCCCCTGATATGAAAAAGGTGGAAAAAACCCTGGCTTAAGACAGAAAGATTCTCGCTCTAATAGCATCTAAAACTCTGTAGTGTACTTGTGAATGGGAGAGTCCATTATGCATCTTGATACATCTAGGGCTGTCTGTCACGATACTTGATGATTAATAAGGTTTTGAAAACAAAAGGTGCACAGGGCAGCTGTGACAAATAGCTTACATGTTATAACTTTATGCTGAATACTAGAAATAGCCAAATCTACGAGCTCAAAATGTGTGTTGCACTTTGAGCTTATACAGTACATCATACTGTATATCGGCTAATTCCACTACTTACATACAAATATATTAATGTTTCAACATGGTCAGGATTACAACTATAATGTGAACAACAATTGAGATTATCTAAAATGCTGCGTGCGCACACATGCGCGCACACAGACACGCTCGCACACGCACACAGGCAGCAGCTGGGCTGGCTCACCTGTTGTATTAATAGACTGCAGTCAATCCCTTCCTTCAGCAGCAGAGTTATGGACCAAAGCAGCCAAAGAGAAACAGAACAAAAGAATGATGGAGCGTGGCAGGAGAAAGAGGGGGTGTGGAGGTGTGGGTTTAAGAGAGAAAACGAGGGGGAAAGAAGTGTGGAAACGAGGGTTGTGGATGTATGGTTTAAAATAAATATTATATACCTGTACATACAGTATATAGACAAAAAATATATAACATTTTCCTCAAGGGATGCTTTTCTGGAGTCAGTCTGAGCAATCAGACAAGACAATTTGGTGCATGGGTGCGGCTTTGTGGTGATAAAGTGATGACAACACCGATAAGATAAGAAGGCGGTTGGAAGATTTTCCGATCGCACGTGTCTGTCCGTCCGTGAGTCTGTTTTCTCTGCGTTCGCGTGAGTGTGTGTGCGTGGCGCAGCATGCGTGTGCATTTCGAGGGTGCATGCTCACGCTTGTGTTCTTTTGGCATCAGCACCAGCCTTCAACCAAGTGAGAAGACCCCAGGGATGGAGGGATGAAAGAGAGAGAGGATAGAAGAGAGAGATTAAGAAGATAGAAGAGATGAGAGAGGGAGACAACAGTTCTGTCATTTTACATCAGCCTTGTTCATTTTCTTTACAGCTTCCGTCCCGTTTCTCTCCTCCTCTCTCTCCCTTTCTGTCCTCCCGTCTATCTCTCTCCCTCCTGTTGTTCTTCCTGAAGGTGTCATATGATTATAATTTATACAATTACTATTCAGGCATTTAGCAGATGTTCAATGCTCAATCAAATGCATATAAATATCCATCAATAATCATAAGCAAGCTAAGAAAGAAGCAACAGTAACATCCGTATAATGACCCGTTTAATGTCTCTATCAATGAACACGCACTAAATGTGTACCATATTATCCATACTATTTTCTAGACTAAGGAGCACATAAAAGCTTTAAATTTTCTCAAAAAAATAAATAAAAATAAAATAAAATAAAATAAACTACAGTGCACCTTCTATGTGTGGCTTCTATACTTCAGTCAAGCTACTGCTTGACTGCAACAGCTTCTAATCTATGTGCCTTATAATCCGGTGTGCCTTATGTATATGAAAACAGTTCTAAAATCATTGTGTGCACCTTATAATCTGGTGAGTCTTATAGTGCGGAAAATGCGGTACATACAATGCTATCTAATTTATATAAGGTCGGCTTGTTGAGGCGAGTGCAAGTGGCGCCAAGGCGCTTTACATAGATTGTGATGCACAATCTACTTGTATGTAAATCTCACACAAATTCAAACACTGAAGGTGGTGGAAACCACACAAGGCACCGACCAGCAAGCACATCAGGAGCAATTTGAGGTTCACTGTCTTGCTCAAGGACACTTCGACACTAACTCTAGTTCGAGCTGGCAACCTCGCGGTACCCATCCGGCAACTCTACCGCTGAGCCTTTCAGACTTTGGTGGAGTGAGAATCTAGTTCTGATTGCAACTGGAAGTTCATTGATTCCATAGTTTTGGAACAAGAAGGGAGAAGAGTCTGGGACGTGTGGACAGAACAGAATTGTTACAGAATGTGCACCTCAGAGACCCTGCTCTCCATCCATTAACCCGCTGTTACCACAATTGAACAAACACTCCATGTCAAGGATTACTATCAGATTTGGCCTTTTGACTTAACCAACCAAAACATATCACTTACCCTACCTTTAAGAATGGTTCGAAATAATGCTAGTGGTGTAGATCAGGTGTTTTCAACAGGTGGTCCGGGGACCAGGAGTAGTCCTTGAGAGGGTTCCAGGTGGTCCTCAGCTAAGTTGGTTAACCAGATGTAACTCTTGAGAACGAAAAAATGAAACCAAATGGACCCTTGCGGGTCCATATGGTTTCATTTTTACACTCTCAAGAGTTAAAATATTCATCATCTTTATTAGCCCAGGTCTACACAACTAGAATATTAATGGTAATTTTGGTCTGTATGTTTTGCCTGTTTTGTTTCCCAAATCCAGCCTGGTGGACCACAGCAAAAGCAATCCTTAGTTTTGGGGTCTGTGGGGCTAAAATGTTCATTAAATGGTGGTCCATGGCTCAAATGATGAATAAATAGTGGGCCCTGGGGTCAAAAAGGTTGAAAACCACTGGTTTAGATCTTAGAAAGAAAAAAAGAGGGTTGAGAAGCCCCTGCACCAGAGCTGAGTCAGTGCATCCATCCACGGCTGGGCTGCACAGTGGGTGGGATCCCAGCCGGTGTGTTTGCTTTGACCTGCAAGGCTCACAGAGGAGCTGATACAGGCTTCGATGTGTCATAACTGACAGCGCTATGAAAACACTTTCACGGATTCTCGAGATCGCCGTGGCCACCTTGACAGATTGACGTGGATTAATATTAATCCACTGCCCTCGCTAAGAAAAAGAGGGAGAGAATGGATGTGATTCATGGACTTAGAACCCAAAACAGAAAGCCTCATTTACTTTGGTCAAACAACCGTGTCACTCACTGCATCACGTTGGTGGCAAGCAGCACGGTGGTACATTTCCCCTGTCGGAAACAAATGTAGTGTACACCTTCTATGAAGCTCATGGCTGTAACGCTTTGTAAACATACTTAAAATGCATCATGAAGTGATTATAAGTCACAAGTAATGGCCAATGGGTGCTTTAAGTTTAGACATTGACATGATGTTGCAGAGGTATTGGCAGGTTTACATAAACATTGCTATTTTGTACATCAACCAGCTATAATGCATCATAATGGCGATTATAATGGATTACGAATTATAATGATCCTATTACTATGATCCTGGTCAAATTCAAATCGATGATTATGAATGGTGACGAGACTTGACCTTATACAGAATTTTGAAGAAAGTGGAAGTGTGCACTAATAGTTATATAAGTGATGACTATTAATTGTACAGGATTTGTGAGCCAGAAGACCCTGGGCCCATTCTACAAAATGTTTAACAGTTTTCTGAACATTGGCAATCTACATTGTGCTGCATAAACCTTTCCAGGTCAAGGACACCACATGCATTCTCCCACAGCCCCCCCCCCCCTCCCCCATTTGAAGATATGTTGTTCCAGGGACCCCCAGAAGAGAAGATTTCAGATAAAAGTGCTCACCTTATATTTCACAATTGAAAACAAAATAACATCAGAATGTCATCGTGCGGCGCAAGGTGTTGAGCCATATCTGCAATTTTTGAATAGCCAAAAGGGGATAATCTTGTTTGCTTCATAATGTGTAACGTGTAAATAATTATTGTAAAAACTATAATCATTCTGTGTTAGAAGAAGAACATAAGGCATTATAAGCACATTCAAAATACGCTGTAAAATATAGACATCATGGAGCCTTCATAGACCGTGTTATCAAATTGATAACAAAAGACATCTGTCTGGTCTGGTCCATGCAAACTATGTGGCCGACATTGACAATGGACAATGACACATGGGTGACAATGGTGTGAACCTTTAAACCCACTGTCACTAAACTAAAAACAAACAAATTGCAGGTATTCTAACAACCAGGGGGGGCAGATCAATTAGATTATTTGTATCAGATCACTTAGAATAATTATATCAGATCATTTATATTAGAGAACAGCAAGTTATTTCGTTTAGTGTTGCTCTACCTACTGTGAAGTAATTTAGTTTAGTGTGGGTTTTAGCCACCTTCCTCACATCGCTTAGATCAGTGTACAAATCATTTAGATTAGTGCGGGGCGCGTCCCCGACATGTGTCCGAGAGGCAGAAAGAGGAAACGTCCAATAAAGAATCTTTTCAGACGGAGTGACAGCGCCCGGTGAGTGAGCGTCGATTTATGGATGAAGACACAAAACAAGAAAAGTTGTCAGTGTTCATCGCAGGCCAGTGAATCCAAAATGAACTCTTTTTATGAGGCCGACTCTGCCTCCGTGATGGCCAGCGCACAAAGCGGCCAACAAAGGGCGGCAGTAAAGGGGGAGTTGCGACAAGATAGCGCCAACAAAGGGAGAATCAACTTTCACGTGGCTGAATGGAGGCAGCGGCCCGGCCCAGCTGTTTTTAATGGCGCTGTATTGACAGGAGGGGAGGCTATTTTTAACCGTGCGCATCGCCAGCCCCCCCTTTCAGACATGCACACAAAAACACCCCCCCTTTCACAGAGCTTTGTCAGTAACCTGCAGTGACCTGCATTCAAGGCTGCGTCAGGGTCCCCTGCACAAAAGGTGCCCTGGACAAGGCCACCAGACCACCACAGACCTCCACCAGACCATCATTAGACCTCCAACGTGTACCTCCAATAGACTACAACAAGCCTACATAGACCACCATTAGACTAACAGCAGACCACTATACCAGACCACCAACAGATTCAACCAAGACTTCCACTAGACCTCAACTAGTCTCCCCAAACAGTGGGTCGGCTAACATGTGTGGATCACAGACCGATTTTTGCTAAACTAAATCACCTACAATCATATTTTCTTTTCCTACATGAACAAATACACTACATATTTCAAATGGTTTTCCCATACAGATTTTTTTTTTTGTTTAAGCAAACAGAAAAAATCTACAAAGGCATAAAATAAATACATAAAAATATATACTGTATATTGCTCTGGGATTCTGATAAGCTTCTTTTTGGTAAATTGAAAGAGAATGGTGTATTGATTGGTGAGTTTATCAAATCAAAATTTAAAATCACCCACTGACCAAGCAAAGTCTTTTGATTGGCTTCTTCTCCCATTGTGTGCACCGATATGATCAGTCTGAAATTCGTCCTGTGAAGAAGGCTCTCTGGTGCAAAATCTGTGTGATTAAAATGAGTTACATTTTTAAATCGCATTATTGTTTCTATAACCCATTGTAGACTATCCCGATTCTAAAAATGTCTCTGAAATACTAACCTAAGTGTACTGGAAAACTTCAAATTATTGTGTAACATCACCAAATTTTGACATTTTTTGATACTGTACATACTGTACAGAACGCATATTGGTGTTCCCGTCAACTAGGGTAAAACTACCACTAGGGGTTCCCGTCTACTATGGGATAATTAAGTAATCTCAATTAATCAGTTAATTAAAGTCCCAGCCCTAAAGAGAAATCTAGATTTCTATAATAATTAAGCAGTAGTAGTGAAAATAGCTGATCTACAAGTTCACAGACTATAACTAAACATAAGGACTCAACGCCTACAATTATAAGTGATTGTTAGAGTGAGGGTTCCACAGTTCAAATATGATTCCTTATTTTATTTTTTTGGGGGGCATCGGGGGTCACAGCCTGAAAAGGTTCAGAACCTAGACTACCACAGACCACCTGACCAGCCCCCCCCCACCAGACAAGACCCAAGACTAACCAATTTGCTGCATTTTGAAACCCCAAGGCAAAAATACTGCGTTACGCACACAGAATGCGAGGGAGTAGGTTTCGTATATATGCTCAATCAAAGCCCCTTTGGTCTGTTTATACGTACTCGTGCACACGTGTGTGTTTAAACACGCGCACACAAACACACACAAAGAAAAGAATGTACAAACAAGCCGGCGGTGGGGGGGGGGGGAATAAAAGAGGGCTCTTGTTGTAGCAAGGGCTCGGGATCTTGATGAAAAATTCAAACAATATTAAACGGGGAGTGTCAACAGTTGACACACTTCTAGCTGAGGACCTTCCAAACAGATGGAGTAACTCTGCACACACATTACGGTGCGGCGCGCGGCGCTCCAGCCTCTCTCTCTCTCTCTCTCTCTCTCTCTCTGTGTAATGATGATGGTGGCTGAGCTGATTCAACTGGTGCCAAAGCTTAAAAAAAAAGAAAAAGAATCCTCCTGCACCTTCCGATGGGGGGGTTAAAAGGGCGTTGGCCACGAAGGGAGTGGAGAGTGAGGGAGTCCAGACTTGTTTGTTTCACCTACAATATAGGCCAATGTTTCCCCAAAGTGGGGGCACCCCCTTTTAGTAAGGGGGCGCAGGGGCTTTGTCTGTTTTGAGGTGGCAGACAGAAGTTTGCACAAAATCATAACTCTCATTCATCCAGTCATGTGTAATATCAATCCAACTTAATCGCAAAGAAAACATTTTTCTTCCAATTTGACCCGAGAACCGATTCTACAGGTTTTTTAAAATTTATTTATGGGGAACACATCTGCCTCTTTGACCAGTAAGAGCATCACATTTTCACAATTTTTAAAAAATAGGCCATTTACAAGCTCACAGCGTGCCACTTTGTGGCGCGCTGTCTACACAGTGAGCCAGATAACTATGTAAGCCAGGTAGAAATGGCTGTGTGTGTTAGGGTTCGTTGGGTTCGTTTGGTTCCGTTAGGATCCATTTATCCACTCTCAGAAAAAAGGGCCTGAAAGAAAAGCCGTGAACATGGTGAAACACAACTCGATGGTGTCATCAGGATGTGTTTCACAATGTTAATGATTTGTTTTTTCAGACCTCCATTTCTAGTAAACACAGAGAGACGTTTTTTAATATTTCCACACAACGCATCTAAGGTGTATTAATAATGACATATTAAAACGTTGAAAATTGGTGGAATTAAAGTAAACGTGTGAAAAACAGAAATGCAAGTGAGTGTCTCTCTGTGTGTGTGTGCGCACGCACGCGTGCGTGTGCAGATGTGTGTGTGTGTGCACGGGGGTGGAGGAGGGGGGTGTCTCAGTTTCTGTCCGATGTAAGAAGGGAGGGACCACTGACCTAGTCTTACCTGCTATCTAAAACGTCACAGGTCACCTGGGCTGACCTCTGACCCGGGCTGACCCCTCCTCCTCCTTCTCTCCGGTGTCCACTTCAGGTTGGCTGGTCTTCGTGGGTCCTGAAAGATGCAGATTAAGATATCAGTGTTGGGGGATTCCAACTGTCCTCGCCCAGCGACACAGTGCATAATACCTCCTGACAGCCTAGGCTTTACCTGCTCACATCCATCAGTGCTCCAGTCTGAGGAGACACTGGAAAAACTAACAGCTTCACCTAAATATGTGGCCGGGCCGACGGACGCGCGCGCACTGCAGGAAACACTCAATGTGTGTGTGTGTGTGTGTGTGTGTGTGTGTGTGTGTGTGTGTGTGTGTGTGTGTGTGTGTGTGTGTGTGTGTGTGTGTGTGTGTGTGTGTGGCCTGAAAAAAAAAACACCATCGGGAAATGTAAATTCCAATCTAAAGGGGAGGTATCATTTACCACCTCTGTTTTTCCACATTCTCCTTTTGTGCATACCATTATAATGTTTTGTAGTTGGTGATGACATGTTATTGTTATTGTGCAAATGCTCAATAACAATAACAAAATGACCCTCCAGTTTGGGATGCAACAAGCAACGGATCCCCATTTAATGGAATTTCTCTGAGATCCCAATTTATATTGTAAAATGAATGTTAATGTAACTCCGTGGGGGTACAAATGGAACCAAATTGACTTTAACCCTAGAGGTACAGACCCATACGGGTTCCTTTAGCTCAAGCTATCATTCCCCTGGGGACTCGGACCCGGCTTTGGTAACCATTGTTCTACTGTACCTGTCCTGTATTTTTGACGTAAACTCCTTGGTGGATGACAGTATAAGATCAGGACCATAATGGAAAGAAGCCATATAGTGCTTTCTCTGGGTTATCCATTTAGCAGCATTTGTATAAACTGGATAACCCTGTGATTTTTGTATTCAATCAATTAAAAAAAGAGAGATCAAATAAATGTTTCGCTATCTTAAGCAAATCATATTTCATTGCATAAAAAGGGGCATGAATCATTTTATGCCTGAGTCACGGTGACTCACACTGAGTGAGTTATTCAAAGCACATTAACATTCCAATATTATCGAGAACCATTGAACTGTGGGGCGTGTGAACACCATGACCTGCTTACCCACATCCTGGTTCCTACCATTTACAATATAGCCATCTAGCAGACGCTGTTCATCCAGAGAGACTTACATTAAGCATGGACAAAGGAAAAGCATGGCAATATACATTTACATGAAGTGCTGTAATGTCTACATAAACTGCTATCTAGGTCTACATAAAAGTGCTATCTAAGATACATTAGTTGAGCCACTGGTTGAGGCTATAGGGCCTAGATTCATAGAATCATGGAAATGGTAACTAAGTGGGATGAACTCATGGATTAAAGAAAAAATGACATTCCATGACAGAGCATCCTTAACAATAGTGTGACAGCTAGAGCAGCCGCTTGGTTAATGAAAGATTAGTGTCAAAATATCTTCAGGGCGAGACATTGAATTTGAACCCCTAAGTGCTCCCAGTTAACAGGTTGCCGATGTCTTTCCTCCGCTGTCTGGTGTGTGAAGGTGTATGCACTTTGGACAAAAAAACGCTTATATAAATGCACCATTTCCCGTGCATATAATATATTCACCATTGAATTATTGTATACTTTATTAGTGAAAAATGTTGCACGACAGTAAAACATGTAGACGTTTGTTGTGGTCCTATGGTGGCCCTGACTCCTGGTGATATATTGTACTTCTTATATTTATTGTCAGACTCAGCCCAATTATTTGGTTATTCAGACTCCACTTTAGCCCGTAGCACTTGCCTTAGCCTGGATCTACTCGCAGATGTAAACAAAGGCTAACGTATAATGTATGTACGTAATGTATGTAATTTAGATGTAATTTAGCATGTTATGTAGACAGATGCCAGGTCATAATTGATCTGGCAATTCTATAGCATTCTCTTGTGCATTTCTATGCATCTGATGTATTGCCTTGTGTTGCCCTAGCTTACTGTAATCACTGTGGATTAAGCTAATGCCTAAATACTGCAGTAAATTGTAATTATTGTGATCTCACTATTCTTCACCCATCCCTATCCTGTGTTTCACACGTAGGTGTCGTTGCTGCTGCCAGGAGGACTACTGCTACGCCTGAAACTTCCCCCGCAGGCATCAATAAAAGGTTTATCTTTATCTTATCTAATCTTAAGCATGGCGCTATAAACTATTAGCTGTATAACACAGCCAGTGGATGATACTGTATATGAACTCACACCTTTCCTCCCAGATCAGCGTGATTATACTCCCACCTGTCTGTCCCCTGGAGGCACACACAGTGTGTGTGTGTGTGTGTGTGTGTGTGTGTGTGTGTGTGTGTGTGTGTGTGTGTGGGAGGGGCTATAGCATCGCCATGGTCACACGCAGGAAGTGCAGGGAGCAGGTGTGCTGTTATCACCACCATAGAAGGATAATGAGGCAACAGCACAAACTGTAGGAAATTAACAGGCACAGTTAAAAAGGCTAACGTCCAAAGGGGTTTTGTTATGGAATTGTTGTTTCATTAAAGAATCAGTGATTTGTTATTGGACATAGAGTACGTCCAATAATATTTATTATTTATTTATTATTGCATGAGAACAAACGTTTCAGCTGGTCCTCAGACAAGAATAAAATATTGAAATGCATTCTTGGTGTGTGTGACCCGCTCCCTTTAGTTATTTGATGCAATTTCAACGGATAACGCACCATAAGTCAGTGCAGTGCCGTGGTCAAAATAAAAGTTATCTACATCACAACAAATATCCTAAATCTATAGTCGCATACTGGTACAATATCTATATAGTGTATACACTACAGTAAATATTCCTAAGCCCTGGCTATAAACCAAACCTGTGCAAACGACAAAGCTTAACAGTTGCATCACGCTAGAGTTGCATGCTGCAGATAATACAGTACAACTTCACCACGCATCACATCCGTGACGTGAGCTTGTGTGCCGACTGCCGTTCAGGACAGGTTGGCACGCAACGCTAGACTAGCTGAGGCTTAATGTGGACGGACACGGCGGTGGTGTGCGGCTGAGGTGGAGGAGATGCAACGCGGGGCGTTCGGCCGGTCACAACAACAAAGCGCTAATGCGGCAGCACCGCTGGAGGGGAAACTCTTCCGGCCTTCATGCGTGCCTCGCAGAGAGTCTCCCCCTCCTCCTTTGTTTATGAGCGCTTCATGTACACTCAGAGTGGTGTGACATTTACGGACGACCGCTTTGAAGGGGAGCCAATTGCTCTCGGAGCCGTAAAAGAGCCACCTGCCTCGCCTCACCTGCCCTTCTGCGAAGGCTTAGTGAATAAAAGACCAGAGGGAAAAAAAGGGAAAAATAACCCAAAACAAAACAAGTTTCCCGGTAGCTACTGTACTGTTGTACTCTGCTGCACCCGTGGTGGGAAAGTAACTTAAGTACATTTACTCAGATAACCATATTCAACCACTTACCCATAGTCGGGTGACGAGGGCAACAGCTCCACCTGAGAACGTCAGCCCAGATTTTGAGGTATTTGTATTTGACATTTTGAGTATTAACAATTTCCAAAGCCTTTACTTCTATTCCTCTGAAACCCGGATCCGAATGTTGTACTTTCACTTCACTACAATTATTTGAAAATGTTGGTTACCAGTTACTTAGGCCTACACGTTAAGCACTTCGGCAATATCTATATTTTTCAAAGGCAATTGCCAATACTTTTTAGCTGAAGTAAAATCAGATTTTCTGGACTTTTACTTGTAATATTTCGCAGGTTGAGAATCCATACTTTTTAACTCAAGTAAAAAACACAAGTTCCTTTTCCTCTGGTGCTGTAGCAACGCCCCCCCCCCCCCCCCCCACACACACACACACACACAGAGTTTGGGTGTCTTGCAACAGGCAGCAGCAGGAGGAGGATATAAAAGAGGAGCAGAGCTGTTTTCTTTGCAGTTGTATCCCCTCGGCTAAGTCTGGGGTAAGCCCCGAACTAATCCTGCTCGCTGTGATGAGTCACGGCGGGTGTGGTCAATGTGTTCTCCCAATGATATCTGTTCCAGCGGCTCCGCGCGTTAATATCAGAACAACGGGAATGTTTACGTTGGTTCTGTTTTATCGACGGCATCTGTTCCACTGTCTCTGAATATTAGATCAGACGACACTAATATCTGTTCCACTGTCTCTGTGTACCAAATATCAGACAACGGGAATGCTTAAGTTGTTCGAATCAAAGTGTGTGTGTGTGTGTGTGTGTGTGTGTGTGTGTGTGTGTGTGTGTGTGTGTGTGTGTGTGTGTGTGTGTTGCTTTCATTCTCAACAGTTACTGTAGGTCCATGTGAAATATGTGGTCCGGGGACAACCAGTGGTCCCTGAGAGGATTCCAGGTGGTCCCCAGCTAAATGATGGACAGTTGGTAACCCCCATTTGGTTACCAACTGTCCCTTATAGATCTGTAACTCTTGAGATCGTAAAATGAAATTGAATGAATTTTATGCTCTCAAGAGTCAACTTATATTTAAACATCTGAAATACTTCATTTTCAAGGATCTACACAGTTAGAAAATGTAGAAGAATTGTTATTTTGACCAGCATTTCCCAAATTTTGTACACAAACTTGAAAATCCGTATTTTTGGGGTCTGAGAGACTATAAATGGTGGTCTGTGACTAAAATGCAGAATAAATAGTGGGCCCTGTTATGAAAAAGGTTGAAAACTACTGCTGCAGATGGCTTGTGAATGCAACCATGCAGGTCTCTGACACAGTCAATGTGTACTGCACATGCAACGCCTGCATGTGTGTGAGTGTGTGCAAGTGTGTGTGTGTGTGTGTGTGTGTGTGTGTGTGTGTGTGTGTGTGTGTGTGTGTGTGTGTGTGTGTGTGTGTGAGCACCGCGCATGCATAGCTCGTACACACAGCGTGTATAAAGTGTGTGCATGCGTGTGTGTGTTTTTGGGGTTTGCACATACTGTAGTGGGGTGTAGGTGGGAGAGAACTGGGCCGGCGGAGGCCCACCATGCACCACCACCTAATTGTTATTGCGTCTGTGTTTGGCCTGGAGACAGTCGATAGGAATCAGTACTCTCCAGCCCTGGGAGGAGAGGGGTGGGGGGTGGGGGTTGGGGGTCTTCACTTCCCAGTGTCTTAGTTGTAATTCATCCCTCCACTAACAGGGATCAAGGTATTAGGGATTCAGGTTATTTATATTGATTTTATGTGCTGTCATGCTGCGCTCCAGGATGCACCTCTCATATTTGTGGAAATTGCAAATTCTCAAACCTTGGAAATGTCACCAGCATTTAATCTCTTCCCGGGTGGTCAATACGTTGGTGAGCCGCGCTGCCTTCACCCCCTCCCCGCTTTCCCCCCACACACACACCACACCCCGTTTATTAAGCAGAGACCGAGCCGGCGGTCCCAAGCGGGTTTTGGGGACACTGCGTACCGGCCTGCGGTGGGATTGGTCCGGAGACAGAGCTGCTATGCCGCCGGCGACATGGGAGCGAGGAAGATTCAACATTAATAACTTTTATACGCCGTGGGTGTGAGGTGTGAACAGAGTTTACCCGGGATTAGGCTCACCACAGGGAGGGGTATTCATAACTCACTTTAGGATTTAGAAGTGATACAAAGACTTATTTCGTTCTGATGAAATTGCTTCTTTAAAATGACTGTACGCGCATATAATTGACTGGTAGCTTTATTTGCCGACGAAACATGAATTCACCTCAAAGACCTTCCTAATGGATAGAATTCAATCTACTTACAATGCAGCTCCTCAAGAAAGTAGCACTAATGAAGGTCAGTGCGCCCTGCACGGTTCAACATTAAGGCCTCCTCATGGTTCATGTCAAACAGCCTGCGTCTGGTCGCCTCGTCGGCCAACATTTGAATGCCATCATCATCTTTGCTTTGACTGTGTCATAGCAAATGTTTCTCTTCCAATCCTTAGCCAGTGTTGACAGCGAAAGCCAGAGTAACCCCTCCTCTCTCTCCATTCACCGCAATCAAATTTACTCTGGCTTGAGTACACGTTTAGTGGGGACCATTTGTTTGAGGCAAACACTTAGGGCCCTCGTATGTCATTGACCAGTGTCCACAAATATAATCCCATCAAGTTCAATCTTACAATGTCCTGAAAACACATTGTCTCCTTAACGCAATAAATTAAAAACAATCCCATCTGTCTTGTCTTTTAGGAGACACGTTATGAAGTGACTCAGGGGCTTCCCTATACTCTCCTATTTGTACGAGCGTGTGCGTGTGTGCGTGTGTGTGTGTGGACAAACTTACTGATGATATCGTCAGGGTGGCTTTCACAAACAGTAAAGTCCTTCTGCCGACATCCGCCACACTTTAAGTATTTACAGTACAAGTGGAGGGGCGGCTAACAAACAAGGAACGCGGGCCGGGACGGACACTAGCACACAGCGCTGTGTGAACGTACACAACCTCTCCTTGCCTTGTTGATAAACCCCTGTTTCCTCACAAGCACTCGGCTGACATGAACCCACAGAGAAAGCCTTAACAAAACAAGCCGGACCCATGTAAATATGCAGTGCGCCACGGTGGCACGTGCTGTTAGCTTACATAGGCTACCGCTAGTTGTGTGTTGTTCTTTTTGCCTCCCAAATTTGCTCGGAAAACTAATCATGGTCCGATAAAGCCCATGGTAAATATGAGAGAGATTGACACCCACATGTCAAAGTTTACATAGCCGGACCAAGTGTACATATAGAGCCAGGGAACCAGAGGGGACGGGCATGGATGGACTGGCTCGCCCTGGCTGTGTCTGCAATGAGTGGAGAGGCTGTTGTAGATGGATGGCTACGGAGGAGGATATTAGCATGAGACAGAGACAGTGTTCCTGAGCTCGCTTTATTCTGCAGGATTACTGAAGAAAGTTCTAAGCTCTAAGTCGTTTGTTCTCCTCCGTTTTAATACTTTTAAATTGCTTCATAGCCTTTTTCATTGTTGTTAAATTTCTATCTTTTCTTTTTTGTTAGCTGAGAAAATGTGTAAGATTGTTTCACATTGGGTGCAACTGGTACTTACTTATGTTGTTGTACTGCAGAGAGAGAGAGTTTTTGCAAGCTGCTCAAAACTAATCTGATTACTAAAGTACTGTATACTGTACTTTGCTGAAAATTTGGGCAGAACACAGCACCTTCGGGTAAGTTGAAAATGTACTAATCACTGAAATTCCACTTATACATTGTAAAAAACGTGTTTATTCCTATGCGATGCATGCACTGACTATAGCGCTTTGTCCTTTTGTTATACGATTAAGAATATAGCGCTTTGTCCTTTTGTTATACAATTAAAACTATACGATTTGTCCTTTTGTTACCTCCCCCAACAAAAAGCACAGTGAAATCAAGACAGTTGATTGCCTGCCTCTTGCTGTCCGTCTCCGGCGGCTCAGTCAGGCCAATTGCCTGCTAATCCACAGCAAAGACAGTGCAGCTAACAGAAAAGGTTAACCCCTGACTGATGTGTCTGATGTTAATCTATAGATCAATTAGGCAGAGGCACACTGGGTCAGGCCACAGATATTGCAGTGGCTATTAGTTCCCCCTATCTGGCATTATTACACAGTCACATGCTCAAACACTGGGGCTGGGTTGGTATGCTAGACACAGATGCCTAGGGTAAACACACAAGGCTATGAGGCTTGCACAAAATATTGATCCGACAGCAGATGGGAGCCTCGATATGAGCCCTGCTCTCGCTCCTTCCAATGTTCTGTCTGCATGTGTGGTCTGGTGTGTGTTGTGCATGCGTTGTGATGCTTATGGCAAAAAAAAAACAAAAAACAAAAACAACAATGTGTTTGGGGAAATTATTTAACGGCGCATGTTGCATGTTTAAAAGGGATTGGAGCTGTCCTTCTGGAGAGATTTAACTTCCAAAATCTGTATCCATAATCCATACCAACAATATGGAATGCCAGATTTGCTAAATGTCTCGTCGTTGTCTGTTATTACGTCTTGAAAATGTCCAACGATCTCAAGGAAAGGTGCTTGATAGAAATATCTAAAAAGATACACAGCAGCTAATATACAGCAATAATCTGATAATGCAGTGCGAATCGGGACAATAGATCAGCATCGTGGTCTAATTACAGCCATTCTATTGAGGCACTGCAGTGAAATGCCAACAGTTATGTTTCCTAGATACCAAGCTAAAAGGTCTAAAAGGTCTAAGGTCTTATCATAGCAGGGGGGTGGGTTGTACTATTTTGTGTTTTCATTGATAGATTAGTTTTTGTATAATTTGTGTTGTTGTTGATCAACATTGATCCATTTGTAGGCATACTGCAGTCAACCCCTAAAAAGTGCTATAAAGTTGTACTCGATTTGACTGAAATGATTCCACTCAGCTCAACCATGAAATATTATGTTACTTAGGTGACCTTTTATATATAAAACGACAATCACAGCACACAAGAATTGGGAGGTGGAATCCTAAAACTGCTGGGCGGATCTCAAGTTTTCTCAACTGCCGCAGAACTTAAAAAATGAGTTTCACAAGAGTTGGGAAACTGGTGGTGAAACGTGGAGACTCTAATTTGCACGCCAATTAAAACGAGAAACGCCACAAGCTGCAGCTCACACATATACTCACATTTAATGTATCACTTTCTTTGATCTGGTCTTTTTTTCCCTTTCTTCCTCCAAACTGAACTTTTTTCCTCCCTCGTCATAATCCGATCCTAGAGGCATATATCTTCTCTCCAAAATACCAAACAAAGCATGAAACACGGGCATCAGCCTCTTTTGTGGCGTTAAGCTGCATCTAACAGAGGGAAGGCTGGTTGGTGAGAAAAGATGGATTGAAATTTTCCATTAGGCCTGCCTCATTCAAAGCTTCCCTTTTCAGTTTGACAGAATTAACTTTGGTGGCAAAATAACCGGAGATAAAAATGATGCGTCTTATGCCTACTTGCCGGGTATGAGGGAATGAATCAAGTCCTTAAATCCCCCCTTGGATTCATGCACGTTTTTGGCTCATGAAAAAAGTCCCATGCTGTGAGACATGTCAAGAGTGCTGACCCGTTTATTGGAGAGGGATGCTCTTTTCTTCGTAAAGCTGCTAATAACGCCGGTAGCATCACGTCACAACTAAGAAATGCGAGTGCCTCTTGGAGGCTGTGAATGGCCTCGTCTCTGCATATGAAGTTTAGATTTCTATGAAGGATCAGGCCTGGGTCACATCACCCCCCCACACAATCCCCAACGCTCCACAATGCATACAAGGCGTTCCGACTAGCACCGAGAGTGTAATCCAGAAAATTCCTCGATTCCTAAACCTCATTGGATCATCACAGCAGGGGTAAGGGAGCAATATTCAGGGCTAATTATGGGTTCTACTGCCTCTCCCCTCTTTTCCTGGCTGTCTCTGTGGCTCACACACACACACACAACACACACACACACATCTCCATGATGTGTCCGATGCCCTGGGGATCAATCACTCTGAACGGCCTGGCCAAACACCATCGACAGCCGAGCCTCAGTGTAAAGCTGGTGCAAGCGCCTCCATGGCATGCCGCCATTTAATTAGTCTTGGTCAGAGGGTGGTGGCATGATTATTCTGAAATTAGCGATTATTTCCCTGGGTAAACAGGTTGGACCCCGTCCGTCAGTGTACCGGCCCCTGGACGGACCCCCACAAAGACTTAGGCCTTGAGGGGGGGGGGGGGGTATACACACTAAAAGACTGTGCCGTGCATTAGGACACGGAGGGTTGCTCTCTCTCCCCCTTATCCCCGGCGCTGCACCCCGCGGCTCGACACAGCCCTCCCTGATAAAGTGGTATTTCCCGCATACAAAGGAGGCATCAGCCCTAATCCCCGGCCAGCCCACACCCCTTTCTTTCTACCCCGGCGAGAGAGCACAATGAGCACGGACCTCGTCTTAATCCAAAAAGGTGGGCTATCACAGTAATCTGATGGTACATGCTGATCAAAGTCCATTCAATGCTAATCAGGACAACAGATCAGCCTTATGATCTAATTAGAGGCACCCTATGAGGCGCTACAGTAAAAAAAGAAATGCCAGGGGACTGCCGACGGCAGCACAGAAAACGGCATTTAAACATTTAAAAGAACAAGAGGCTGACATAATTTGGTATAATTTGAACTCTAACCGTGGCATCAGCGTAATGAGGTAGAATCACTGTAATTTTGGAAACCGTTGTATTCATTGGCCTGGCGAATCATAGTAGATTATAACGTGTTTTTTTTCCCCTCTCTCTCTACGCCGTGATGATGACACGAGTGCCTTTCGATCTCCTCCACCTTGCAGCTATAGGATGAGAGGATTTGAGGGAAAAATGCCTGACTTGACTCTGGTGTCCTCAGAGGCTGCACGTGGGGTTTCCATTACCGCTGGTCGTGTTCGATGGCAGCAAGAGGCCAATTTTGACATGGAGGAAAGATGAAGGAGTCACAGGTCAGACATGTCGGTGCTGCTGTCACGTGGTCTCCTACTCAAATCCCATTTTGTGCGCGCGCACACACGCGCACACACACACACACACACACACACACACACACACACACACACACACACACACACACACACACACACACACACACACACACACACACACACACACACACACACACACACACACACACACAGAGCGAAAGCAAAGCGTAACGTGACCCTTTGTTGGGAATAATATTACTATGATCAGGATGTTTGTTGAGCTAGCCCTCTTGGTAGTTTTCGACTTGTGCGGACCCATTCCATACTCAGCCAGTGTCTCTTCCACTCATGGCATGCCCAATTAGCCGTGAGCTATTAACAAAGCACCAAATCAATTACCCACTTGCCTCACGGATGTTGCTGTGTCTCCTGTGATGTGGTGCATGGTGGTGGTGGGGTGAGGGGTGGTGGTGTGTGTGTAGTGTGTGTGGCGGGGGTGCATTCGTCATGCCTTGGCTGCAAAGTCATCCTCTCTCTAACACAGCAGCTCCTAGAAAACCTGGGTGGCCGTGGCTCTTTCAAAACAGCACAATACAGCCCCTGCATTTGGTAAACCTAAGTCTGGTATAACAAGGCTCCCAGCGATGGCTAATCCTATCAAAATGGACTCCTTTACAAAAACAATAAAAGCAAGTACCCGCTAATGACAGTGATATGTTACGCATGGAATGCAGGGAGGGAAGGTAGGAATCAGTGTGTGTGTGTGTGTGTGTGTGTGTGCACGCGCGAGTGCGTGCGTGAACAAGCGAGCGCTCGCGAAGCAGTCTGACATCCCTTCCACCTGGGCCTAAAACAACAAAGCCATTTTCAGATTCAGCAATGTTTAGATACTCCTTACTTAGCAAAATAAAGAGCAGATGCGCCGGCAGGATCCTCGTGTGTCTACATGCAGGCTGCCCCAACACTACTAGCACCGCCGAGCTGACTTTCCCTTTCAGAATGGAGAGAGAGAGAGAGTGCACAAAGAGACGCTTTTTTTTTAACCCTTTTTTTAGCCCTAACAAAATGTACAAACATTAGTGACACCACAGGAGTTCGACTTGGCACAGCATCAGTCCAGTCGGCGCCGTATTTATACAACGTACATAATCAAATAATAAATTAGAGCAACAGAACTCATTCTTCAAAAAAAGAAAAGGAAAAAAAAACTACTATTTGAGGGTTACGAAATTTCAAAGCAGGCGTGTCAAGACAACACCAGTGGATAAACTGGCTTGGAGTCCCGACGCAAATCCTATTATGGCCCAACATCAGCCTGAATGGAACAATTACAGTTTTTTTTTTCAAAGACAAAGAC
Source organism: Benthosema pterotum (assembly GCA_039105355.1). Classification (NCBI taxonomy): domain Eukaryota; kingdom Metazoa; phylum Chordata; class Actinopteri; order Myctophiformes; family Myctophidae; genus Benthosema; species Benthosema pterotum. The sequence continues at coordinate 30,948,322 of CM076980.1, read as the reverse complement.
AAAAAAAGTTTTAGTTTGGGGAGTTTTTTTTTTCAGGCCTGCATGTGTGTTCTTTCGCATGTGTGGGTCAGCTCAGTGCAAAGCATCCCCAACCCCCCATGCATCCAACCATCCATCCATCCGTCCGGAGAGCAGACCAAAACTATCCCACACATGCAGGCGATGTATGGGTGGGGGGACCTACCTCGGTGTGGTCCTATCAATGTCACCACTTTGTGCTGTGCAGCTCTTTCAGGGTACATGAAGTGTCTTTTAGTTCGGGGCCACAATGAGATCAATAGGATGGACAGCCAATTGTTGTGCGCCTTCGGCCCCCGGCTGCAGCCGCAGGACCTGCAACAAAGAGCAGATAGAAACCGATGAGACCCAACAACGTCGTCACATGTCCATCTTTGATCCACGCTCGTCTTCTCCATTTATGGAGTTTCTGTACAGTCTAGATCAGGGGTTTTCAACCTTTTTCATACCAGGGCCCACCATTTATTCAGCATTTGAGCCACGGACCACCATTTGCTGACATTTTAGCCCCACAGACTGCAAAACCAAAAGTTTCTTTTGCTTTTGTACACAATTCCAGGCAAACATACAGATCAAAATGACCGTTAATCTTCTAGGTGTGTAGACTTGGGCTAATTAAGATTATCAATATTTTAACTCTTGAGAGTGTAAAAATGAAACCAAATGGACCCGCAAGGGTCCATTTGGTTTAATTTTTACGTTCTCAAGAGTTACATCTGGTTAACCAACTTAGCTGGGGACCGCCTAGAACCCTCTCAAGGACCACTGACTGGTGGTCCCCGGGCCACCTGTTGAGAAAACCCCTGGTCTATATTGTCAGTGGCATTCACGGGGTATATGAAGTGGTAACGTCATATAGGACAATTATAAATCACTTTAGTTACAAGGTCCCACCTCCAGGACCTTTTCAAAAACTTTTTCTGTCCACACTGCAGGTCTGGGTCTTTCCTGACAGTGACCTCAGTCAGCCTATAGGTACACTGGCTTGGACAGGTCAGCTCCATTGATTTCCATTGCCTCTTGGCACAATGAAGACTGTCAACGGACTACTGAGAAATGTCCTTGACCACAATGTAACCTACGTCCTCCCCCCCCAACGGGAGCTATTTTAGACCTTTTGTGATAGTGTGTTTGGTGACAGTGCTAACACGCTAAGCCTTGTAGCAGCTTGTACAAGGGCTATAAGTCGGTTAAACTTAAAAAAAAAATGCATGTTTATATTCTGCTATGCATTCAGCAGAATGCAGATTCCATTGCTGTCCATTGCTACCGCCCCTTTGATCGTCGTATCTTCTGTAATTATGTAAACTGCAGCGACATATATCATTAAAAATAATCAGAGACCACCAGGTTTGTTAGACTTCAGAAGATTCCCCTCTTTTTCCCAACAGAAAAAGCCCTACGTCTAATTTGCCATCATCAGGTGCTTTTGTTCAAACTGGAGCTGGTATTTGAGTATAATCCCTCGTCCATAGATGGAGCAGAATCTCAACAGGCAGCGACAAGACTCTGTCAGAATCTTTCCAGAGACGAAGTCTTTGTGAAATCTGCCATGTTCAAGGCTGAATAATGTAGTCTTAATGGCAAAACAAGTGATGTAATCCCATGGAGTGGATTTGGACACAGGAAATACACGAAATACTGTATATATATTGTATGTAATCACAGGCAAGCAGATTTTTAGCTGTATGTTTGGTTTGTAGCATATTAGTACCTTCTATCTGTTTTCCCTTTGTTTGCATCTACAGATAGAATAATATATCAACCTGCCCCGCGTTTCATCTTAAAATAGATGCCTTGGCTTTATATTCAATATCTCGTTGCTCCTCTAAAAATGCCATGGGTAATGTCATGCAATATCTGACAAAGTGACCTTAAATTAAAGGGCTGGCATTGATGTCAACACCAGGTAAATACCAAGTTGCAAATGGGCATCGATTGTTTAGATGCTCCAGGTGACACCCGTTGTCAGCGGAGAGAGAACTTTTGTTTACCTCTCAAATTTCACACAACGTATTCAGCGAGCTAAAACGTATCGACACTTTACAAAAAAAAAAAAAACCTGTATTACGTCCAATTTAAAATGTCCACCTTACAAAAACATGAATTATGTCCAGTTTATTATGTCCTTTAAAAGTAGCAATATACCGAGATGCCGTGGAAATAATGTCTCGTCTTTTGCAAAATGTTCCTGCGGAACAGTTGGCCGGAGAAAGCAAACGGCATATAAACTACCTGCTCATCATATATAGAGAAATAAATTAGAGATTAGATCCTACTGAAACGAGAAAGATTACACCGAGTGAAGATTTATTGTACAAATAGTGCAAGACTCCTCCTTTACACTCGTGGAGACGTGGGTGATGCTATAGCTGTAGTGAATTTCGCGTTGCAGAAATGCAAAGCGTCGCTGCTATTCTTCTGGTTGCCTCACCAACAACCCAACCACCCTCTGTCGCACGGCATAATTCAATAAGGGACGTGTTAATGAGATGCAAATTAGTCAATACATTTACAGCATATTTTAGGAACTTTATTCAGAGTTTTGATGTAGACAATTCTTTTGTTCGTTCCTAAAATGTTTAAACTATTCAAAAGATTCTCCTTTGTGCTCATTCTTTGTAAGGAAGTGGGGAAAATATTTGGAATGCATTAAGTTCTGAAAACCGCCTGTCATTGGCGACAATGAAGGGTAATAGATGTTAGCATTGATGGCGAGGCGGACAAAGAGAAGCGTCCCTCTGTTGTGCACAGAACTGCCTGGCACAACTAAAAATGAATCCATTTACTTCAGACTGTTGACTTTGTACTTTTGGCTTTAAAAAGGCAAAGAAAATAAAAAACCTCCAATTCACGAGGCGCAGGAGCCAAGGCATCAACTCCTCTTTCATGGGCCACGTTTTTCCCAGCTTTAAAAAAAAAACTCACACGCCAAGCGCCCTTGGCAGCCGAGCGCTGACAAGGAGCAGTCGGGGAGACGACGAGGAGGGAGAAAGAAGAGAGACAAAACCAAACACACAAAAAAACAGTAACATCTGCAGGCGCTTCCAGCCAGACAGTTTGATGTGAATAACTCAGCACTTCGTGCCCTGACCTCGGCGAGACAAAGGGGTGGGGACATGCTTCAGGGGCAGAGCGGGACTCCCCGGGAGGCCGGGCGCCCAGGGAAGAGCGGCACTGCCCGTTTCGCTGAGCTGGATTTATTACACCCCCTTCCACACACACACACACATCCAAGCCGGGCGATGAGGTGCCACTGGGGCACAGAGACAGCGCATGCCACGTTGACTGTCATAGTTTCGGCACAAAGATGGCCGCTTGACAAATGAAAGCCGAGCGACGCAGGAATAAAACATCAATTTTGCAAAGCAGTGCGGTCGGTCCGGCGGTGGGATCTTCGTGCCATATGAATGCAGATCAGGGTCAGCCAGGCATCTATAGGAGTGCCTTTTTAAAAGAGATTGGCAAACGCAGAAATAGATCAATGCGCTGGGGAGGGACACACACACACACTCACACTCACGAATGGATGAATATTTATCAATCCTGCGCCCGGCCCGGCCGAGGATGCTAATGCATTATACAGATTTATTTCACCTCCAGCCCCAAAGTTAGAAAAGGCAAATTCCTCCGTTGAAAATCAAAGGGAGACACAACAAAGCAACTGTGTACTTCAAGACTTAAATCTTACAAGTTCCTAATCCTTCTGAAGTCCACACAGGACCTTTGGTCTCCATGGCAACACCGGGGCATTCAACCAAGTGATTGCCTCCAATGAATTTCAGATAAGACAAAATGGAAGTGAATTGATGTGATTTTAATGCAGAAGTGAGCAGCGGGGAGAGAGAGAGAGAGAGAGGGAGAGAGGGAGAGAGAGAGAGAGGGTGGAGGTCCACTCGGTTCATATTTGAATAAAGCAAACAGGGGGGGCAGACAAAAGGCTGACAGCCGTAAATGACATTGTCAGTACAAAAATTATCAGCCAGTTTACAATCTGTTTGCTCATGTAGAACAAACAGAATGTGTGTGGCATCCCCGGCTCTTTGTGAATGGCAGGGCCAGCGCGGCAGGACTGCAGGAGCGGCAGCAGATATGAGCCTCCGCCTGCAGCCCTGCAACAATTAGATAGCAATTTGACAGGAACACTCACAGCACCGGCGGGGCCCGTTGTTCTCTCACGAAACCAAGGGCAGCCGCATGAAATCTCCTCTTATTTATTTATTTTGATTGCAAAAAAGGGGGGGGGGGAATACATAATTTAGTCACTTGGAACAAAAAGACAAATTGTTTGACCTATATACCCAACACAGCAGAGAAGAGGGGCTTGCATGGTGGGATGTCATCCGCGTTGGGACAGAGAGAGACAGAGATAGAGAGACACACACACACACACACACACACACATTCCACACATCAGACCCTCAGTTACCTAGCGAGGAGTCGACCCAAATCAAGGTCCCTCCTTTTGCCTCGCTATGTACCCCTCCTTTGGTGGTAAGGGACCGACACGTGATCGTCCTTAAAGACAGTCCCCGTTAGATAGAGCCCCCCACCCCCCAACCTACCCCATCCCCACCACCACCAAACCCCTGCCCCTTTTGTTGCATTTTGTCACTTGTTTTGTTTTGAGCTTGTTAACTTCTCTATAGCCGCGCGGACAGGCGGCAGCTGGTGGGCCTGCGGTGGGCCGTGAGGCATCAATTTTAACCCACGGCGAGGAGTGAAAACAGGCCAGGCTTGCATTTGACAAGACCTTGACCCCCCCCCAACCCCACCACCCACACCACTGTACTGCTGTCACTTCATGCTCAGTGTAACCCTGACAGTGACCACAAAATACTGCAGTGTTGGAGAGAGTCATACATTCATTCACAACCATGTGTTTTTGTGGATTTGATATATTGGATAATGTTTCCGCACAGGGAGAACCGATATGGATGAACTGAGGTATGTACAGTAGCACAAATCATGAGACATTTGTATTGAAATACTCATGAAGACATGGGTGAACCCGAGGAATAAACTATTCCTGATATGGTAAGAAAATTGAATGCACAAATACTACGCTGGTAGTACAAGTGTGAACCAGCACGGCTATAGGCTTACTTTATGCCCAGGGTCAATCAGAAAAGCACAGTCTTATTATCTATGCCCATGGCCCTCGTATCCAGCAAAGACTCTGCGATCTAATAATCTGACATCCCGTCTCAAAGCGGAAAATCTTCCTACCGAGTTGGTTGGCGACTTTCCTCTCTCCCCTGTCCCTTTTGGAGGACATTCTGCTGACCTTCTGTCGGCTAACGGCTGAATCTCTTACAAAGTCTCCGGGATTCTTCAATGCTGCATAAAAAAAACATCATGTCAGGGAGTGTTCATTGAAATTCCTTCCTATACCTTCCCCTTCTCCTCCTGTGCTGTGAGCCGTGTCCCGACTGCTGGCCCGGGAATAGACGCTTTGTGAGCTCACAACACGCCGCAAATGCGACCCGTTGTGAGCTTGTAAATCTGCTTTTTCTCTCCCCCCCCCCTCCCCCGTGATACCAGCGCACGACGGAGCATAAATTAGGCACTAGTCTTATTAGAAAAAGTTGTTTGATTAGTCCTTCCTGGTATAGAGAGCTGTGAAAAGGCCTGGTGGCAGAAGATAAAAGGCAGGCGATTGCCAGTCAGCCACTCGAGCATCAAAACACATCCATTTCTCGGCAAAGTTGATCCAATTATTGTCAGCCGCTCACAGATAGCTACTATGCTTTACTCCTTTCAATCCGGGGCTAAATTGCTCTTCCTCTTTTTCGCCGATACGGCAATCGGTCATAAAGGGCCAACCATCATTAGTGCTGTTTGAATTGGAGCCCTGTAGTGTTTGGTTAAGAGGTTGAATGCAAATTTGATGAAAGAATAAGGCTGCATTTACATATCAGCCTCAGCTCACATGGGGAGGGTAAACATTCTGTTTATCTCGAGTGTAGTTTTATGATTTCAGTCGAATATAAAACCGACCTTGGCCCAGTCGGAGCAAAAGACCAAGGAAATGTACTGTTGTCTAAACAGTTTGTTCAAGTAGAACTCGTCAACAAATCTCCAACAACTCTGCAAATAAGAGTGAGATGATGAGTTTGGAGACCCCCTTATTTGTATATTTCTTCACAAATGGTTTCCAATTCAAAGACATTTACATATCTATAAGAAGTAGAAATCAAAATTGTGTATAAGAAAAATAAAAAGGCCGAATGAAGTACAATCTAGATCAAATTACGGAAAATTACATAATACAACTCATTAATAAAATGCCCAAATAGTGTGTGTGTGTGTGTGTGTGTGTGTGTGTGTGTGTGTGTGTGTGTGTGTGTGTGTGTGTGTGTGTGTGTGTGTGTGTGTGTGTGTGTGTGTGTGTGTGTAAGAGAGAGAGACTGGGTAGGGATATTTAATTGTTTTTGGATCAAAGATAGTTGCCTTACAGTGTTTGTTTTGACGTCTTTGATCTGTATTGCAGTGAAGTCTTGTGTTATTCTTTAAATCTGGATTGTTGAATCTACCGTCTGTAAAACATATACCCTTCAGGCGCTAAAGAAACAGTGAACAGCAAATGTGTTAATATGCATGTTTAAAATAAATACTGGCAAGCAAAGAACTGTTACATTAGAGTGTTATTTTGAGATTTTAATAACATCTGAACAATTATGGATTAACAGCCTCCTACCCATAAAATCTTTCCTGAAAATGTTATCATTTGTAAATAATTTCAAGTCATATTCAACTGTTCCTTTTCTGCAGGGAGGAGTCACAATGAAGAATTTTCAATATTGATCTCAAGCGGTTTAGGAGTGTGCAAACAAAACTGATGAATAATAAATTAAAATGTACACTTTTTTCAGATTCAGTTCTAGTAGGGGAGAAAAAAAAACACCCTAAACAAACAATATCAAACTGCTGCATAGAAATTGAGCTGAGCAGGCTCCTAAAAAAAAAAAAAACACTGCAGTAGCAAACCACTGCCATCTATAGCCATGTCACAGTACTGCCCCTGCACACAGATCTCAATGCTCCACTGACTGAATAGCAAGTTTAATCCAAATTAAATTATCGTTTTATTAGAACATGTTGGTCAAAATGTGTCAGACAATATGAAAGAAGTAAACACTGAAAGAAGAAAAAAGTGCTTTTTAGCCGTTTTCACGTCCAGACCGAGGTTTCTCAAAAATTCTCCTAACAGCAGCACTGAGATGTCTTTGGCTTCTTTCTGATTTTGACAGATCAGATTGAAAACCTAGTTTTCCCCCCATCCAAATGGGCATCTGGTGGCCATATCCTTTAAGCAACACAATTCTGCACAAATCAGGGGTTCTGTCAGAGCTTTCCCTGCCACCTGCCGTGTGGCTATACGTTCCCCTCCAAACCACTGAGCCTGGGTTTTATCGTGGCGTCGCCATTCCGTACAATACATTTGCAAGTGGATAGTGCAAGAAGTGTCTCTTTTCTATCTAGGGCAAACGTTCAAGCAACAATAAGTTGATGTGGCGCTTTGCAAGCTTGAAGATGGACCACGTTGTGAGGATTATTAGTTTAGAGGGGAGGGAGAGTCCCGGGGGACTGCGGGCAACTAAGTGAGTATAGGGTTTAAGGTGGTTAAAAGCACCAGCATAGACTGCAAATTGATTTAACTTACCAAAGACAACTTGTCTGACGGCAGCCACTCCGCCGAGTAAATCTTTATTGGCAATAAAACACAGGGGGATATAATTTTGACTGGGATTCAAAAGCAGGAGGGATGATCGCATTAAGACACAATAATGAAGCCGCCAGGCTGCCGTAGCAGGTTGGGGAGAGAACAAAGCCAGATGTCAGGGCTTCTATAGCTTAGGCCTTGACCAGGCCCTTCGTCTGCGTCGGCTCTCTCAGCCCGACGCAACCCGGGCCCCTGTGGGAGAGCCCGGGCTTTACCGACGCGGTCCGGGCCCCTGTGGGAGAGCCCGGGCTTTACTGGTGATGAGACACGATCCGTACCCACCCCTGTCTGCCGTGTCTCTGCATGTCATTCACATGGTGCCCGTACGGCCCTGCGTTACGTTCTAATCCCCACCGCCGTCTCGTCCTTCCCAAGGAGGTGAACGCGGTGCAAACATGCACTGCAGGTCGTGAGATGGGAATAGGAATTACCGAAATGTTTCAATGACAGGGGGATCGGTGTTGATCGGTGTTGATGTATTAATACACATAAATATACATTTTTGGCTATATTTGAGGTTTTCCTGTATCATGGAAAGGTTCGGGATCCCCTGTTACGCTGTGATTTGCTCATAAAGCATTCCTGATATGGCAATGAAATATTATGTTTGAATTTAGATCTACGGACCTCACATTGAAATCCACTGGGCTAACCCAGAAAGTGTTGGTGACCTATTGACCTCCAATCCAGACACATGCAAGACGAGAGAGGGGTCAACACTGAAGCAAACTGACACATGGGGTCTGATTTGAGGAATAATATTGTAAAAATACTTGATGTCAAACATATCAATGATCAAAATAAAACATGTCTGACTTCTTCATTTGGATTATAGCTACAGAATGGCATTTCAACCACATGAACAAAAGCCTCCCAATTCTGAAGGTCAATACTAAGAAATCAGCATTGCAACATACATGCATTGTGAACTTGTAGATCTTCCACACAGTTAGTAGTATAACATCTTTGGGGGACCTGGGCCAGCTCTAAGTATAGGGTTTATGTGGTTAAGAAGAGTGACTTCCTTTCTAACAAACGTTTGCCCAAAAGTTGTTTTGTCCATGAAACCCCCTCGCCTGAAATGGACCATAATGTTTATGAGTTCTTCTTCAAGACAGGGGAAATCTAACGGCTATGTTAAATCCACACATGACAGTGTGCGCAAAATTCCCTGGATGTTGGGTGGCATTATTAAACTGAGCTACGTAAACCCCCCACCTCCCCCCATCCCCCAGCCGTGACCACACAAGAGTCAATTTGCTCAGCGCGTCATACCCTGGGTGTTTACAAACAAATACAGAAAGAGTTTATGTAATGCATTTATTTAAACAAGCCCTAAGAAATGAGCAAATAGATCATTCTTAGGGATTCTTTGCTTTGCAAACATGCCTATTATAGATTAAAGTTTGACAGCATGCCAAAGTTATCAAGGTAAACTAGCACGGTGAGTGACAACTGAAAGTGGTTTCTTTTGTTCCAGAGAGAGAGAGAGAGAGCGAGAGAGAGAGACAATCACGGTCTGTGTCTCTCTGTCAGTGACTGCAACACAATATTAGAGCCTTTGGCAGACATTTTTCATGCTGATTTCTAAGTGTGTAACGTTTCAAATGTTTTCAAAGATGCTGTCATCTGCAAGCTCTCAAGACCTGAAGTGTTGTAAACTTAGATCAGCTCACTTTGAACATTGTTGTTGAATATCCAGGACTTAAGTTTAAAGGTAAATATGGTTCAGTTTGTGTGTATTTTACGCATTTTACTCATTTGTTCGTTCCTTGCATAAGTTTAATCCTCTTTTCATTGAACCAATGACTACATTTTCATTTACAGCATCAGATTGGATTGTGTTTGCTTATATTTGATTTGTTTGCGGCTCACAAACAAAGTTAAACAAATGGATTTCAAGATGTGGATTTCTACAACAAATTTCGCTCAACATCAGTAATCGGTGGACTACAGGCCTCTCCAAAATTATGTTTCCTTGAACAAATTTCAGTCAACATCGGTGGACTACAGGCCTCTCCAAAATCATGTTTTCTTGAACAAATTGCAGTCAACAAGTTAACAACATCAGTAATCGGTGGACTACAAGCTTGTTCATTTGAGGGACAGAAGAATTGCATGTGCGGGACAAGTGGGGAATAAAAACATTACGGGACGAAACGGGTTTAGCAAATTAACATCTTGGTGTCATATTCAAAAAAATAATTCAGGATTTCAATTCAAATATCACAAAAATAGTTGATCTACAAGACGGGACACAGTGCAAAACGTTTTGAGCTTGTAGATCATCTATTTTTGACAGTACATGTAGTATGGCCCCTCTGGAGTGAGTGTGGAAATACTTCTTGTTTTTTAACAGACTTAAGAACACATCTATAGAAGGAAAAGAGACAACAGAAAGCCACATATTAGGGCATTTGAACGCTGAATTGTGACAGTCGCAATATGGGCCATGGGGTCTCAATTTGTCGGACACCTAAAAAGTCTTGGAAATGAGGGACTGTCCCACGCAAAGAGGGACATCTGATCACCCAGGAAAAGAACCATCGGGCAGGCTTCCTCCGGGCGGTCTATCTCGACGACAGTGGAGCGCCATGCATGTTTCACCCCCAGCCACCCCCCCCCCCTCCTCGCAGAGAGTAGCGGTTACCACCATCAATTTAGCAGTGCAGGACGCGGCCGCTCCCTTCAAGGATCAGCACAAACAGGCTGACCTGAGCCAGACTCTCTGGGTTCACCTCAGAGAACATCCATCAAGTGTCACACACACCACTCTGTGTGTGTGTGTGTGTGTGTGTGTGTGTGTGTGTGTGTGTGTGTGTGTGTGTGTGTGTGTGTGTGTGTGTGTGTGTGTGTGTGTGTGTGTGTGTGTGGATGAGGTCAAAGCCTGGCATGCTCTCGGTGTTGCAATGGGCAGGTCACATGCAGGGCAAGGCTGTTACACGAGTGCATTCATGATCACATGAAGAAAAGAAAAAACGTTCCTGTATTAATTTATAGCCGTCTGTTGTGTACTACGTTGTTTTGTCGTCGTCGTTATGAGCACGCGTGTGTGAGAGAGAGATCAGGACTGTTTACCAAGCCCAAATACTATTGTTTTTCATTAAGAGATTAACCCGTTTTAATACAGAGGGGGGGTAATCGGCCAGTGTGGCTGTGTGTGTGTGCGCGCAGGGAGGGAGTAGTTTGTGCGTGTTGGTGTGTGCATGTGTGTGCCTGCAGAAGACACAGACCACCCTTGCAGTGGAAGGTAAAGAGTAGGTCTGTCAATGAGCATTTGATTTGTCACTCAGCAGACTCCTGCCCCAACTGAGTCACTTAGCCAAGGCCCCACCCGCGCCTCTCTCTCTCTCTTTCGGCCTGTCTCCCTCTGTCTCTCTCCGTCTCTATTTTTCTGTCTCTCTCCCTCTCTGTCTACCTCCCCTACCTTTCTCTTTTCTCCGCCTTAACACAAGGTGTACCCAAGGGTTCACACTCGGGCCATGGATGTTGACACACATGCCTGTGTGCGCGTGTCTCACACCCATGTCTTTCAGCGGCTGGCATTAAGCTGTGCTAAGTCAAAAATCATCACAGATTCCGCAGGCCGGCCTCGCTATCAAGGTGTTGGTAAAGAATAGTTATTTCCTTAGTTGGGACGAACCGTTCCGACCAAAAATATAACCCAAATATGAATCGACGGCAGCTCAGGGCGATCAATCGGTTGTCAGAAGGGTTACATGTAAGCTCATGCTCGGATAAGTGTTTCCACAGGAAAAACGGCTTTAGTGAAATTCCCACTAAGCCCAGCAATGAAGGACGGGGTGCACTACGGTGGTCTCTGCCTTTGCTCATACGGTAATTACAATACGAACATCTGCGTTCAAATTGTGGCGAGACTTGGAATATTTATATTGTCCCCAAATCGTGCCATTGAGATTGCACGTTTCAAAAGGCCCAAGCCTTTTATTTCTCACACACCTACCAATGGAAGGGCACAGCTGAGTCTGAAATGAGAGGACCATGGCGTAGGTATTAACGAAAAGCCACATCTGAGGTTGTACTGCCGGGGCTGCAGGTGGCAGACAGTAGCCTGCTCAGAAAGAGAGCTGAATGGATGCCGCAAAGATCACACAGTTTATTGTGGACTTCTTGTCTTTGAGACAGTCTATAGAAGAATAGTACTGGTTCTCAAACCACATGTGACAGACATGTCACATGTGACAGACACCCAAATTTGGGCGTGGAGCGGACTACCATATGAAAAGATATGTTCACAAAATGTTTCCTCCACATGTTTCAAAAATAGCCTTAGTACACAATAAGATTAACGGTGGTTGAATCCCGACTCATTCTGTGGGGGAAACGCTGGAAATCACCTCATGGACCCCTGGGGGGAGTTGCGTCCAGGCGGGGAGTCTGTACCCAACTTTGAGAACCACAAATGTCACACAGTAATGGTTTTGCCTTTACTTTGACTATATTTGATTAAAACCTTCTGTATTTTCAAAACAATTAATTAATTTCTTGGCTTAACTTAAATGTCACTATTGCATTTTCCTTGCACAGGAGACTCACACACACACACACACACACGCACGCGGATATCAGCCTACAGCAGAATATGCTTAATAATAGTCTTCAAGAGACACACCGACTGATTGCGCATACTGATAGCTAAAATGTCAAACCTTTAGCGTCTAATATTGCATTTAGCATGTCATTGTATTGACAGAGGCTCATACCATTTACTCTAATTTCTCTCTCGATATGAAAGTCTAAATTGTTGATTTTGGAAGCGTTCCAAACATTATTGTCCACATCTGTGGAACCTCACTTCACACTGCGGATGGACGGTTACACACGAAACTTTCGGACATGCTCTTCTGAGTCAGAGAGTTTCATTGGAAAGCGAGCTACAAGGGGGTGCCATTCATGCAGGCCTGGAGGGCGTGGAAGGCTACACGAGGCCAAACCACATCAAACACCTGATTAATTGACGGTGTGATGCTGCTGAAGGGGAAGCAGGATGGATGGATTGTCGGTGTGAAAGGCACTCCTTTGCACAGTTTCTTGTTTTAGCCGTTGAACTTTCATCCCACGCAGCATTTGGAAACCTCATTTACAGTGCGGAAAGCGACACTTAACAGGCAGCAATGGCACACCACTCCCTCAGCAACAATGCATGTCTGTCCGTACCGGTACCATGCGACAAAAAATACTGTATATATAGACAAACCCGTGTGTTGTCTGCAACTCAACGCTTGACGGTATAGAGGTGCTCTGAATGAAGCGCAGGTCATGTGAGAGTACATTTTCCCATGACAGAGAAGGCTTTGAAGATGAACGTAAAGAATACTTCAGACAAAGGTGTGAAATTATTTCAGCCGCTGTTTTTTTCTCCCACATCTCTCTTAAAAAAAAAAAAAAAGCGGCATCAAGTAAAACGTGAAACGTTGTGTGGTGAAGCACGTTGGAGAGGAAGTTGTATGCCTGGATACTGAGTAGTTAGTAGTTAAGACAACTTTAACACTATAGACTTTATTGATGGGGGTATCTCAGTGGTGTCCCGCTCCTTTTCCTCTTATCTATGGTACACCAAATCGCTTTGTAGAAAATAGCCAGTAGACAAGCTCACACAGGGGCTCAATGCTACCATGATTTGTGACGAATGTGTGCCACAGAATAGGGATGATACACTACACTAGGGTTTATGTGATGAAATGTTTGCTAGGATATCTCACGTTGAACATGCTGAAGACAGGATGATGTGACTTTCAGAGAGGCACACAGAGCAGTGCGAACGTGTCCATTGCTCTATCTCTCTGTCTAGAGCAGCTAATTGATATGGTGGTGGTGCAGACAATGGGCGGGCGGGGTGCCACCCGGCTCACATTCCACACATGCCAGTCTGTCTGTCAGTGACCCTGAAACGGAGCCCACTTTCCCAATTAGGGTCATTAGTGTGAGCCAGTAAGTGCCCTGGTCACACATGGCTGACAACCAGGCCCACTCTGGCACTATGGAAAGACCCCAGAGCTCAACACTGCAAATAAAGCCCTTTGTTTTGGCTTTTTGCGCGGCGCGACCCGAAGATGTCCATCAAGCCCCTGCGCATCCAGGAGGGAATCTTCAGTGTGGGATGCAAATTCGGGGTGGTTCTTCTTGCACTATACAGAGGCAGTTCTTTAAAAAAATGGTAATATTTATGCTTATGTTCATGCTTCACTGGAACGCATAGCTTTTTCCAACAATCTAGTGAATGGCGGAATCGTGCAAAAAGACGATGACAAATTGCGAGAAGCATTATGTTTTGGAAAACAGAGAGATCGCCTACGGTCTGCACAAAGCTGAGCGTAATGGACGGTGTTGGTTAGACAGCGATCAATGGCACCAAAAACGACAGTTGATGGCAGTTGCTTCATCGCTCCATTTTGTCCAAGGACAGCAGACCACAATATTCATTATAGTACCAATGTGTTTTCATGGCCTCCCTCAACGGAACACTTCCTAACCGCCATTCCTTGTCATACCATCTGTACGAGATTACTGGCTATTAACATTGCCAAGTCATATGGAAATAGATACTGATACTCCGTGAATGGTTATATTTTCCTATATTAGTCCTCACAATAGTCATTATTGCGATGGGACCCATTTTAAATCCGGCGCAATGAAAAGAGGGCATTTACATCTGCGGTCGCCCTTTTTTGTTGTATCGTCTTTAAGCGAAACGTGGCCGCGCTAACGTATCGAGCAGATGTTGTTGCTCATTTGACTGCTAATTTGGCTGGGCAGTGTTGGACGTGCTGTGAAACGCCACCGCTGATGATGCGATTGGGTCGGCATCATCGCGATTCAGTGCACTGTGATTGGTTGCGGGACTACCGCATCAAAATATCCACTAATGGTCACCGAGTTCTACTCGATGTCACTCATCATTACATGGACGGAGGCATACGAAGTTGCATGTGAGCATTACACTGGCTTAGAAAATACACAAACGTTTGCCACACTGTAGCTTACTTTTTGCATATATTTTGGTACCACCTGAATGGGCTGAGCAAAGGTTTTCAAGCTCTGCTTTGGACTAGCACTTGACTGGCCTGAGAACATGTCTTCTAAATCATTAATCTGAAAAGCCTTTGTTTCTAGTCAATGCGTCTCAACTATTTCATGTCAAGGACCGCCACAATTAACTGTATTTGACTGAAATCGTTCAGAATGAGCAAAAGAAATACCCAAAGTTTGGTGCAACATTTTCCCAGCAATAAGCTTGTAGAGCTTCTATATTTTTCAATAACAAAAGTATATAACATAATGCCTAAAAAACAGAAAAAGGTTCCGTTCCTGAATGTGTTAAATGATGAATGAATGCAATGCACAGGTCAAGTGATAACCTGACAGGCAGCCAGTGTTGAAATAATGACCATTGAAAAGATTTAATAGAATATGAATTTATACGCAAAGGCCTATATTAATTAAACTCATCCGAGGGAAAACTCTACATAATTGTGAAATGCTGTTGATCCTAAAAAGCTGCCATAAATTCACTAAAATTATGTAGTTGCTCCAGAACATAACATCATCAAGACAATACAAATATGATATCCCAACATTACTTAACGTTTAGGAGTGCATAGTGAAGGTGATGGCTTTGAACCAATATGCTGAACGGACAGAGGCAACATGCACCCCACATCATTGAATACCATGTTTAGTGAAATCCTAGGCCTCAATAATAATTTTATCAAGACTAAAGGACTGTTACCGCTTACCGGTATGTACATAACTGGTATGAATCAAATCTACCGTATACCTCTATCATACCATTGATGTTTTCATTCCCCTGCTTTTGGTTTTCCATGATGACGACTCTATGGCACTTTTACAGTAGGCCTATGACGAAGCATGCACTGTGTCTGTGCAATCATTGAAACCATTAACTGGAACGACACTTTATCTGCCTTTCCCAGATAAGGCATGTTGAGAGATTGTGGGCCGGCGGTGGCCAGGCACCCGAAACCATCACTCGTCAACTTTCAGCGTTCAAGGAAAACGATAAAGACAAAATTACTGAAAGAGAAATCAAAGGAGATTAACACAGAGGCCACTTGACAGACCGACGGTGCAGCTGGGGAAGTTGCATGTACTCAAAACACAACATGCACGCACGCACGCACACGCACGCACACACACACACACACACACCTCAAGTTGAAGGCAAAGGTGGTGAAAGGTGCTCAGGTCCTTGTCTAACAGATGGTACACTACTGTAAAAACAGCACGTTTCAATTTCTACAAATGATAAAGCCGCAATCGCTAAACACTTAGATCCCTTCGTAGTACCCCGCCAAAAATGTGCCATTTATCCATGATGGAATCCATGACATTCATGAGGGGTATCACAAGAATGTAACAATGGAAAATCTATATGCAGTAATTAATCTATGGACATGGGGATTATTTTCCCCACCTTAATAATACCTACTGATATCATTTACCCGTCGATTAGTTACTTTTACAATCATGTATGGCTTGTAGAGATCGGACATTCTTGGAATGAGTGCACTGCTAAATGTGTGGGTTGCACCATAAGAAAACATGCTACAAGGCATTCACTCTTGTTTTGAACTTCAAGTGCAGGTGTGTGACAGTCACAGGTGTGTGCCACTGACTCACAGGTGTGTGCCAGCCACATAAGCATGGGTCCTGGCACTTTATTGACTTGTTTATGCTCCAAGCAGCAGCAACACAAGTCAAGCATTCCTCTTCTATTGGACAAGGCTGGATTGGGGAGGAACTTAATGAAGGGCTAATTGGAAGTTGGTGTTCCAGCATACAGATTGGCAGCATCGTTTGGCCTAAAAGCAAGGGTTGAATGCAAACCCTACTCAGTCATTCCAGGAATGTTCGACCCCTACACGCCACACCTTTTTGGAAAAGAGACTAATCAAAGATTAAAATTATATAAGATACACTATCACTTGGTATTATTAAAAGGATCTCTGGCTAATAAGACAATTATGCCTTAAAACACTATTCTTGCCTTCCATAACTAAAACATGCAGATAAAAACACCTTCAATACTTTACTCCGGTCGCAGGATGATGATGTCACATGAGCATGTTCATATAGAGCTAGATCACACGTGACATCATCACCCTGCGTCATGAGCAGTTACTGTTGAGTGAAATATTCTCCATTTATGAAAGCAACAAGATGCCATTGGTGTTTTTATTTGTTTATTTTAGTTATATAGGGAAAGTATAATGTTTTAATGTTCATCTTATTAGTCAGGGATCTTTTTAAGTCAGAGAAAATAATTCCCAAAGTTAAGTTTCCAAACCGGACAGGGGCTCAAGCAGTCTCTGTCCAGACTGATTTGCGAAGTGATATTTTCAGATCTGCGGGTAAATAAGGATAGAACCCAGGCTAATATAGTGCATTGTTTAGATAAAATGTACAGTCTACATAAACTCATATCCAAGTCTACGAAAAGATGATATATTATAAGATAAGATAGAAAGTTAAGCCTTTGCATACGCCATAGGAGGCCGTGGATAGGGCAAGTACTACTCTTCCAACTACTGCAGATGTATGCTACTCTATTATGAAAGAACATTTGTTAATAATGGAATAAATTTGGTTCAACTGCTTCCGCACCTCAGTATGTAATCCACAGCACTATAACTAACTAAGCGCTTGAATATTTCAAATGAACACTCGAGAGTATGTACTGAGTGACCAGTTATATGTTTGTTTGACACACTCCCCGCCATAAAGAGCTTGTTTGCGCAGAGATCCTCTGACTTACTGCACATCACACCCTGAAATGTAGAGCCTTTATAAAAGCTGCCTTTTGATCTGCTGATCTCAGTGCCGTGTTGTGGAATCGGGGACAGAAATAGGCCAGCCATACCTTTGTTTGTAGAAGTGCTTATGAAGCCTGCAGCCCTGCCTCCGCAAACAAACTGCCAGTGTTGTTGTGTATAACTTCAGCTGTGAAGTCATCCACATAATCTAACAGTATGGCTAGCGAGGAGCATTATATTTGCTTAGGCCTAGGTGTAGAATGGCTATCACTATTGCTTTTAATATTTGATCAAATAAACATGTTAAAGGAGTGGTAATGCCATTAAAATAGGGTAATACCGATAATTATTATTGTCGTTATTTTATGTAGTGAACAACACCGCTCTCCAGTGGGCAATTAAAGATATAGCATAGAAGGCTCACACATGAGCAGCATAGTCTATCTTTGAGGATATGCAAACTCATAAAACACTAATAAGAAGGATAGGGATGTCCCGATACTGTATCGGAAAAAGTATCAGATCAGACCCCTTTTTTGTCATATCTGTTCATGTCGGTGTTGGCAATACTGTAGGTGTAGGTCCTTATTTGTCATTATCGAGTCATATCGGTATTGACAAATATGTCAGACAATTCCAAGGGGTTGCCTAAGTTCATATGTGAGTTAGTAGTCTGTTATTCCTGGTTGGTGGGCTTCATTGAGATATTTTTTCTTTTTGTATAATCATATAAATTATTCTCTAGGTATTCGTATTTGGTATATTTCAGTGTATAAAACAGCCTGTAGTGGTTTATTAGCAGCACATCCTCCTTACCTGGGCAGCGGTCATCTTATTGTTGTTCTTATCGTTGTTTCCGACAGGTGGCTTCAGAGTCAGCAGGTTGCGTCTGGGAAACAAGGCAGATATGAAAGGTCATAAAGCTATAACTCACTGTTCCTATTGAGACGTTACGTTACGCAGCACCTGCAGGCTGGCTGGACAATGCTTTATTTTACAGTGGACAACCAATGGCCGTGGTTAAACTCAGGAATCAGGAAGAAGAGAGAAAGAGTGTGTGTGTGTGTGTGTGTGTGTGTGTGTGTGTGTGTGTGTGTTGCGTGCATGAACTTGTATAATGGATCAGCTCATTTTGAACATTGTTGAACAGCTATGAGCTTAAGTGTGTACTTTACTTGTATTGACTTGTTTGATTTATCTATAAATGCACCACAAGTCTCTGTATGTTGTCTCACCAGTCACCAGTCACCACCATTCTCTTCAAAAATGTCACATGTTCCACTCCAACGCACGGAGTGCAGTGCCCTGTGTCGAGTCGGTCGGACGCACCGTTGTCCAGGAACGCCACAAAAAGGGCACTGGACATGGCCCCTAGCTGCCTGGTGCCATGCCGTTGTTCCGAAGGTCCATTGATCAGAAAATATTAACCCCATCTCTAACCGTGGCGTGAGCAGCACGTCACTGCATGGACACTGGGCTTAAGACAAGGCGCTGATTGTGAATTTTGTATCCTTCAGGTGTCCTGGGTAGTAGTTAGTAGCTGTGCAGGGTTTACTGTATATGGCGCTGACCTGTTATGACCTCTGCATGAGCTTTTCACATAAAAGTCCTTCAGTCTGATTATTTTTCTAAGTACGGGAATTAGGAAGCGCTCATCATTAGTCACTGAACGGCCCTGTTTAAAATGTGCACATAATGCAGGCGTCAATGGAGGGTATTGCAACTCTAGATTCATCCCATTATTAAAAAAAAACTAGACTTGCATTGCGGCTAATATCAATGTAGGGATTGTTAACAAATTTGAGCTTGTTTGCATTCAATTCAAACATTTTTTTTTATTAAATAGGTTAGGTTACAGGCAAAACAAACACGCACATGTAGGCTACAGTCTTGCTAAAAGTGTAGCCAAAATTAGCACCACGCTAGCTAGTGTTTTCCATTGTGTTTTCCACCATGTTGATGTAAAACGTTAGTATAGGATGGATTTAGAACACTTACTAAGTATAAAACATGTATTGTTGTAAGCATACCTGTTTATGAGACGCTGTCAGCTGCTTGCTTCAAGTTGCTTTGAGCACGTTGGCTATGTGGGTGTGCGCAGAGCCATCTAGTGTCAGAGTTGCGAACTTGCGACATTGAGGAGTCAGAAGTTAATGTCAAGTCGTACAGTTACAAAAACGAGCCCTTCACATGAAAAAAAAGGTCTGATATTTGCTCACGTCATGTCTTTTCCCCTCTCTCCTCCCGCCCCTCACTCGTCTCTCTCTGCCTCTGTAGCCCCTACATATATGCACATGCATGCTTTTCCCACCCAAACACGCCCACCTCATCTAAACTGTGACGGTTTTATTATTACGTATTACTTTTAAAAAATGCTTATAAGAAATATACAAGATTATTCTAGCTATTCTGTCTTTGGGTTTGGGTTATTATAGGCAATAATTATCACAAATTAACTCAAAGCTACAAGCCTCAGTCCACCTTCTTCTCTTTCTCTATTTCCTGTCGGAAACAAAGCTCTCATGTCTCACGCACTGAGCGTGTGACACACTCTTCAGAGTGTATTCACACGCACACACGCCACACATGCGTCTTCACACGCACGTCAAAATAACTCGCCAAATAGTGCAGCGGTTAAGCAAACCAATTGTGCACTTTATGACTAAAGCATGAAACTTTCCACAGTGTTTCTACACACCATGAAGTTTGTTTTGAGATGTGGAAACACTTCTGAGCATGAATGTTTCTATATGCCAGAGGCTGTACAAATACCGGGTTGTCAAAAACATGTATTTTTTACTTTTCTGCAGACACATTGATAAGATATCAACAACAAGAGTTCTGGAACCCACTAATTATCATCAAATTTCTTCAATGGGTTATATCACCAGTATAAGATGTGTCATTTGTGTTTCAGGGTCCATTAGGTCACACAAACTTACCTCACATGACCAAAGACAAAAAACGGATTTTCAACAATTTGTGTTAAATTGGATTGAGCATTTCACATCTCTTCTAGACATTTCCTAGTTAGAGTAAAGTGTCTCCTAGTTGCAATAAAGAGTGTCTATAATGCAATGACACTGTTAGTGAGGCCTAACAGTCTCCTGAGTAGGGATGACACGGTATGAGATTTTGGAAACCTATACCTCAGTGTTTCATGATTTTTGAAAATGAATAAATACATACTAATATAGTATGTATTTATTAATTTTTAAATACCATAGGTATGTGCTATAACCTACAGCAGAACTGCACTGTGCATGTTCAGAACGGCATGCCCGGAACTGTTAACACTGTCAGACTGACATCTGGAGACCTTGAGTCACCGAGAGTCATTGACTTCAGAATTGCTTTCTGACATGTGCCAGTCTCCATTAAATGGAGGTTTTGTTCTAAGGAATCACAACAGCAATACAATATAGAAAAAACATAATTGACAGGTGCTCTTCATACAAGACACCCTGGGGAACCCTGTATCACCCAGCATCGGGGCATTACTGCACGTAGAAGATAGCAGTACAGAGGATGAGATTAGCTGGACACTGACACCGATACCAAGAACAACCAACCAAAGGTACTGTGTTCCAGGACTCTTCTTATTGATATACTGTCTGTATGCCTGCAAAAAGTGAAAAATCCATGTTTTTGACCACCTTACATTTGTACAGCCTCTAACACATGAAAGCACTTCAACTGAGAAGTGTTTCCACACCTGAAAATAAACTTCATGGTGTATAGAAACACTATAGAAAGTTTCATGCTTTAGTCATAAAATGCACAATACCTTCCATTTAATGAGCTTAACCGCTGCACTAAAAGTCATTTTTTGCCCCTGGCAGCTTTCTAGAGTTTGCTAAGGGTGTAGGTAGACCCCTGCAGGCCCTGGCGTGCAAGACACGTTTAAAATCTAAGTTGAATGCATTAACCTAGAGGTGTTGTGCGCCCTTTCATAACAATGGTGACAACTCTTTAAAATATAAATAAACCCATCCACCCCAACATCGCAGTCATAAACTGTTCAAAATAATATCCCCAGTATATTTACACCCACAGTACATTATTAAACATTCACAAACACACTTTAAAACCATAAACAGTAATAATTTATAGAATTTACACCCATTCAAAATGTGTGCATTTAGTTTATTAAAAAAGAAAGAATTCACTTCTTTGTCCATGTGTTCATATATCTGTATGTCGTGCAGTATTTCACTGGAAATATAATAATTAATGAAGAAATGTCAGTGCCAGCACCCATCTTTTGCATGGGCCTTTGGGTTTCTCAAGCTAACTTGGTTGTTTTGAAAGGCAATATATAAAATTATTATTATTATTATTATTATTACCCCTAACACACACAAAATAGTCAACATATTTTCGTTTTCTTTACTAGATGGAACAAATGTCTTAACTAGGCCTATTAGTGCTACTCTGTTATTGTTGTTGTGATAACCAGCCGATGGGCCGGTTCGGTGGTGCCCCCCCGGCGCCCCCCCGGCGCCCCCGACCCATCCAATCTCACACTCCCAACAAACTTCAAAAGTTGAGAGCCCTGCTCTATTTCCTGTCGGAAACACACCTGCATCTTATGGAACTCCTGTGATTGAGTGTGCACTCCCAGAAGCAGCAATGTGCTCAAGTAATGATATTTACATTCACCACTCACACACACTACAGGCTAGCTTTACAATCATGCAGAGTGAGACAGCCTCATGGCCCTATGTAGGAACTAGGGCCATGACACTACAGTTACAGTAAGTTCTAACCCCCGAGAGCCCAAATGCGAAAAAAAGAAAAGAAAAGAGGAACAAGCTAGAATGAACAGGTTTCATAAAGTGTCTATTTCGTTCGTACTTAACCACTTAGACACTTGTAGCCTTAGAGAACTAGAGCTGAGTTAGAGCTGTAATTTCACTACAGTATACATTTTCAATCTGAACTGATAAATGAACCACAAGCCCAAAATTTGTTGCTTGCAATGCAAGGTGAATGTGAATTTGTAGATCTGCTATTTGCTTCCTTTTGGGGCATCCCAAGTTGTTGGAACCCTCTAGCGGCCTCTAATATCCTCAACTGTGGCTGTGGTTTTCATGCATGATTTAACTAAATTGTTTGAAGCCTAATAAAAATGAACCATTATCAAGCAAATTCTATGTACTTTAATTTTGATGATTTGTTTCCCAGCATAGGCTATGGACTTCAGTAAAGTAGGCCTAAATACTTTTTCAAGTAATGGGTCACATGACCCAGTACTACAGTACTGAGTACAGTATTGAGACATGCTATTCTCATTCAGTGATTATTTGTACACATGTACGTGCACACACACACACACACACACACACACACACACACACACACACACACACACACACACACACACACACACACACACACACACACACACACAATGTGTGTTTACAAATTGTTTTGGGAAATGTATCAGTGGACGGACAGACAAACGGACAGGTGGACGGGGTGAAACATAGTCACCACCTTATGGTGGAGACAACAATAAATTAAAACAGTAAATGAAAAGGCACAGGCCCTCACTTACTACGGCAATATCAGGCACCACAAAAAGGTGGATGTTTTTTGATGAATCTATGGTTAAAATGGAGTTTTAAATATTGAGTTTGTAGGAAAGGGGCAGGGCCTTATAAAGACAGGTCTTATAAAGTAGGCCTACAGGTCTTATAAACTGTCTGTGTTGTTCACACGAGCCTGAGTAGATGATATAATGACCAAAAGTTTTTGAAAGTTAAAGTTATGTAGCGTACTCAGTGAATATTACCCAACACTGTATATGATCGTATTCATCAACATTGCAGCTATACACAGAGCTTAAATTATGTACTTTGTATCTGCAATGTGTTTGTTTAATAATAAATCCACTGTAGACTTATCATGAGTTATCTCTGTCAAGACATCTGTAAATGTTTTTGTGTGTGTGCTGGAGTGAAGTGCTTGTTGGCTATCACTCATCAGTCCATGCAGGTAGCACCGGTTTTGAATTTGTACAGGTGGCAGTAGGACTTGGTACCTGTGTGAAGTTGGCACACCATGATTTTTTAAATTACGCAGGTCTCAAAGGTTGCTTTACTGGAAATGAGTGCTTCCAAACTCTACTTATTATCTACCCTAACTCATTTATAGGCTCATGCAGCACAAACATCAAACAAAGCTCTGTCAATCCCAACACAAAGTGAAAAATACTCAATTCGAATATATTAGATTTGGTGTGGCCACATACAAAAGGCAGTGTGTCACAGGCGAGCAGAACACAATTGAAACAGCTGTGCATGTTACACGGGTAGACAGAGACCAGTAAATTGATAAACACGAGGGATAGATTGAGTAACTCCCCAACCAAAAAAGACACCCATAATCCACCTCGGCTCATGAACAGTAGCTCCACTAGGATGGAGCCAGAGCCAGCAACCTCAGGCCACAGTCTGAAGGTGGCCAATCATTACAACAACATGCAAGAAGATGGACTGGCTGCTCGTCGCACAAGCAGGATCATTCACATGAGAAACTTCAACAACTGGATCAAGAGCGTCCTAATCAGTGACACGTTGGGCAAGGTGAGAGAGGCCTCCGCCAGCCAGGCCCAGAGGAGCATCTCCGTGTTGGACCTGGGCTGTGGGAAAGGTGGAGATCTGCTCAAATGGCAGAAGGGAAACATCGGACACCTGGTGTGCGTGGACATCGCAGACGTTTCGGTGCAACAGTGCAAGGGTCGCTATAAGGAGACGAAGAGGAGAAGCGGCAGGATCTTCAAGGCACAGTTCATCACCGCTGACTGTGCCACAGACGTTCTATCAGACCGCGAGGACTTGCGGGGCAGGCTGTACGATGTGTGCAGCTGTCAGTTTGTGTGCCACTATTCATTCGAGTCGTATCGCCAGGCCGACACGATGCTGCGGAACGCCTGCGAGTCTCTCCGGCCTGGAGGGTTCTTTATCGGAACTGCCCCAGATGCCACCGAGCTCGTGAAGCGCCTGGACTCATCTAGCAGTCTGGAGTTTGGCAACGAGCTATACAGTGTTCGGTTTGACCGCAAGGGTGTGTATCCCCTGTTCGGGTGTCAGTATCACTTCAAACTGGAGGGTGTGGTTGACGTCCCCGAGTTCCTCGTCCACTTTCCCCAACTGGAGGAGATGGCCAAGAAGTATGGTATGCGTCTGCTCTACAAAAAGACCTTCTCTGAGTTCTTCGAGGAGAGGATTGCAGAGCAACAATACAAAGACCTGCTGGTGAGAATGATGGGCCTGGAGTCCTACCCGAGTGAACGGAGAAGGTGTACAGCGACTGACGGACCTCCGGGAGAATACGACCACCACGCCAGGCAACACGCATCACACACTGCTGGAGTCAGACTGCCTCTCGGGATGCTGAGCCAACCAGAGTGGGAGGTAATACGTTTATACATGGTTTTTGCCTTTCAGAAGGATTCTCATTCTTCTGATGAGCAACCAGCTGCCGACTTACAAGGAATCAAGGTGTAAATTATAATCTCAGCCAAAACCGCAAAACCAGCGAAGTAGGACAGATACTGTAGTTCATCACACTGGGCAAAGGACTATGAGCGGGGCGGAAGTTGCTAACGGTAGTTTCGGAGGTTACTGTATTTACAGTCCCCAGCGAAACAACCCTGTTCAGTCCTCACTAGCGACTTGATTTCTCAGCGCGGATGCAAGCCTGGAGATCGAGGCTAATAATTAAGTTGGAGCCTCAGCCAAAGGAACCCGCCACTTGCCAGAACTGGTGAAGACATTCCTGGAACTGATGCAAGATCCTAGTCCAGAACGTCACCAGATGAGGTCATCATAATGTCACCATGACGTCATTTGGCTTTCTGTGGTGTTCCTCGACAAGGAAAGACCCATTAAGTAGCTTCCTGGACAGGTCAGACCACATCTTTGCAGGCCTGTATTCCTCCACCTGTACATGCTAATAGCCCAAAGAGGAAGGAAGTGTAGTGATCTGGGTACAGAGGTACCCACACAAAAAGTCCTATGTGTTTTTCGTTTCATTTATTATCCATTTCGTTATTAATGGTTCCAATTTACATACAATAACTCATTAGGGGAAAAAAAAAATCTAAAATAGGCTATAATACATGTCTGGGTGTTTCTTTTTTGATCCTCATTGTTCTTAAGTATTACCAATAAGGTAATACTTAATACTCATATTGGCGTTGTAGGTTCTGTTCACTGTTGTTTAAACCAAACCAAGGGGAATTTCCTTGTTGGTGAAACCACACAATTTAAATAGTACAATTCAAATGGTAGCCTTGAATAGGATTGTTTTAGAAAATGCAATTACAACTTTTCAAAATACAAATGAAATAGAATTTAATGGGAAGGATACATGGTTCTTTTTTGTTAGTGCTACTCCATCACCAAGGCTACTTGGGACACTCAAGACTCATGATCAATGATATATGGAACACAAATGAAATAAACCTTCCAGGTACTTTATTGACAGTGATATGCATGGCCGTGAAAGACACAATTGGACGGCAAACCATGCAACAATTAATAATGCAGCATTAGAAAATATACATTTGAAAAACTTTGTCATCATTAAAAACAGAACCCACTGGCAGAGAGCTGTAGTCATTTGGACAATGGAATGCAAAGGGGTTTTAGTATTAAAATGCCATTTATCCTGTAATGTTAGCTTTGTTAAACGGTTTAGTACTGCAGTGACAACTGTCGCGTAGAGTCAAGACATTCTTTAAATGGTAAAATACTAGTCTACTACCCATTTCAACTGTTAATGTTCAAAACACATTCTTAATTTATAAGCAGCATCACAGGGTCTCAATTTCAAGTAGGAAGCATATAGTGGTGGTGGCAAGTGTGATATGTCTGATACTGTACTCAATGTAGAAGACAGTAGAAGTGCATATAAATGGTTTGAGTAAATCTGTAATTTACTTGAGTGCGCATGTTGTAAGATTGTAGTCACTCATTCTTAATGATAATACTTATTGTATAAACAAATCAAATTATTTAGGGAAATTTAAATATTTATTCAGCAATGCATTGATCATAAAAAAAATGTGTACTTGTACTACTTTTGAAGTGAATTACTTCAGTATTCCATCACAAATTTGAATCAAGTATGTACTGACTGTATGTGTGGTCATGGTATGATAGCTGAAAAACGGGCACATAACCGTAGGTTCCATAGAACCATACCACTGTCAATACGTCAACGACTATTCAGAGCTTTGGTCAAATATTTTTTCATAAACCTACACCATGACAATACAATGTCCTCTCTAGTTCTGAGCTTACAGTACCTGAATATGGGCAGTTGAGACGAATAACCTTCATAATCAATAGTACTGTAATTATCCATAGTGTATAAATTATGGATATGGGGTCAAGAGAGATAGGCCTTTTTGGAAGGGCTCAGAATAAATTATGTACGTTGTACTTAAACTCTTATTAACTCTTATTATTTAGTCAATGTAACTAAACATCATTGGACGGTTTTATGACAAGAATAGCATCATACTTGCATGCGGGAAACAAAAACAGTTTGTGTGTCCAAATATGGAGTGTATGATGCAGCCCAAATGTGGAGTGTGTGACGCATGTCCAATATGGAGTGTGTGACGCATACACTCACAGACATATCAGCCTTGCTTACACTACGTTCGCAATCAAGTAGGGCGTATTGAACAGTTTTATGATCAAGTAGGATGTTAGTATACAAAAAGTTAAAACAAAAGTGTGGATAAGAGCTCTCTGTCTGACAACATATTTAGTTGACTGTAGTCATCCAGGGCTCTGTACTAGTCCACTGTTTTTCCCTCTAGTATAACAAAAAAAAAAAAATCACTGAAAATAGTAGCTCACATTCACAATGGACCATATTGTGAGCTCTAACATGACTGCATTTTTTCATCTGGTTAATAAAATATGTATTTAGTGCAACAGTAAAGTAACTCTCAAGATGTTGATTTTTACATCATATACTGACATACAATGGCATCCTCAAAAATCAAAAACAAACTGCTTTGGTGTATCCTTTGCTTTGCAAATGGTATGCTTTGTTAAAAAAAAAAAAAAAAAAAAGAAAAAAAAAGAAAAAAAAAAAGAAAAAAAAAAAAGGTTGGCAGTAATGTCAAGTATGGCTCTTTTCGACTACCAAGGGTACAAACTCCAGGAGCTTCATAATATGAAACTTTACAGACAGCCGATTTACAAGCTCACAGGCTCTACAAGTTCTGTTACGTCTGATGGCCTCCCAAAACTATGGGTTTAGTCCTGAACAGGGCCCAGATTGGGTTACGGGAACTCTTTGGCCAATCTAACAGAGAAGGAAATAAACTAGAAACTAGAATACAGCCTGGCACCACTCTTAGTTCTTGTAGTCGAAAAGAGCCAATAGTCAAGAGGATAAACATGCCAGATAGTTGTCGTAATGGTCCTTTAAACACTTCCTCAGACGTTAAAATACATTTCTACTAATGTTCAATCGTAAAAATTAGTGCAAAGACAAAACACTTCTTGTAAATGTATTTTGTCCCTTCTTGCTGCGTTATGCAGTGTGCGTAGCAGTGATGGACAATAAACACAGTGGCTTTTTTTCTCCTTCTTTCTCTCAGCTCAAAATGAATGCACTTAAACCCATGGGAAGCAGGGTGGGATAGCATACCTATGTTCACTTAACCTTAACCTCTATCGCAAATGGTAAGGGTTCACTTGGTTCCCTTTATACACAGTCCCTCAGTTACCGACCCATAACTTGTCAAGAACCCACTTGGAAAACCACATCTGGCCTAAACCCTAAACCTAGACCCTAAACTGAGGGAACATGGGGCTGACCCCTGGAAGGGGACATGGAAGGAGCGAGAGAATTTGGAACACAGTGCAGAATGTTGTCTCTTTCCTGTAAAACGTTTAGTCGGTTTACACCGTGATCGTTAAATAAGAAGAGCGGGTACTTCACCACTTAAAGG
Source organism: Benthosema pterotum (assembly GCA_039105355.1). Lineage (NCBI taxonomy): Eukaryota > Metazoa > Chordata > Actinopteri > Myctophiformes > Myctophidae > Benthosema > Benthosema pterotum. Next base: position 30,919,797 of record CM076980.1, on the reverse strand, counting down.
GGACATGAAAACCAGGAATCCCGGGTCTTCATGTGGGTTTGGCGACGTGGTGATGAGGGACCATGGATCTTCACAACACATGATGGGTTTGGTAAGCATGGCGAGGGACTTCATGTGGGTTTGGTCGTGTCGTAGGAGCGGATCACATCCGACTGGGATACGGCTCCATTTTCATCCTGAGAGAAGGCGTATCCGTCTGTGCAACAAAATAAGACGTTACAAATCATTCTACAACCCACATGCAGAGAGTGGGACATATATTGTGTTGAAATTAGCCAATGCCACTAGATGGTCACTGAATTTGCTCACAACAATCATCAAGAAACCTGCATAGATTGACACAGGCTACCAACAAGGTGGTAGGAGGGAAATCTAGTAGTCTGGAATCTGCACAGCCAGAGGTAAGGACTGGTTAACAAGGTGGAAGGACACAGAACTAGTGGACAACCGGTTTAACATAAAACTAGGTATAGGACAGAAACATATTTTGGCTCCAAACAACCACAGTTGTGAATCAGTGAACTAACTTACCGCACCACGGAAAAGTGCCAATTTAGTATTTGATTGCCAACAGCCAATATCAGCTGAATCCATGGGCACACAACAGCATTAAACCTAGACACACACACGGAGGGGGCTGACTACCTATGTCTCTATCCAACTAATCCTAACACACATAGGGGTTAAGGTTGCAACAATACCCCAACCGAATTTGGTTTGCGGCTAGACTGTCCTAGAGGGCTGGGCAGCGCATGGAGCAAGATTGCTGGAGAACACTGGTTCACAGATCAGATCACAATGATGTCACCTTTTGACTGGCGTCCAGTGCAGAAGTCATGTACAGGTCAGGGAGCAACAAGGTACAAGCTGTGATGTTGCTTTCATTAGGAGGGTTGTGGAGGAATTGGCTTGTGACGGTCACAGATACAGAGACGGCTCAATACAAAAAACGGCACAACTTGCATTATTTCAGAGGGGCCCCTTCAAAGTATGACTTTACAAAATTATGTCATCAGCCAGCCAGGTCTATGGACTAATGTTTGTTCAGGACAGTAATGACAACATCATCTGGTTGATACAAATACTGTCCTCGATGCACCTCTCTATTCACACAAGTGTGTATTTTTTTAGTCAGACGGATTATCCTCAGCAAACAGTTTGTCGTCATCTGAACAAAGGTTTGAATGTCGATTGGAGTATGATGCAGCCTCAAGTCTACCTACGTCTCCTGTAAAAGAAAACTGACCTTCAGACTGGGAATGACAGAGTCATCCCTTGCATGCCTGCCAGGGGACAGGGGAAAGAATGGCATTGTGGGTAAAGGCAGTCTCACAGTGTGTGCGTGTGTGTGTGGGCGATAGGGGAAAGAATGGCATTGGAGGTAAAGGCAGTCTTACAGTATTAACAGCAGTGGGAACGAAGTGCATACATGGTTTGAAAACAAACATGTATGCCACAGCTGTGTGTGGGTTTGTGTGTGTGTGTGTGTGTGTGTGTGTGTGTGTGTGTGTGTGTGTGTGTGTGTGTGTGTGTGTGTGTGTGTGCGTGCCACGCAGGCGCACGTATGTGCATGTGTGCATGCATGCGTGTGTGTGTGTGTGCGAGTGACTCACGCAGCATATTTTGTTGGATGTTCTCTGTGTGACAGGACGTGTCGGACGTTCTTCTGAAAGCATTTTTCAGACGCCACGCTCGTTCTGTCAGGCTGTCAACAAAACACAGACCAGACAAGAAAGAGTTAAATGAATACTATTTATTTACTAGAATGTATTGCATGTATGTTGCATGCAGCGATTTTGGCGATATCTATTAGTTACCTACTATACTGGACACCTTTTGTACAGCACCCTTTTAAACAGTATAGCGGTACATACAAAGAAAAAGTCCTAGATGTGACGGAATGAGAAATACAGACATCTACAGGTGGACAAACTAACACGCTTTTAACTTTACTAGAGACTACTAAAAAGTCTTGACCACTGATTTAACGTTTGTTTCATCTTTTGGGCAAGTTAGCACTTTCGCATTTTGGAAACGCTTGGTGTCCAAATCCAGAATATGGAGAAGTAGAAAGATTTGAATTGAATAGATTGGTTGTATGGTCAATCTATTCAATTGTTGTAGGTTGTATGGTCTCTAGTCTAGTGTATTTACATATACTGTATATATACACGTAAAAGGCTGTGCATCTTACTTGTGTTCTCCATATTTGGGTCAGGCATGCCCAAATACGATGCACAGACATTTATGCCTAGCTAACATAGTAATCTCGCTCACTGTGTTCACACGAAAATCACCTTTTGCTGAGCACCACAGTTCCAGGGTCCTGAGAGCTGGCCTCCAGTTCCTGCACCTCATCCAGAAGGGTCTTCCACAGGGACCTCCTCACCCTAACAATATAATAAAACCATTCAGTCACCTTGAGAAGATAGCAGATCTGAAGCTTTTCCCTATATTTGAAGTGGTTACGAGATTTTCTGTGAATTTGTGTTTGTGAACATGTGTAGGTTATTTATTTTGAGAGTTTTTTTGTGCATCACTTATGTTTTATTATGTGTTACATACTTTTCATGTTGGGTAGTAAATGGGAAGGGCAGGTAATCGGATTAAATGGTGATGCAAAAAAAACTCTGGAGAAGTTCTCTGTTCCTTCTAGCTGAAGATGAACTGGAATTATTTAGTATTTAAACAGTATTGAGAGTATTATGGGAGAGTATTTATAGCTCACACAGAGAAGAGCACGTCCAGCAGCAGAGATGTGATGGGGATGAGGAGCAGAGTCATCCAGAACACGCCACAGGTATACATCACCTCGGCCTGGAATGCAAACCATACAAATTAGATTTCATCAGGTCTCGCTGACTCCTTTTCTTCTATGTAAAGTGAAAAGTCCCACACTACTAAGTACCAGCACACTGACTAGATGTATGGAGAACTGGGATGAGGACGCGTTAGTACAGTGTATACTATCCAGCCTGCAAAAAGAAAAGAACAGAGCTGTATGACTATTCTGAGGTGGACAGTGTGTGACAGTACCTCTCCAGGCATGTCAGGTGCGATAGGGACGGTCGGCCACAGGTTGGAGTAGAGCCAGAAGAAGAGCAGCCAGAGACCCACGCTGCCCCACAGAGAGACGTGGCTGAACTGTGGAGGTGTGCGCACACCCACACCCACATGCACAAGCACGCACGTGTGTGCACATGCACAAGCACGCACGTGTGTGCACATGCACGCACGCGCGCACACACACACACACACACACACACACACACACACACACACACACACACACACACACACACACACAGTATTCTCACTTATTGCATTTATTGTCTGTTTTAATCTCAATGGATTGTGATTTTACCCTAAATTAAAGCTAGGGGAAGTGATTTGAAATTCATGGTGTAGTACCAGCCTGGTGCACTAGGGGCCCCCAAAAGTAGCTACACTATGTGAACCTGCTGCTCTCTCCTGATTGGAGGAGAATTGTGGTGACCTGGGGAACTTTTATTTAACTCCTCTGCTAATGTGGGGGAGGGGGAAACTCCATATGTGGTTTCCACACCTTATAATAGAGCATTTTAACAGAAAAAAAAATTTTTTGGGGTGATATCTGACAAAAGTGAAATCACTTCCCCTACCTTTAAGGATAAATAAAAAATAACACGCACTCTCTCTCTCTCTCTCTCACTCTCCTCACGTTTCCCAAATTTAAAGTATTTGTTTGTAACACCGAAAATGACTACTTCTTGCCCAGACGGTCATCGTAACTCACCACAGTCCATGACGACATCTCCAGGCCAGCTTTCAGACACACAGTGACCACCACACACTGTAGGGAGGCAAAAAGTCACACCACATGAAGTCCAGGGAGCCTCCACCGTTTTGGGCCGTGTAAGCGGAATTACCATGTCTACTTTATATGCCTATAGTACTGTATACTTAGTGAACTTGTTGGTGGGCTATTTCCAGTAGTATAAACCGGTATCAAGTGATTCATTAGTGTGGTTACGCTGGGCCGTCGGCAACATGTTATTGTTCTAGGTCAGAGAACTGTTTTGTCTTCTGTTCATTAAGAACAGAAAGCGAAAGAACATGAGAAGATGGAATACTGAATACTTTCCACACAGCTATCACCACTCTGAAATTCTTTGAAAATAAGGGTTAAGACCATGTGGACCAAATGACATTTTTGGGTCAAGTGTGGACAGGGCACGGAACACAGCGGCTACTAGGATAGGGGAGAAGTCAAAAACAAAATCAGCAGGTGAGTGTTTTTTGTATAACATAGTGGGCTTACTGTATAAACCATGTTCCCCAGCAGGAGGTAGTCTGATGTCCGTCCATTCCATGACACGGTGTCTGAAAACATGGAAATAATTCTCTCAGTTCAGTTTGACCCAAACCTAATTTCATGGCTGGCCATTTTTGGGTGTTTTTACCTTTTACCAAAAGGTTACAAAAAGAGTGAATCATTTTCACAACATTTTGGTTACATTTAGGTTCTCATGTGATAGTTTGTGATTGCTTTGCTTTGTCTGCCTTGTATTCTTCTACCAATTATGCATTGCAGACATTACATGACAATTGATTCATGTTTTTGTATTACAAAATGTGAATCTACCGGTATATCATATTCATATACAGTAACTGTTGGTAACATGAATCTGATCTGATGTTGCATCTTAAAACAATATAGATCAGGGGGTCACAAGTGTCACATGATGCAATGTGTGATTCCTTTTATGAGTTGTTTTCGTTCACATTTTAATTGGATCTCTGTTATTTCATGTCCAGCAGTTTGGTCAACTCTGGTGTTTCTAAATGTGCTTTGTAAATAAAGTTGATTTCTACAGTGAGGTGATCTGGTTGTGGGGTGTGTGTATGGTTGTATGTGTATTGTGTATTGTATTGGTTCTCAAAGTGATGTCTGGGGGGGTTCCAGCCAGGGGGTAATAGCCAAATAAAATAGTGTACCGTGCTTGAAGGCCAGCAGGGGGAGCCAGAAGAGAATGATGGAATGGAGAAGGCCATTAAGACAGTGAGCTCCAAACACCTGCACAGAAAGTACACAATGCATGCGTTTATTTTAACCATATGAAGCCTAGCATCGTCCCTATTCTGGGGAAATTCTGGGGATCTGCAAGTCACAATGCGTCTCAACATGACACTTGTAGATCTACTTTCAGTGAGGAGATCTAGACATAGCTAATCGGTTTCTGATAGTGATCACTGCTATAAATGATAGTGTATATTGAGTAACTGGGGCTCCCCACAACTAGCTGTTATATCCGCACAGATACAGCATAAACAACTTGCACATGACATTAAAAGCGATGACACAAGTGAGCAGAAAATAGAAAGTGGAACACCAAATTACTTTGCAGCAATGGTTCTCAGAATATATTGCTTTACTTTTCCACATAAAATGTAAGGTAAATGTAATATTTATATACGCTTCTAGCAAGGCGATTTATAATGTTTTTTACATTCACACTGAATTAATTTGTATTATTGAGGGATTGTATGTATTATGATTATGTATGTATTATTCTGACCTACTTTTTGATATTCAATATCGCATAATGCCGATCTCTCATTTGGCTGATCAGTTGAAACACTTTGAAACCCATTTTTAGTATTTCTTACCTGCAGTTACTGCACTTTGGTTTTGGTATGTTGAACATGTTTGGAGTTTATACCTTAGCGTTGAATCCCTGGGCTGTCTGAGACGTCTTGTAGAGCTCAGGGTACTTCAACATGGTCTCCTTTCTGCAGCAGCGCTCAAATATCCCCAGAGCCAGAGGAGGCATGGCTGTGAAGATCTACCACACAAAAACACACAGAACCAGAGGAGGCATGGCTGTGAAGATCTACCACACAAAAACACACAGAACCAGAGGAGGCATGGCTGTGAAGATCTGCCACACAAAAACACACAGAACCAGAGGAGGCATGGCTGTGAAGATCTGCCACACAAAAACACACAGAACCAGAGGAGGCATGGCTGTGAAGATCTACCACACAAAAACACACAGAGCCAGAGGAGGCATGGCTGTGAAGATCTACCACACAAAAACACACAGAACCAGAGGAGGCATGGCTGTGAAGATCTACCACACAAAAACACACAGAACCAGAGGAGGCATGGCTGTGAAGATCTACCACACAAAAACACACAGAACCAGAGGAGGCATGGCTGTGAAGATCTACCACACAAAAACACACAGAACCAGAGGAGGCATGGCTGTGAAGATCTACCACACAAAAACACACAGAACCAGAGGAGGCATGGCTGTGAAGATCTACCACACAAAAACACACAGAACCAGAGGAGGCATGGCTGTGAAGATCTACCACACAAAAACACACAGAACCAGAGGAGGCATGGCTGTGAAGATCTACCACACAAAAACACACAGAACCAGAGGAGGCATGGCTGTGAAGATCTACCACACAAAAACACACGGAACCAGAGGAGGCATGGCTGTGAAGATCTACCACACAAAAACACACAGAACCAGAGGAGGCATGGCTGTGAAGATCTACCACACAAAAACACACAGAACCAGAGGAGGCATGGCTGTGAAGATCTACCACACAAAAACACACAGAACCAGAGGAGGCATGGCTGTGAAGATCTACCACACAAAAACACACAGAACCAGAGGAGGCATGATGAGATGCCGTGAAGATCTGCCCCACGTCAAAAGCACAGCTTCATTTAAGGCTAGATGACACACACTCTGTGTGTGGGTTGTATACTGTGGCTACCTTATCATGGTGAAACTCCAAATACTATTGGTGAGATATCTTCACTAGTTGCTTGAAATTAGTAGTCAAAAATGAAACCGGCTCCAAAGTCATTTCAGCACACAAGTAACACATTCTTTTGACACTACATAAAATTGCAAAGTATGCAAGCACAGACACTTCCCACGTGCCTTTGATGATTCTACTCCAGCACATCTTACAATGATGACTTACCACATTGTAGAGTCCGATACACCAGCGTTCAAACAAGATCTGTCCAGAGAAACCGTTTACAAAGGCAAACCAGATCTGAAAAACACAAAACATTTGATTATGTCAATGACTAAATTGCTGGACTATAATGGTGTTCTCTGGCCAGCTGTAATAGTCTAATTTGAGCAGCTCAGCCTCTGACGACAACAGTAGTATAGTAGTAGTACCTCGATGATGTAGAGTACTATGTGCTACAGTACAGTAGTAGTACCTCTATGATGTAGAGTACTATGTTCTTGTAGAAGCAGTACAGGATGCACTTGGAGACGCGGTTGTAGTTCCATGCTCCGTGCACCAGCAGCAGGTTCCGCAAATACTTGAACTGAAAGATCACACAATTGATTCAAAAGAGACATACAGTATCATAGTGGTTACAAAGGATAAAGAGAGAACAAGATAAAATAACCGCCCTCTGCTTTGAGGGCCGTATATGTTTATCAGTAGCAGAACTGATGTTTACAGGTTTGGCACAAAGCAGTGGCACTGGTGCAAACATTTGGGAACCCTTTTATCTGTCGCTGTTCACCTGAGCGATGGAGTAGTCGGAGGAGTTGGCGGCCTGCAGGCCCTCCTGTCCGGAGATGCCCACGCCAACGTGAGCCGTCTGGATCATGCTCACGTCGTTGGCGCCGTCGCCGATGGCCAGCGTGATCACCTTCACCTGCTGCTTGACCAGCGCCACCACCTCCGACTTCTGCAGGGGAGACACCCTGCATGACAGGCAGGACAGGAGAACGTCAGGGGACCGGCGGGGGGCGTGGCTAAGTACAGTACAAGGGACCGTGCCTGAGGTGCCATGATCTGACTGACTGCCATCATTTAATTGCATCAGCACTTTATTGCCTTCATCCGTTGGCACTACTGTTACTTGTTGCTTTATCGTTTGTCTTGATTGTTTTTATTGCGCTGTGGGTGAGTGGAAAGCGGTATTTCGTCCCTCTGTATGTCTTGGCATATGGCACATTGATGTGACAAATAAAAAACCTTGAACTTTGAATCATGATTATTTCAAGCCTCGAGTATGATTTATTGAGAGTAAGCAAAAATAGACAATATACAATCTCTCAATGCGTCATGTGACAAACAGTCGTGTGACTGTTATGAGCTTGCAAAGGTAATAGAACATCCACTTTAACCCAGGTGCTGGACAAAAGGACGTACATGAGAAAGAATTAGAGTCTGCAACACTGCTAATGGAAGACTAAGCTGATCTGGATCAGGAATATGACTTTTATGAGCATCACATAAAAGTCATATTCCTGTTATTGCTACACAGAACAAATTGTAAAATGGTCAATCAGACTTAACTGATTTAAGACTAGTACGCCTGAGGTCATTCTGACTGTTTTTTAAAGTTGTTTATCTTTGCCCATGAAGCTTTCAGAAGGTTCTCCTTCCATGACCATCATCATCCATCATCATTCTATCATCTCAGAAATTTTGGTCAATTTTGGTCCCCTTTTCAGGCATGCTAGTGTTAATCAATCAAGAAAGCCAAATCTTCAGTTTTTAGTCACCATACATATCAAAATAGTTAATAATTACCCAGCAGTAGCTCAGCCTCTACCTATCTGCAAATGCACCTACACTGGCCCACATAATGGGCCTCCTCTGACTGTCCCACAGGATGTTGGCGTATGTGGTGGTATGTGTGTGTGTGTGTGTGTGTGTAGTACCTGCAACAGATGACAGCCTTGCAGGACAGGGCCAGGTCCACAAAGAGCTGTTTGGCGTCGGCGCTGAGGGCATGCTTCAACGTCTGCCCGTCGATCACCAGAGCCAGCTCGTTGTCCTTGTGGAGCTGCGGCCCCAACACACGGCAGTTATACGCCAGGGCCTCCCGCGTCGCCTAAATGGAATAATAACAACGTCACATAGTACCCCTAAGGAAACCTTGTGTCTGTCTGGCCAAGTCTTAATCTGAAATTGAATCCACGCATGCGTGTGCACACACACACACACACACACACACACACACACACACACACACACACACACACACACACACACACACACACACACACACACACACGTACATCAACAGTATCTTCATTGATGACCAGCAGTCCCATGCTCTTCTTCAGCAGACTGCAGGAATAACCTGAGAATCAATCAGGGACACAGAACAGGGTCAATCGTCTGGCAGTAACATGACACGGTATGTCATTATTTAAAATGTTAAGGTAAGTCATTTATTGCAAAAAGAAAACAAAAAATAGAAAGACGTTGGAGTCGTGCCTGATTAGTTGCACACCTTCTTTTTAACTAAGACTGAGTTTAAAAAAGTTGTAAAATGATGATGTGCCAGCTGATGTGCGTGTCCACGTGTGTGTCCTCCTAACTAACCTATGTTGATGGCAGTCTCCTGCTTGTCTCCCGTGAGGATCCAGATCTTGATGTGTGCTTTAAGCAAGGTGTCGATGGTCTCTGGGACCTGGTCCTGCAGTTTGTCCTCGATGGCTGTAGCTCCCAGCAGCTGCAAGTTCTGTGTCAGGGAAAGAAAACACCTATGTGTCACCTATAGCCTGAGTTTACTTGTACATATATTCATTTGGAGGTCCCTTGACATGAAAAAAGTTGAGAGACACTTTGAAATTTGAAATTACAATGTCAAATGAATGCATTTCTAATCCTGGTAGCTTTTAGGATGCGTGAGCCCTGCTGCCACCTAGTGGTTTTACTATTAACTGCAGTGTCTTCTGTTCCTATCCAACAACAGGAGTAATTCAAGCAGTTCATAGCTATTTAACTGAGGTGGTTAATGGTAAGTAATTATAATCCAATTACATGATGTGAAATATGCTGTGTAATGACTTTTTATTTTGTTACATTATATGTTAACGCCAGTATGTATATACTTTGACCTAAGCTACCCACAATTTTGAACGCAGGACTTTGAGTTCAAAACTGCAGTATTTCTTCCACTGTGCGTCTGTGACTAACAGTACGTTTTAACAGCAGGCAATGGACAAATGGCATCGACCGACATCAGTGACGCGGGTGGTCATTACCGTATATTCTCGCCTTGAATAGCATGCAAAATGAATAGCATGCAAAACGACAATCCTGTAAAAAGGAGGGTGGAGGAGGAAGTGGGGCGGAACTAGGAACCAAAATGCGCCGAATGGTTTGGGGTCGAGGGGAAAAAAAGCAACGCTTGGCTCCGATTGGCTATCGCCGGGCGATAGGCCAAAAAGCTCAGCAATTTAAAGTCCAGTACTTAGCATATATACCTGTTCGCAATTTTGCGTCATGGGAATTTCTCACTTGAATTGAGTCAAGGGGTCCCTAGACATGAAAAATCACCGAGGTGCTTGTCCGTCATAGTGGGACGAATGGCGCAATGGCCGAATCAAATATGGCCGCCATCGTATATGATGATAATCCAACTTTTGTGCACATACACATGCAATACCTCTATCCTGACTAATTTGGGGGTGGGGAATTCATTTCTGATGTTGTCATGACCATTTTGGGTGGTTTTGACCTTTAAAGGTCATGGTCAAGGTCATTTTGCTATTCCAAAGACCATAACTAACCAGTTAGGGGTAATAACAGGTGCAATGGGTCTATTTCAACTAATTCTGACATTTATTAATTATCATATCTGATATCTCTTGTTTTTTCATTAGTAGGCCAACATGTGCATAAGACATATGGCAATAGAATCAGTGTTAAACGGCAGTCATTATGACAGGCTCTAGGATGCTGATTGTAGCAGATGATTGTAGGAGATGTTTGGCACTACAAGAACAAAGCTGCATATCCAGTGATAGCACAGGATGGTTGCTGGCAGTGGCTGCAAATCAACTTTGCCTAGAACAGTTTGATGCCCCGATAGGACAAGTAGAGAAATTTAATGAGGAATTTCTGGAGTTTGAGAACGAATGTGACGCCAAGTCAGAACTCAAAACAGCCAATTCTTTGGAGTTTGGCTGGAGTTGGTAGCTGTAATAAAACTGCTGTAGTCTCTGAAAGGGAAGGAAACTGGAATTTACATGCGGCTAATGTTGAGACTATGGCGATATTTGCAAAATGTGAATGCACTTCCTGCGTCATGCTTATGGTATCTTGTGCAAATCAAGGTGCTAGAGTTCACACACCCTGGGCTCTACTGGTCAGTGGGTTGTTCAGGATCGTCAAGGTGTTCTGTGCTGTAGGAGTGACATGAAGTTCAAGCAGACCATTCAGCGGGTGTTGAAGGGTCCTGGAGGTCACTATGTAGTAGGAGCCACATGCAATGCAAATGCTGTTGCACTAGTTTCAGCTCTTGTTTCATGAGATTGGGTTGATCACCAACATCCTCAACCTTCCATCTCCATCTCCAGCATGCACTGTGCACCACTCTGTGCCTTACATTCAGCAACACTGTGGTGAAGCTGTTGGACTTCATGTTAGAGTGCCAGAATCTATACTCCTCGTCAATGTACCTGTAGCACTGCACAATCTGCTCACAAAGCAGGCTGTAGACAGAGAAGACATACCAAAGAGGAAGCTACCCCACTTCAACAAGCAACCACTGAAGGCCCAACAACCATTTTGAAGAATAGTTGATGGTGACCTTCCAGCTTATGTCAACAACTCAACTCTTGTCAGTGAGATTGAGCCTGGACTTCATCTCACCCAATTGAGTGAAACATCTACTCTTGCGACTCATGTTGTGGTAGACCTCATGTCACCCCTCTACAAGTCTACATCATCCCTCAGTTCATTCACCTTGTACTTGATTCCTACATCTCCTACATCTTTCTAAAGGAAGTGGAGGACATGTGATGTACAGACTCAGCAGCAGCCTTTGACATCATTGGCATGGACAAACATACCCATTCCTCAGCAACTTGACAGGTTCAGGGACTCTGAGAACAAGTGGAATCTCCAGCTGTTCAGGATATGGTGTGCAGTCAAGCCTGTTGTAATACCATCAGTGTCAGCTCTGTCATCCACGACAATGAGGTTCTCCCAGCAGATTTGGCTGGTGGTGAGGACATCCCTGATCTCTTGAACTGAATTGAGGAGGCTGTCACCAGGCTGGTGGTGCATATGGAGTGGACAATTCATGTTAAACAGTGCAAGAGAGTTGTTATAGTTTCCAATGATGCGGACACCTTTCCCTTACTGTTAAATTACACCTACAGTACTGGGGTGAAGGAAATCTGTCTGCAGTATGACACTAGGGAAAAGCGACGCATGCTGCCACAGAATCAAGTAGTCTCTTATCTTGGAAAACCCCTAGCCAAGATTGTGATCAAGGCACATATCCTGACTGGAGATGACTGCGTGAGCAAGGTGGGGCGGCTGTGGCTCAGGAGGTAGAGCAGGTCATCCAATGAACCGATTTCGAATCTCTGCTCCTCCTGTCTACATGTGTCCTTGGGCAAGACAATGAACCCCAAATTGCCTCCAATGAGTTGGTCGGAGCTTGTTACCACCATTGGTGTGTGAATGTGGGAAATGAGGACGCTGGCGTCGACTGTTCGCCGCTTTACCTCCGAATGTATGAATGAATGTAACATTCTTTTGAGCACTTGGACAGCATATAAAAACCTATAAAAATGCAATCCATTATACATTGGGCACCAAATATGGTGCCATGGTTTCTGACCCAGTACAATATCTTGATGAACTTTGGTGAGACAGAAACCTTAACTGAACAAGATGCAGCATTGGCAGAGAAGGACTTCGTACGTGTCTGGACAGTGGCCAGGTCAATACAACAACTGAAACGTTTGATGACCATAGGTTGGAAAACTATTTCAGTGTCAGTACTGGAATTGATGCTATTGATGCTACTGGAATTGATGCTATCCCTCCCACGAGCAATGTAATCAGAGGTCACATCAAACGAGGTGCCTTTCTGGTGCATAGGGTTTGCAACCTGCTGGCTACATCCAAGGAAACAAGCAAAACTAGCACCAATGGAGCATGGATGGGGGGAGAACTTTGGTACAGTTCTTCCATCAAAATACCTGAAGCCCTTACCACAAGTCAGCACTCAGCTCACAGTGTGCAACTGTGCAGGCAAGTGCACACAACGATGCGGCTGCTGTGCTGATGGACTTCCATGCATTACATCCTGCCATAATAAAATAATAATGTAATAATCAATCACACTAGTGCGCATGTCCACATATTAGGGATGTTAATCGACACATATTTGGAATGTCGACGTGTCGCGGCCCATTGTCGAAAATCAATCGATTTTTTTATTTATTTTTTTTAGCCCGCGGCGCCGCCGGACCCAACGCAAAATGTTGCAGCGCGGGCGGCATGAAAATGCGAGCAGGAGGGAGAGGTGCAAGATAAAATAAGCGGGACCGCGAAATCGAGCAATATATAATACCAAAATATTCATATCTGAGGAGAACATTCCATACTGCGCTCCACAATGATCAGGCATGTTCTCAAAGCAAAGCGCATGGCAGAGCAGTGCCAGTGCGCAGAGCGCACCACGCAACAGACAACAGACACGCACCCGCACCTGGCATTCCACATTCATTAGTAGCCTAATCGACTTGATAGAGGAGTTTTCCTCTTTCCTTGCGACGGATTCCCTGCATCTTTGCTTTCCCCTGCGTCTGCTGTTAGACATGGCCAAACAACGTGAAACAGAACACTGGACAAGATAAGTACAAATAATATAGGCTTGTTGTATTAACCACCAGCAGCACGCGTCTCTCTCTCTCTCTCTCTCGCTCTCCCCCCCATGTGAGACCTCGGTCTTGTGCAGGAGAGATAGCTTTCTCCCATACGTAACGCTCCATTTCGGCCTCGACAGAGGCGCCTGCTCGGCAAAATAAAAGTCAATCATTGCGGCGGGTGCAGGCAGGAGCCCGACTCGCCGGGACAGAACGCAGGGGGAAGACGCATTTTGGCGGGTGCAGACGAGGGCCGCTGCCGCCGCCTCCTTCTCCTACTCGGGGGAAAGCCGGACGGAGGAGGAGGAGGACGGCGCGGTGGCACAGACGCGCGCAGCACAGACATGGTCTCACTACAGTGACTGATAGTAGCCCAATACCCGAAATAAGCAATTCTCTTCCCTTGAAAACAGTAACGTTGTGACGTTTTTGAACAAGAAATTGCAAAGAATACAAAATAAAAATCATTAATATAAAAAAAAGAAAAAAGAGGCGATTTTCGACTCGTACTTTTTTGTGTCGACGTCAGCACGTGTCGACAATCGTGTCGGTTTCCGACTTTTTTTCACATCCCTACCACATATATCCACTTTGAGAGGTAATACCTATATCACTTTAGCACTCTTATTAAATAATTTCAGCACCTACTTAAAGGTTAAATGAGAAATGTATGATTGCTATTATGTATTGCACATCTTCTGTTCTAAATAATAACAAAAGTAAGGGACAGAATTGCTATTCAGTCATTGAAAAAATATATTGACAGTTCAGTCAAAAGTCAATCAGTCAGTCATTGAATAAATAACAAAACAAAAATAAATAAATAAATAAAAATGGGGGAGGAGAAGACAGCCTCCACGTGGCCTCCCCCATACGTAGCTGAAGTAGTGGTTGCATGCCCTTTAAGCGAAACAAATGCCTCCAACGCCCACCGACCCATCAAAATACTTATTTACTTCTACTTATCAATATCAATATCACTCAGGAGTCATACATGTCAGAATTATTTGAATTAGACCCACTGCACCAGTTTTTATCATAACAATGGCCAAATTAGGTCTTCGGAATTGCAAAATGACCTTGACCATGACCTTTAAAGGTCAAAAACACCCAAAATGGTCATAACAACATCAGAAATGAATTCCCCACCCCCAAATTAGTCAGGATCGAGGTATTGCATGTGTATGTACACAGAAGTTGGATTATCATCATATACGATGGCGGCCATATTTGATTCAGCCGTTGCGCCATTCGTCCCACTATGACGGACAAGCACCTCGGTGATTTTTTTGACTCAATTCAAGTGAGAAATTCCCATGACGCAAAATTGCGAACAGGTATATATGCTAAGTACTGGACTTCCTCCTAATCGTCGTATTCTAGTTCCGCTCCAGTCCACCGCACCCAGGCGACATTCTAGCCAGGTCAACATTCTTGTCTCCCATCAGAAGGATCATCATTCTCGCCGGGCGACAATCACTCCTCATTCATCTTTCGATCATCATTCTTGCCAGGCGGCATTCTTGTCTCCCATCCGAAGGATCAAATTCAGGCAGCCTGTACCCCAATCTGGCAGTATGGCGCTCCCTCTGAGGCCCGCCGTTTTCCATTTCGGCCAGCCCGGCGGTATGGCGCCCCCTGTTGCCGGCCAGCCCGGTGCCGCTGCTCTGAGGCCCTCTGGGCCTCAATTTGGGCAGCAGCCCCGTGCCGCTGTGAGGCCCTCTGGGCCCCAACTTGGGCAGCAGCCCCGTGCTGCTGTGAGGCCCTCTGGGCCCCAATTTGGGCAGCATCCTAGTGCCGCTGTGAGGTCCTCTGGGCCCCAATTTGGGCAGCAGCCCTGTGCCGCTGTGAGGCCCTCTGGGCCCCAGTTTGGGCAGCAGCCCCGTGCCGCTGTGAGGCCCAGAGGGCCCCAATTTGGGCAGCATCCCAGTGCCGCTGTGAAGCCTTCTGGACCCCAATTTTGCCAGCAGCCCCGTGCCGCTGTGAGGCCCTCTGGGCCCCAATTTGGGCAGCATCCCAGTGCCGCTGTGAGGCCCTCTGGGCCCAAATTTGGACAGCAGCCCAGTGCCGCTGTGAGGCCCTCTGGGCCCCAATTTGGCCAGGCCGTCATTGCCATCGGCACACAGCAGCAGCTGCAAACGCTGCAGCAGAAAGTTCACCAATTGCAGCATCAGCAGCAGCTGCAGCAGCTAAGCCAGGAACTGCTGCAGGAAAGGCAGCAAAGGCAGCAGTTCCAGCAGCAGCTGCAACAGAGTCACCAGCAGTGGCAACAACAGTTGCACCAGCAGCAACAACAGCAGTGGCTGCAACACCAGCAGCTGCGGCAGCATGAGCAGCAGCTGGAGCAGCACGAGCAGCAGCTGGAGCAGCACGAGCAGCAGCTGGAGCAGCACGAGCAGCAGCTGGAGCAGTGTGGCCAGCAGCAGAAAGTTCACCAATTGCAGCATCAGCAGCAGCTGCAGCAGCTAAGCCAGGAACTGCTGCAGGAAAGGCAGCAAAGGCAGCAGTTCCAGCAGCAGCTGCAACAGAGTCACCAGCAGTGGCAACAACAGTTGCACCAGCAGCAACAACAGCAGTGGCTGCAACACCAGCAGCTGCGGCAGCACGAGCAGCAAGTGGAGCAGCACGAGCAGCAGCTGGAGCAGCACGAGCAGCAGCTGGAGCAGCACGAGCAGCAGCTGGAGCAGCAGCTGGGGCAGCACGAGCAGCAGCTGGAGCAGCACGAGCAGCAGCTGGAGCAGCTGGAGCAGCACGAGCAGCAGCTGGAGCAGCACGAGCAGCAGCTGGAGCAGCAGCTGGAGCAGCACGAGCAGCAGCTGGAGCAGCACGAGCAGCAGCTGGAGCAGCAGCTGGAGCAGCACGAGCAGCAGCTGGAGCAGCACGAGCAGCAGCTGGAGCAGCACGAGCAGCAGCTGGAGCAGCAGCTGGAGCAGCACGAGCAGCAGCTGGAGCAGCACGAGCAGCAGCTGGAGCAGCACGAGCAGCAGCTGGAGCAGCACGAGCAGCAGCTGGAGCAGCACGAGCAGCAGCTGGAGCAGCTGGAGCAGCAGCTGGAGCAGCACGAGCAGCAGCTGGAGCAGCACGAGCAGCAGCTGGAGCAGGACGAGCAGCAGCTGGAGCAGGACGAGCAGCAGCTGGAGCAGCAGCTGGGGCAGCACGAGCAGCAGCTGGAGCAGTGTGGCCAGCAGCAGAAAGTTCACCAATTGCAGCATCAGCAGCAGCTGCAGCAGCTAAGCCAGGAACTGCTGCAGGAAAGGCAGCAAAGGCAGCAGTTCCAGCAGCAGCTGCAACAGAGTCACCAGCAGTGGCAACAACAGTTGCACCAGCAGCAACAACAGCAGTGGCTGCAACACCAGCAGCTGCGGCAGCACGAGCAGCAAGTGGAGCAGCACGAGCAGCAGCTGGAGCAGCACGAGCAGCAGCTGGAGCAGCACGAGCAGCAGCTGGAGCAGCTGGAGCAGCACGAGCAGCAGCTGGAGCAGCACGAGCAGCAGCTGGAGCAGCAGCTGGAGCAGCACGAGCAGCAGCTGGAGCAGCACGAGCAGCAGCTGGAGCAGCACGAGCAGCAGCACGAGCAGCACGAGCAGCAGCACGAGCAGCAGCTGGAGCAGCACGAGCAGCAGCTGGAGCAGGACGAGCAGCAGCTGGAGCAGGACGAGCAGCAGCTGGAGCAGCAGCTGGGGCAGCACGAGCAGCAGCTGGAGCAGCACGAGCAGCAGCTGGAGCAGCACGAGCAGCAGCTGGAGCAGCACGAGCAGCAGCTGGAGCAGCAGCTGGAGCAGCATGAGCAGCAGCTGGAGCAGCACGAGCAGCAGCTGGAGCAGCACGAGCAGCAGCTGGAGCAGCAGCTGGAGCAGCACGAGCAGCAGCTGGAGCAGCACGAGCAGCAGCTGGAGCAGCACGAGCAGCAGCTGGAGCAGCTGGAGCAGCACGAGCAGCAGCTGGAGCAGCACGAGCAGCAGCTGGAGCAGCACGAGCAGCAGCTGGAGCAGCACGAGCAGCAGCTGGAGCAGCACGAGCAGCAGCTGGAGCAGCAGCTGGGGCAGCACGAGCAGCAGCTGGAGCAGCACGAGCAGCAGCTGGAGCAGCTGGAGCAGCACGAGCAGCAGCTGGAGCAGGACGAGCAGCAGCTGGAGCAGCACGAGCAGCAGCTGGAGCAGCACAAGTTGCTGTGAGGCTCTCTGGGCCCCAATTTGGCCAGGCCATCATTGCCATCGGCACACAGCAGCAGCTCTAAACGCTGCAGCAGAAAGTTCACCAATTGCAGCATCAGCAGCAGCTGCAGCAGCTAAGCCAGGAACTGCTGCAGGAAAGGCAGCAAAGGCAGCAGTTCCAGCAGCAGCTGCAACAGAGTCACCCATACGTAGCTGAAGTAGTGGTTGCATGCCCTTTAAGCGAAACAAATGCCTCCAACGCCCACCGACCCATCAAAATACTTATCTACTTCTACTTATCAATATCAATATCACTCAGGAGTCATACATGTCAGAATTATTTGAATTAGACCCACTGCACCAGTTTTTATCATAACAATGGCCAAATTAGGTCTTCGGAATTGCAAAATGACCTTGACCATGACCTTTAAAGGTCAAAAACACCCAAAATGGTCATAACAACATCAGAAATGAATTCCCCACCCCCAAATTAGTCAGGATCGAGGTATTGCATGTGTATGTACACAGAAGTTGGATTATCATCATATACGATGGCGGCCATATTTGATTCAGCCATTGCGCCATTCGTCCCACTATGACGGACAAGCACCTCGGTGATTTTTCATGTCTAGGGACCCCTTGACTCAATTCAAGTGAGAAATTCCCATGACGCAAAATTGCGAACAGGTATATATGCTAAGTACTGGACTGATTCTCATCCTTTCGGCCGACGTTGACCCGTCCACTTTTTCGACTGTCGCCCGTTCTGCTGCCATCGCCGGAATGGGCGGCTCTCATAGACAAATAATGGATGTCGGCACTTTACAAGGAAGCCCCAGATATTGACAAGCAACTTTACATCCAGACAAGCTCAAAGTTGTTCATGAAAGGATGATGAGTCTGACCGACCTTCTCGATGAGCTCGTAGCTCTCCTCCATCTTCAGAGTGCGGTCGCTGAGCGAGGTCGCTGCTCTCTGGTGCGCCTCGCACCACTCTGAGTAGCTCTCCTCAGAGATGTCGGCCACGGCGTAGCATAGCGTCCTCAGGCCTGGAACAGAGAGAGAGACACAGACCGACGAGGAGAATAATGTGAAGAGTGCAGGGATGTAAAACACAGTAGCGCACATAGACTCATAGTTTCAGAGAAATGTGGCATTGAAAATATTATTTTGACTGGATGTGATTGTGAATGGGGCGCGGGCAAAGATCCTGGTGGTGGATTTATAAATTAAATAAATAAATTAATATAAAAATTGAATGAAACATGTATGTGTGGGGTCATTTACCTTCTGTAGCGAACTGCTCCAGGTGCACGAGCGTCACGTCACTGTACTTGGAGCTGGCTGCCAGTCTCTCGTAGATCACAGAGTCCTTACACACACGCACGCACGCACACACACGCGCACACACACAATGGAGATTTAAAGATACGACACACCCTTGTATCAATCATCCTCTACTTTATGTGATATGATTAAAGACTAATTCCCATCATGTGTGACCAGTGAGATGTTAAAAGAACCCTAAGATGATGAAAATGTTGTAGTACTTACTGCTCCCTTGCAGTAGAGTCGAATTTTACCAGATGGAGTCCGCATTATCACTGACATCCTTTTCCTGGCACTATGACAACAGGACAAGAGGTCTCACACAACGATATTCAGTGATTTGTATTATACCGTCAGACAGACATCGGACATGACAAAAACAGATGCTGAAAACATACTGACAACCAAAAAGACCGTTTCAACCCAAATTAAAATATGCATGTAGGCCTAAACAGAATTAACATGATAAGCAAATGGCAGACATGTCCTTATGCTCATACAAAAACAGCAGCATTCAGTAATACAAGTTGTTTTAGGCTTAATCAAATAATAGTAAAAGGCACCAGATGTATTTATAGATTTATAACGCTAAAGTTGGAACATCAAAAGGGGCTTCCATCCAGAATAGGTTAAAAAACAAAGCAACCTACCACTGGGCAACTTTTCTGTTCAGTCCAGTCAAGAGTGCACAGTCTGTTAGGTTTACTGAGTTTAAACCTCCTGCCCGGATGGAGAGAAATCTTTTTCCGGAGCAGGTACATAGAGATATTGCCTGACTAAGGTAGCCAGTCTTTGGAAACTGAGGCCGTTTACTTTTAATTCCAAGGGAGCAGAACTCTCTCATATGTAGCTCTTCACTTCATTTTCTGACCCAGTGTCCGAGGACGTAACGAAATGTTCAACAAAGAGCAGTCACATTGTGCTACTGCTTTTTCCTCCCTGTGTCTATTTAATGTAATGACAACTTCCCATAAGCAAACAATGCCCCCAGGAAAACAAGGAAATTAACCATAAAGGTGTTTTGATTTTTTTTTAACAAGTGGCTAACAAGTCGGTTAATTGTTAACATCCTTAATTATTATTGGTATTATTGAATGAATGTTTATTTCAAACATTAAAACAAAAAAATAAAAAAAATGTTAAAAGACAATCAAAACTTAAAACAAAAGTAACACAAAATGTACAATATTTTAAAAGAAAATCATAAGTTAAAACAGGTTAAACAAATCTAATACACGCGTTTGAAAAGGAGTAGAATGAAGCCTACGCTTATCTGGTTCTACCCCTATTAATGCTATTTTAAAAAATAACATCAAATGACAAGTTTCCACTTCCTGTATATGTCTATTTATCTAATATCTAATATTTCTTTACATAGTGTGTCCATAATGACCCCCCCATTTAATTAATTTATTATTATTAATTAAAAGTGTCACCTTGTAAACTCAAGAACAGTCAGCAACTCAAACCTCTGTTCCACTCCAAACTGCACAAAAGAAAATGAAAACAATGAACAAACAATTTCATCATTCAACTTAAATCAGTTCTGTTCTGAGCATTTTGAACCAAACCATAATCTGATTCAATTGAGGCAGTTTAGATCCAAAACATTCTTTTTCAGTAATAAATGCAAGTCCTTTTGCCAACTACCCACCCAACCCAAAACTCAACCTAAGTGGGCTTATGAAGGCTTGTTAGTGTTAGTGTAACTTACAGCCTGGATGATGACAGAGTCTGGGGTTCGACCAGCAAATACAAAACCCAGGTTGCTTGCAGCCCTCACCAGCGCTCCTTCATCTGGGACAAACACAATACAGCCATCATTGCACTATTGTTAAATTACATTCAAAACCTTGTACCACCATTAGCCTCGATCTCCAGGCTCTCATCCGCGCTGCGAGATGAGAGCCTGGATTCATGGTGCCCCAAAGCCACTGACGGAAGTCGGGACTTCCGGTTAGTTAACTTCCGCCGGAAGTTGCCATTAGTCACGATGCGGTGCTCCCGAAAATGAATACCCTACGGAAACATTTTATTTCTCCCTTTGTGCTCGCAAAGCTGTTGTAAATGTTTAAAAAATGAAATTGTGCACATTGCACACTTTGCACACAACTTCTCTGTTCGTTAGAATCATTTTTTCCCCCCTGAAAATGACATCGAACAAGTCAAGCCGCTAGTGAGGACCAAACAGGGTTGTTTCTCTGGGGACTGTAAATACAGTCACTTCCGCAATAATGTTCTCAGTCTCAAAAGCGCACCGTGTAGTCTACCCATATATGGAGTCTACCCATATATGGAGTTTTACTATTACTAATACTATTACTAGTATTAGTAGTAGTATTAGTAATAGTACTAGTACTAGTACTATTACTGTAAGCCAGGCAGAAATGTCTGATGCAACTCCATACATGGGAACTAAGCAAACAGCATTGAAAGTAAGACGTGCATAGTCTTATAGTAGCTACGTTGCTCTGAGTTAAAAAACTGATGATGTTGAGCATCAATGAGTTGTGTGAATTGTCAGTAAGCGCCGCTGCGTTGACCTTCAAGGCAGCGGCCACGCAACGTTCACAACTTAGTATGGCATTCTTTACCGTGCACACACAATACGAGTGAGATTGTGGGCTGGTGGGTTAAACGAATGCATTGTCTGTTTGCTCAGGAACAGTACAGTAGTTCAAACATTACAACACATTACACGTGCATTTGATTACATTTCTACAGTTTCAGAGTTAAATGACTGAACTACAGCTGGCAGCTGGTAGATGACTGATCTACAATACCTGGTAGATGACTGGAATATTACCTGGGGAGGAGGCCTGGTAGATGATAGAATCTTCTGTCTTTTCAGGAACGGCAGTGTGACATACTGCCATCATGGTCAAAAACTCCTGGATGAGTGGTGCTGTGGCCTGGACAGACACAGACACAGACACAGACACAGACACAGACACAGACAGACAGACACACAGGTCCTTGAATTATACAGCTTGATGCAACCTGGTTCTGGCAAGCCTCCCCACATCTGGAACGGTTGGGGGAGATGACACAAATACCGCATGGGGCTCCCCAGGGGTCCTAGCCTGGGTCCAGGGGTTTGGGGGGTCTTTGGACCATCTAGACCCACTGCGAGCTATGGTTGCCATGGTAACTCATTTGTATAAGGGCCTTGAGTGACATCAGCGACTCCCCCTTCATAACTCATAAGCCACAACACCTGGAACATCTCACACCCTGTGCCTGTGACATCACACATGACATCATACCCTTGTATGACGTCAGCACCTCCGGCCTTATAAAAGACACATTGAGTGAAATATTCATTCGAGCAGTTGCTTCTCTGAGGGTCAACGTCGTCCATCCGTCCACTCATCATTATTGGATTGTTTTTTACAACACAATAATAACCATGTCTCTCGAGCCGACAATACAGAAGGAAGAGGATGCTGCTCAGTTGTTGACTGGCTTACAGATCAAGGACACCAAGCCAGAAGAAGAGAAAGCTGTGATTTCCACAACCGGATCGGAAGAGGCACTTCCGGTGAAGACGGATGCGCTTCAAAAGGACAATATTGCATCACAAGACAAGGTCAACAAGGCAGCCCAGTCCTACCTGAACGAGACCGTCCGCAACAACCTAGTCAACTGCACGAGCCAGCTGGAGCTCCTAAAGCAAGACCCCACCTCCCCGCTGTACTCCGTCAAGTCATTCGAGGAACTCAACCTGAAGCCTCAACTTCTTCAGGGCGTGTACGCCATGGGCTTCAACCGGCCCTCCAAGATACAGGAAACAGCCCTCCCTATGATGCTTACGCACCCTCCTCAGAACCTGATAGCGCAGTCACAGTCAGGGACGGGTAAAACAGCAGCCTTTGTCCTGGCCATGCTCAGCCACGTGGAACCTGACCAGCACTATCCTCAGTCCATCTGCCTGTCGCCCAGTTACGAACTGGCGCTACAGACGGGCAAGGTCATCGAGGAGATGGGAAAATACTATCCAGAAGTGAAGCTGTCGTACGCGGTCAAAGGCAACAGGCTGGCCAGGGGCACCGTGTTGCGGGAGCAGGTGGTGATTGGCACCCCGGGCACTATGTTGGACTGGTGCCACAAGTTCAAGTTTTTCGACCCCAAGAAAATCAAGGTGTTTGTCCTTGACGAGGCCGACATCATGATCGCCATACAGGGCCACCAGGACCAGAGCATCCGCCTCCAGAGGATGCTTCCCCAGGGCTGCCAGATGCTACTCTTCTCGGCCACTTATGATGACGGCGTGCGGGCCTTCGCCCAGCGCATCGTGCCCGACGCCAAACTGATCCAGCTGAAGCGCGAGGAGGTAATGCTGAACGGTGTTAAGCAGTATTACGTGCAAAGTAAGAGTGATCATGACAAGCTGGAGTCCATCTCAAACATATACGCAGCCATCACCATCGCCCAGGCCATGATCTTCTGCCACACAAAGAAGACGGGAACCTGGCTGAAGGGGGCGCTAAAGGACGAGGGCCACCAGGCGGAGCTTCTCCACGGAGACATGCTGCCAGAGGAGAGGGCCCGGGTCATCGAGCGCTTCCGGGAGGGCAAGGACAAAGTCCTGGTCACCACAAACCTCCTGGCACGAGGCATCGACGTCGAACAGGTCTCTGTGGTCATCAACTTTGACCTACCGGTGGACAAGTATGGCGAGCCAGACTACGAGACGTACCTACACAGGATTGGACGCACAGGCCGATTTGGCAAGCGAGGGCTCGCCATCAACATGGTGGTACCTGGTAGTAAAGACATGGACGTCCTGAAGAGGATCAAGGACCACTTCAACTGTGACATCGAAAAAATGGGCACAGATGATCTCGATGAAATAGAAAGGATCACCGGAAAAGGAATATGACTGTAGACCAAGGAAGTCAAACTCAACACAGGGGGCCAAAATAGTAAAAATAATACAAGTCGGGCCAGAAACGCCGTACGCCAGACGTCACAGGCAAAGGGCAAAAAAGTAATTTGCCTTCAAAACACAATGTCCCTTAATGGCAAGATAAATGCAAAGATCTCTCCACATTAAAAACTGAAAGTGCATTATTAAATCTTAGTTTCCTGTTCTGATACTCACCAAGCACTGCTTACATAGTAACATGAGAAAGTAATCAATTGAGTTCAGAACAATTATTTGCTTTCAATTCTCATCAGGGTGTGTACAATATGGTGTAGACATTGTGTGCATTCCTGATCTATCAGGAATATATACAGTACATAGAAACTGACTTACAGAAGGCTCTGACTTTCAAATATACATGCATTTTGTTTTGATTGTATTATACGTATTGTTTGTATTATGCCTTTTATTTTGGCAATGTAAATGTGATTTTTTTATGTCAAAGATTTATTGAATCGAGTTGAATGTAATTGAACACATACTATGTGGTTTTACAAATAACATTTAAAGGTAGGGTAAGTGATTTGAAATTCATTGTGTAGTACCAGCCTGGTGCACTAGGGGCGCCCAAGAGTAGCTACACTATGTGAACCAGCTGCTCGATCCTGATTGGAGGAGAATTCACCCTCCACCTGGGGAACTTTTATTAGCTCTTCTGCTAACGTGGGGGAGGGGAAAACACCTTTAAGATAAGATAGATAAGATCTTTATTGTCATTGCACAGTGCACAACGAACATTAGTTATTATTAGTGATGGGAGATTATTCACCAAACCCATCAGTATCAGCCTGGTTTGATTAATCAGTCTTTACAAATAAACAAGCCCAAAGTAACAGCTTCAAGAGATCGACAAGCCGACAATATTAAATATAAAGGAAAATCTGACTTGCCTGTAGCTAGTGCAGACACCCTGTTATCCACGTATTTGTCAGAATTAACAAAATTATAGTTTTTCAATACAGAATGAGATCATGTCGACATTGGTTATCGATATGGGCCTTATTCAGCGCATCCCTTTGTATTATAAAGATGTCTGTCTTTTTCCTCTCCACTTTTTTAAATATATTTTTCTGACATGCTGTATAAGTTCTGTAGTATTATTGTCTCCACCGAAGGTGGTGACTATAAAACGCCCTCTGTCCGTGCACGTAGCCCGTATGTGCCCTCGATGTGTCTGTGCTCCCGACTATAAAACGGCCTCTGTCCCTGCACGTAGCCCGTCTGTGTCCTCGATCTGTCTGTCCTCCCGACTATGACGTCATGATGACGTTATAGTTGACACACTAGGAGGACGGTGGAGACCTGTGCCCCGTAGGGGCACAACTCTTATTACTTAATAGTGCCATAGTAGCTTACCCCTAGTTTAATGCAGAATGCCCAGGTTCTATGGAGCTCGTTCATGCCTTGGGTCATTTTTCTTGGGTCATCTTGTAATCATCTCGTAGGAATTGTGGCCCATATAAATAAACAAATGGACTCTATTGTTTGTTAATCCGTCATTAATTTGATGTTTCTGGAGAACATTTAACAAATTCTTCCATTAGCTTTTTAAAGTCTGGGAATTCTGAATGTGGGGGCAAGATCCAGTTACTCTAGTATGTATAAATTACATCAGAATCAGTGTTCTATAACGTTCACTTCTACATTAACAGTTAAAATCACTTTCAACTTCCTCATTTTATGTAACAGGTAAAGGTTCTAAGGATGTTATAGCTATCCATCCACCAGTGCAATAAAACAATGATTTTAACCCATGGGGTTTATGGCACAAAATGTACATACGGTATAACCAGTGCTCATGTCATGACAGATTGATTTATATGCATGGTTGAATACTTACATGGTTTTCTTGGAGATTAGAGAGTAAGGTAGGATCATTGAAATGTCCTTGATCAGCCGACTCCATGTTGTGCCTTAAAAGAAAACATAACAGAAGAACACAGGAATGTGACCGCACATTAATATTGATCATAATTATCTTGTATGACAAATAAGAGTTCAGAGCAAGACACACGTAATGAACCCAAGCGCCCATGTCATCTTAATCCTAATTGGTGTACATTCAGAAGGCATATCAGAACTACAAGCACTCACCTAATTACCGTATTAGGTTTACACTGGTGTTGCATTTTGTGCAACTTCCATAAGAGAAATGTGGAGGGAAGACAGGGGTGGGCGAGAAACCAAGCAGTAAGCTAACATGCCAAAGAGAAAACTCAAGATACAGTATATCTACATCAGAGCCTTTTAGTGGGAGAGTTTTGATATTCATGCACCCGGAACAGCCTGGTCACGTGACTGTAATGTTTATGTTGTACTATTGTTAAAGAACGTCATTAAAGCTGAACTATTGCCTGAGTCCAATGCGTTGCACTCTGTTAGACCAACCAGGAGAGTAAAGTGGGAGAAGGAACACTATACAGTACAGTGATGTATGTCTCACCCGTATGTGAGCCCAGCGATGGTGCACTTCTTAAACTGCATCACGTTACATGTCAGAGTTCCCGTCTTGTCAGAGAAGATGTGTTTGACCTGAAAGAAGAGCAGCCAGAGAATGTTTCTGATGGGTGCGTAGACTCGAAACAGACTGGACTCCTGGACCCACTGTAGGAGGTCCTCAGAGTTACTACAGGTGGGGGGAGGGGGGTGTAAAATCGTGGTGCGGGGGAACATTTGCCGGAAGTGGCAGAACTAATGCTTGTACACCACATGACAAACCTGGCTCCCCCTGTGAGAAACGGTTGTTAAAAATACCTGTCCAAGTTCCTCATTGAGGCTGGATGTTCTTGCCATGGCAGACGTGTCAGTGGGTTCGTGGTGCATGTCTACATCCTGAAAACACACAAAGCACAAACATTCATCAACAATTAATGTCTTATAGACCTGCGCAGTGACGTCACCGCCCCTGTTCCAGAAGTGGATTCCCCATTCATTTTCCTCATAGACTTTAAAATGGTTAATAAAAACACGGTTGCGCCACGGACAAATCTGTCACAATCCGAGTTGGCTTTGTCCGCGGCATAATCATCTTTATATGAATCATTTTCGAAAAGTCTATGACAAAAATTAATCGGGAATCCACATCTGGAACAGGGGCAGTAACGTCACTGCGCAGGTCCATTGGGCTCTGAAACAAGGCTGATATGTTAAAACTATGAATCTATTAAAGACTAATACAAACAGGTGTGGGGTCAATGAGTTCCTCAATGACAGTGCAAAATGGCACACCAACAATGCGGTTTTACCGGTTGATAGATTAGATCATCTGATTAGATTCCGGTTCTGGCACGCACTTGTTTTGACCCTACTCTACTTTATGGAAGCATAGTGTGATGCAGTCTCTGCAAAAACGCCTGGCAAGCCTGGCACGCATGCATAGCACCGTCTCCACCGTTTCTCCACTGATCAGTTGCTGGCTACGGTACGGTGGGGTCTTGTCAGTTCCACTCAGTTATTATTACACATAATGTCGTGATTGACAGACCCTGAGGAACAACAATCAGAACCCACACAATCACAACCACAATAAAACATGGATGCACTCAGACCCACTGGCGTCTCTGTCAGATATTATGTTGTGAAGACGTGTGTGAAGACGTGTGTGTGCGTGTGTGTGTGTGTGTGTGTGTGTTAATGCTGCGAACAAATATTCCATATTCGAAATAATATTTGTATGTAAAAAATAAAAGAATAATCAAATGTAATAATTTAAGATTTGAATTAAAAAAATATATTAAAAATGTAAACTAAAGCATTGCATTAAACATAATTATTGATCATTAATTTGATATCGCAAGACTCCAGACAGCAGTGCATTTCTCAGCAACAACCGTGGCTAATACAGGACCGGAGCATATAGAGAAAGAAAGAACGAACATTTTAACTTCCAGCATTAGGCTGCAATATTTCATATTGAAATTATATACATTCGATATTGTAATCATTTGATAGTTGTTCGAACCAACACAGTGTTCATGAATATTCAAATGCAATGTTTGGCCAATTCTTACAGCACTAGTGTGTGTGTGTGTGTGTGTGTGTGTGTGTGTGTGTGTGTGTGTGTGTGTGTGTGTGTGCGTGTGCGTGTGCGTGTGCGTGTACCCAGTTGATGAAGTAGGCCTGGATGAACTTGATGACCTCCAGGGTGACCAGGAGACTGATGGGGATCAGGTTGTTGAACAGTATGATGAAGGTCAAAAAGTTCAGACCAAAGTTGGCAGCGCTTCCATCTGTCACATGATCAATACAAACCAATTACAACATTTCCAGTTGTCACATGATAACACATGAACACACTTACGACAATGTCAGAATAGAAGACTTCCTGAAGACAAAACGCTTAGTATTTCCCAGAGCCTCTTAGGCTAGTGGTTAAGATGTTTGGCTTTAGAGTCCGTTCCCACACGGTAGACAGACTGGGAGCAATTCCCCCAAAGTGGATCGGTTTGGAACTAGCCACTGTGCTACCAGGAGCAAGGAAATGATCTGTCTAAAATGACACTCACTGAAAGGGATTCTATCATTGTCTATGACAAGTAAGCTCTATTAAACATGTAACTAACACACACATCAACTCTGAGCAATGCATTCTCTATTTGCTAGAAAAAAGACATCAAAAAAGTGAAAGTGAACATGATTGTCACAAAAAAATAATGGCCAATATAATGACCTGGCTTTAATTAGGGCTAGATCTAAGTTTGGTCGGTGCAACCAACAGTCAATTCTGCAGGACTGCTTGTAACCGACTAATGTCTCTTTTTCGATTATTTGAGGTGCAGCACAGAACATTTTTGTCTATGTATATACCTCATTGAAATGCAGGAAAGCATCGTTCAGTGTTATTTAGAAATTTTGAGTAGGCAATTATACAATACAAGCTCACAGTGTCACTTCATGTGACGATGCACACTTGTACATCTGACATTCGAAATAGAACTATACTGATTTTAGCATGCATTTGTATAACAGTGGTATGTCTAAAAAATGTCCTTTAAAAAAGCTAAAAATTGTCTACATACAGATCTGCTTCTGGATTCCTAGAACTCAGGGTTAGTACCAACTCCTGAGCAATGCCCCAAACAATAGGTTCTGAGAAGCTTATCTCGCTTATTTAGTTCTTGTGGTCGAAAAAGAGCCATTAGTGGGTCGGGACCTGGTGTAAGTTGTCTGGGGAAGGAAGACATGTCTAAAGCAAGAATGGCATTTGTTTTAGTTAGGGTTAGGGTCAGCAGGTTCCATTTTTATGTTTTTACCTGGAGCTGTAGGTGACACAGCAATGGCAGAGAACATAGAAAAGCATACGTTACACATCACAGCTAACGATAAACGTGACTTCTATTTGTAATTCATTACTGTGTTGTTGTGTATATACTGTCTATAATATTCACACGTGTGTGTGTGTGTGTGTGTGTGTGTGTGTGTGTGTGTGTGTGTGTGTGTGTGTGTGTGTGTGTGTGTGTGTGTGTGTGTGTGTGTGTGTGTGTGTGTGTGTGTGTGTGTGTGTATAATACTATACTTGTGAGGACCTAAGGCCTAGTACGGCATGAGAAGTGAGTATTCAGGTTGGAGTTAGGTTTAGGATTAGACATTTAGAGGGTGACATAGTTGATCTACTAGACCTAATATTTGTCAGCTTTAAGCCTAAATCACACTATTGGGTTGGGTCAGGAGTCAGACATTATTTAAGGTCAATACCGTTGCATTAGTTGCATTGGTGTGTCCCTAGCAGTGTGGATTGAAGTCACGGTTAAAAATGCAAAACAATAGACTTCCAAATAGTCTTTCACAGCAAATATTTTAATTGAAAACTTTTCTTCTAGAGGTCCCTGAAACAACATATTTTGAGATGGGGGATCCATGGCTAATTACATATATTTTTTCAGGGGTCTTCACATGAAATCTACAGACATAGAAACATTGTTTTTGTTTTTCCTTTTTTTTTTCAAACTGTCATAATTTAGATTACACTCACAGTTGAGGTCCATGTACCAGGCGTCGTCTCCCACGTGTCTCTTCCACAGGCTCTGGCCAGCGGAGCAGGCCAGAGAGATGGCCAGCAGGCAGCCCACCAGGAACAGGATGAGCCAGTTGGTCAGGTGCTCCACACTGGACAGCTTGAGCGGCGGCCGCCGTGAGTTCTGCATGAGCTTGGTGTCGTGGCCTGTGTACACCACCAGGCCGTGCACCCACTGGGTGTTCCGGAGCTGGGCGCCGCGCAGCAGGATCTGCTCCGAGCCCACCGGCACGGGACTGGTGGGGTGAGGGTGGACGAGAAGGACGGATTCATTTTAGACAACAGCTTTGTTTCGTTTTTGAGGGGCGCTATAGCCCCAACTATAATTATACAAATGAATGCTCGTTTTGTCACTTAAAAAAATCATCACATGTCGATTAAACAAACAATCGATGTTGTAAGACAAGAGCATCCCCCACTTCACACAGGCGTGGTTTATTTACTTTAGCCTGATCTATGGGCTTCAAAAAGTTTTTTATTTATTTTTACAAATGATTGAAAATTGAAAAAAACAATCCACACAGTGCAACTCAGTGAAGTTTTACCAAGTATAGTGGGTCTAAAGTGGTTAAACTGAAGTGAGTGAGTTTAACCATTTTAGACTGACTTGCATCACAGCACCCTAACCCGGGTGCCACCGTGACAGCACCCACTTTGACGACCACTGCGGTAGAGTGATGAGGAAAAAAAAAACAATCACCTGTGTCCGTCCAACCGGACGCGTCCCACAAAGTCGTAGAGGTGGCGGTTGGGGCTCTCACACTCCAGCTGACCACTGAGCTGCGTCAGGCTGGCGGCATCCTTCAGCCCGGCGGTCACCTGGAGACCCTGTGGAGGACCGAGGTCAGCTCTGTTACAGTACACACACCGAACCCTAACCCTGTGGAGGGCCGAGGTCAGCTCTGTTACAGTACACACACCGAACCCTAACCCTGTGGAGGGCCGAGGTCAGCTCTGTTACAGTACACACACCGAACCCTAACCCTGTGGAGGGCCGAGGTCAGCTCTGTTACAGTACACACACCGAATGAAGCTCACGGTTCATCATGTATGGTACGGTATGTAGGGACACATGAGCTTGTTTGAATGCTTGACTCTGATTGGTCAATTGCCAAATTCAGAGGCCTGATATTTCTGGATAACAGACCTCTGCCTAATCAAACACTTTTGGAGAACTGCTCGGCTGCTCCTGTTTGATTTACGGCAGTTTCCAACATGACACAGCCAGGTAACACACAATGCACACAATGCCATTTACAGCTAAAGACTGCTCTCAAAAATGTGTTTGAAAACATTTAAGCGAGAAACAAACAAAGAAAATGGGTTCTATTTGATCAACCCAAACTTTCCTGGCTGTGACGCTGGCTCCATGTGCCAATTTTGTTTGAGATGTCATGGAGTATGGCCTATGAAGTACAAATGAAGTAATGCTACCTCAAAATTGTACTCAAGTACAGTACTTCAGCAATAAAGACGCTTAGTTCCTTCCCCAGCAACTAAATGGAATTTCGCAAACAGTGTCTTGCCTGTCGTATCTTCAGGTTGGTCTCTCCATCCAGGTTGGAGGTCTCGATGTAGCACATGGCATGTGGCTCGCTGTTGGTGACAACAACAACAACATAGCGCTTGTTAGTGACCACATCAACAGGCTCTGAGTGTGTGACTTTAGTCACAGGCGCCGTTCACACATAAGACACGCGTGATTGGTCTCTTGAGTACACTAACCTGTCATACAGTATTTGAGTATACCGGTGTAACACCATATAGACAATGAGAATAAAAAAAATATTTATTTTAAGGTCCCTGTCAGAAATATCGATATTTTAAGATGATAACAGAACCCCTCCCTTCATTTATTTTTTCTATATTCGTTTTTGGCTTTTGTGCCTTCATTGATAGTCACAGTGAAGGCAGGAAAGAGGAAAGGCGAGAGAAAGGGAGAGACCAGCAGGAAAGGCTGCGAAAACTCACAACTACAGCGACGCACAGAGCCTATAGACTAGAGTAGAGTATCAGCAAGTGGGTACGTGGAGCTTGCTGGTCACTAACCTGGACGACAGCAGCACGAGGTCGGCAGGAAGTGGGTCCCCATCGACTGCTCTCACTATGTCCCCCACTGTCACCTGCAGAGCACACAGCACACCAGTTGGGGGAGACAACATGCACAGACACAGATACTGTTTACAGTGCATTTCATGGACCTTCCATAAGTCTGAGTATACAAATTGAACCAACCAACAAGACACCCAACAAGTCCTACCTTGGCCCAGTCAACGCTCTCCCATGTCCCACAGCGCAGAACTGGAGGCGGAAAGGACATTTTAACATTCAATCATTATACTATAACCTTATCAAAACAATATTGTTTTCGATGGATTGAAAAAAATAATAATAATTATGACTTCAGAATGGAGTTATGCGTGGCTGCTGCGTTCAGTGGGTACAATTCCACCCCTGTGTGACGCCCCTGCCCTCTCTGCCTCATTGCAGGCTAGCCAGCAGTCTGGGTGATTGGGGTGGAGCGGGGCAGGCCGTCAGGCCAACAGGGTACACCTGTGGCTTAGAGTGTATAAAGGCCTCTCCTCCATGCTCTCTAGCTAGCTGTCTGTCCCTTGTTTGCAGTTTCACACTTTTATACAACACTCGCACACAGCACACACCATACATCCACACACTGCATACATGACTGATTACTGGAATTATCACACCTCATACTTGTTTATTTTGATTAGTGCTTAATCTATTTCATTTTTAGAATAAATATTTAAATCTTTGACTTGTGTGTGGGCTCCCTCCTTGCCAAGTTAACCCTAGAACATGACACCTGTCAGATCGACACTTTGCATGTCGACAAAGCAGTTCTCTTTCGGTAAATGGTAAACAACTTTTCTTTGGTTCAATGTTCACCACAGATTGTTATATAGTTGTATAGTATAATAAAAATGTGCTGCAGGTTAAACTTTTTCATAGATTTTGTACTGTACATAGCTTTGTACACGTTCAATGCTGCCGAAGTTCCTTCCACGCAGAGATTTGGCGTCCCCCTGGTGGGGTACATCTGGGGAACCCCCTGGTGCAGAGATACACTACATACGTTTTCTGGACATCATAAATGTAAAATTATAAAGCGTGTCTTACCCCTGGCTTCTTTCTGGTTCACCACTCTGTCGGCTTTGTGCCGCTTCTGTACACAAACAAACAGATGACATATAGATCAATTACTGATGCAACTAGCCATATACGAAGATCTACATACAAGTTGAGACACAGAGAATAATGCTACGATTTGAGCAGCTATTTTCGTGTTTTTTGAGGGGGAATCCTGGTAAATAACAGGTTTGGACATGAGTTTTCCACCCAGGTGTATATGACAGAGATGATATATGATTATGCAAAATCAGGTTTGTCAAGGCTGTTTTTGAAAACATTTGACCATGAAATAGACAAATGGATATTGATTCTATTTTATCAACACTGTTGTTTTCCGAGGTGATTATTGCATCAGGGTCGAATCACCCAGCTGGTGGGTATATCAATCCGCATCTACACGGCAACGATGTTGGTAACTCACCAGGTCTTCAATGATCTCCTTGAGAGCCGCCACAAGAAGGATCAGCACCAGAGGAACCAGGGTGGTCCAGCGCCCTGTTGGAGACACATCTGGGATTTGCTACCAAAAGGAATACACAAATAAACACACTGTGAGGAAAATATACTGTAAACTGAAATTAGTCTTTTGCCGATTGATGTGGCAAGAAGCCATGGTACACTCTACAACCCTGACAGGTTTAGTACACTAAAGTTTTATGTTAGAAACGTTTATGGGTCTCCAGTATGTAGAAACTGCCGGGTGCTAACTTGCATATCTTATGCAGTGTTTATAACTGTATCGTAATTGAAGTGTCCTTGAGCAAGACACTGAACCTCAAATTGCTCCTAATGTGCTGGTCGGTACCTTGGTTTCCTCCGCCATGCATGAATGTGTGTGTGAATGGGTGAACGTACAATGTAATGCACTGTAATGTAAAGCGCCTTGGATAAAGGTGCTATGTAAATGCAATATCTACCATTTTGTCATAACATTAACCATGTTACCATACCATTAACCTTACCAGGTTATTAATGGTATGGTCACATACCGTATTATGCCAAGTATACACATAGGCAGTAGGCACACACACACACACACTACAGCAACCAGCTGCGTAGATATGAACTGCGTGGCATATTGTTATCGTCATGTGAGTCATTCGAATACTACCAGTCTTACCTGCAACATAGCGATGAACAGGAAGAAGGAGTTGGCGGCTCTACGGAACTGAGCAAACAGGAATCGAGGCAGGAAGGTGAGGACATTGTACTTCGCAGTGCTACGTAGGCGCGGATGAGGACACACACACACACACACACACACACACACACACACACACACACACACACACACACACACACACACACACACACACACACACACACACACACACACACACACACACTTAGAATCAGTCATTAGAATACCGGGTACTAAAGTCTTTGTGGCCAAATGTGGCAGCATGGAAGGAGTTTTAATGGGGTACAGGAGACGATTATCAGGGATAACAACATGACCAGGCCTGACAGTTGTTCTTTATTACTTACCTAACTTTGTTAGTGCAGAACTTGGTGCATTGAGGCTGACTGAAGAGGATGAGCCTGACGTCATCCTCGCTCTGTGACGGCGAGTCATCCGTGGACGCCGCCGCATCCTGTGTCCTCTCATATCCTACAAACCGGAAGCAAGGCTATTGGTTATTTTTTATGAATAAGTAACTCAAACTGGTATTGAGAATAAACAATGAAAACAGTAACTAATTGAAACTGTATTTTGTTTACCAACTGCAGTAAAACAGATTAAAGTTGGACAAAATGCAACAAAGTTGTTGGACAAAATGTTGGACAAAAAAGTGTTGAAAAAATGATAGTATAGTAAAGAAGTATAAAAGCAGCTCAAAAAATAAATTCAGTGGATAAATCGATTCAATTCAAATCTAAACTTTAATACCGTAACCTTGTGGCGAAGGACTGTCCATTCAGGAAACATGTAGACGCTCCTTCATACATGACTGTCTATGATCCTAAAGGACATTACTGTACTGTGCACTATTCCTTTTCTCTCTGTTTCTTTATGGGCTACGCCCTCCTCAAACGGTAATAGATACATGGATTAAGTGAGTTGTCCCGTTTCGACGATAAGTAGGCGGTAATCCACATAACAGGGCAATTACAAAAAATAACCGATAATCGTTAAATAATAACTAAATAAAAATAGTCGAAATAGCCGATATACAAACTTTGGCGGCAAAGCGCAAAGGGTTAGCAAGATGATCGATTCATAGACTAATACAAAATAAAAATAAAACCATTAATAGAATATCCACCAAGACATTCGATAAGCCTTGACTGAAGATGGATCTCAAGGCTCTCTGTGTGTATAGACGACTAGACACTGTCAACTGGTCAAGCTAAGGAATCAGTGTTTGAAGGTGTAACAGCACCCTGGACAGCTCCTAATCTGCTGTCTTGGCTGCTTAACTGATTAGCTCAGGGTGTGGTCTGGTGCTCCAAGATCCTCTGGATTACATGACTGGATGAACGGGAGAAGTCTGTACTTTGTTGTTGTGGTAACTAAAGGGTATAGACTAGCAATAGGTGATCTGTTGATACATCATCTGTAGCATATCCGTAAACACTGACCATCACTGCCGTTTGGTTTTGAGCCACTTTTACTAACTTTCACTCTTTTTTAATAGGGAAGCTGCAGGGCTTCAGCAGGGGTCTGTAACAGGTGGATCTTTAGACCCTCCTTAGTGACTGCTTAGATTTACAAATTATGGAGAATAAACAGTGTGCTCCATTTTCGTTACCATCTAAACCCCTTATGCTAAACCCCTTAAACTTTTTGGAATAGTTCAACGTGCCAATCTATTGACACATTGTGAGCTTGTAGACTGGCAATTTAAGCTATTGAAAAATGTTTTTTTAATAGTTTAAAAGGCAAAGAAGTTAAGGGATAAGGGGTTTAAAAAATCGAAAATGGAGCCCTATGTGTATTGTCTAGCTCCACGTCTTCTAATTTATTGTTGCTGTAGCAGGCCAAACATAACACATACAGTATGTGTTACTTTTTCAACGTTGTAAATGTGTACTTTAGAACAGTGCTTTTCAACTGATTAAAGGACCAACACCCTGACGTCGAATCGAGATGGGGACCACTGTTGTGCGTTGGGTGGGGATAGGGCATATATGTTTTGTGCTTTTGTAACAGTTGTTATTCATCCCATGTGCATGCATCACTGCAAATACACTGCTCAAACACACATACTAACAATTTCTTAATACTAATGACTCAACCAAACAATCCGGTGTACTTCCCTCTCGGGATGGGAACACCATTTTTTCTGTAGATTCTTTGCGGAATCGAACTTCAGTAAATTACCACATGGACGGTAACCAGGTTTCCAGGTTTCACTTCCCTGTTTCTGAACTAGTGAAAGACAAAAATCCTACATCAGTACATACAGGTACATGGTCAGGGACCACATGCAATAGTTGCAAGGACAAGTGGTCCACGGACAACCTGTTAAAATTCCCTGCTTTAGAATAAACACAGTAACAGTTTCAACAAATTTCAACAATTCTGTCAATTAAAATTGGCAACATAGCGCACAACAATAAATATTGGGCATCATATTTAATGAATGCTCATTAACCTGGATTTAATATAGGCAGTGTTGACTTCATTATAAAACTCAAATATAATTGTGGCTCCCTGTGCTATGGCAATGTTTATTGGAATATTGGATTGGAATACATAGATATTTAGCATTGATAAAAAATAATTAATCATAAATGTACGGAGAAGATACTGTTTATGTATTATGAGTCTGTCCAGCTATTGATGTGTATGGAAATCAAGAAAATGACAACTTTTTTATTGACTGTTACTCAGCACTGAAGATTTTTGGTACAGAGTGAGCTTTGTCCTTTTGATAATTATGCTTTATTGTTTATGCAGCATATATCAATCTGTGCAATACTATCACAGTTCCCTAAAAGATAATTGTCCATGACAAATTCAACATTGACTGCAATAAATGTCATTATGTATGTAATGTAACATTATGTAATGTAATGATAGGCATAGGCTAATTATTCTTATCCAGTGGCAAGTGATGGGGCAGTGGCTGAGCCATGCTCCATTAAAGGGGTAATATAACATTAAATTTCATTTCATATAGGAGCTTTAATGTAAATTGCTATTAGGAACAACTCATTTGATTTTGGCCTCATAATGATGTCATTAATGCACCCAGCTTTGTATAATTTCTCCTCTCCTTCACACTTCAGTTCCAATTTTTTTCAAAGTTGACGTGGAATTTAAACAAGCCTGGTTTTATCTAGCATCAGTATTATGACTCTCCTGCATGTCTTGCATATCAGCGCCCCCACCACCTCAGGACATTGTGGTGCTGCAGCTAAACTGTCCAGAAAGAAATGACAAGGACTTGCTATTTCAGTGGCGATTGAGGCTCAAAGCATTAGAAATAAGCTTGAGGGACATACAATATCATGAGTACCAATTTTAGAACCCATGTTATTTGCGCTTTAACATTACATTTCCCCCTCTCGCCTCATGCAGATTGTTTCCCTTTTAACCTGATTTTGTTTATACGTAAATGCTTTGATGAAAGGAACATTGGCCGACTGAAATAAAGTACAGAAATGCTTTATTTGTATGTGTATGGTGTCGTCCACTCAGTAAGTTTATTGAGTTGTGCTTGAAATGCATTTCTCCACACTGTTACTATATTGACTATTGTTAATAAATACAGTATGTCTCCACTGTATATAGCCTACCTTTGAGTCGTGCGCGGAGGTCAGACAGGCTTCTGCCCAGCGGCATCACGGCTCCGTGGAGCCCAGCGAGGGGCTGCTGGTTGCGGGCTTCGCAGCCTTCAGATGCCGCATGTCAGTCGGTCAGTCAGCACGGACCTCCAGAGCTCCGTAGGCTGTCAGTCAGTCAGTCAGTCAGTGTCACCCATTGGGTGTCATCGTCACCCCTAAAGTCACACTAAGTACAGTAAACGTTCCGCGTTGCTGCCACGTTATTAACTGTTGTTTTATTAGTGACTGGTTGAAAAATGATGCAGACTGTTTGCTGTGTTTATTTATTCTGTATATACTGTGCTGCACAGTGGCTACATTTTTTCTTCCTCTTCCTCCTCCTGCTTCTTCTTCTTCGCGTTTAATAGTGAGAGCGATTACTCATAAAAGACACACCACTGCCACCGCCTGACACAGAGTGAACTGACACTTACTTTATACAGTACCTGAGTGTTTTTCCAATGCAAATATCCTAAAATTGTGTGTAGTCTTATATTTGGGGACTATATTATTTGTAATTCAATGTTCTTTTTATACAAAAGAGTTTTGAAAAATGGGGGTCGTCTTATATTCGGGTCAATATGGTATCGGCAATAGTTGGACACACACGCATCTCGCACACGCAGACACACACACACACACACACACACACACACACACACACACACACACACACACACACACACACACACACACACACACACACACAGTATCTTAATCCCCAGAAGGGGAAATAAGAAATAAGTATATTTAAGTATTACGGGTGTAATTAAGTATGACATATTTTAGACATTGTATTACAATACAGCTAACTTGATTCCCCCTCAGTTAGACAGGTAACCTATTATGGTATATATATATACATAACACACTTGAACACTCCAATGGAAAATACAATGTACTGTAACTGTATTTGTGAATACAGATGACCCTTTAATAACCTCTTCGGAACACTGCAGAACATTCAATCTGGGTACCCATTGGCAAATATTTGGGAAAACAGCACTACCGCTGTTGTTCGTAGTCTGTCTATAGCTATATAAAAAATATATATATATACTGTAGTTAATTGAAACTGCAGTTGTGATTTGATAATACAAGGCAGCAGTACACAAAAACTCTTTTTAATCTCTCTGCAACATTGTTGTGTATAGAAGAAGACAATGGAAGATAAATGCTAGATAATAATAAAGGCTCTGTTCGAACTGTCAGGCCAAATCTTTCCCAAATCGATTGGTGGCCTAGCTGGATTAGATTAGAGTCACATTGATTCTAAATGGTGTCACATTGATTTGCACACTGAAGACACACGCACGCACGCACGCACGCACGCACGCACGCACGCACGCACGCACGCACGCACGCACACACACACACACACACACACACACACACACACACACACACACACACAAACACACACACACACACACAAACACACACACACACACACACACACACACACACACACACACACACACACACACACACACACACACACACACACACACACACACACACACACACACACACACACACTCTCTCTCTCTCTCTGTCTACCATTCATTGCCAATAGAATCCAGTGGCATGGAGCTACAAAGCAAATCCAATGGTTGTAGGTGCGGCAAAAGCTACAACAGCTACAAATACAATATGTAGCTGCTGTGCATCTTTTGTCTGCTGGTGTGAACTGAACTGTGGAAGCAACTTTAGCCTTGTATCCGGATAAAACCAATCTGAGTCCCACCTGTTTAAGAAATCATATATGAGCTGGATTTGGGCTGCTAGTTTCAACAGGACAGGATTTACATAGTGTAGTATAATAAAGCAGTGTTTGGTAATAGACAGAACGTTTTGAAATGTCTCTTCTAAAAGTGTGAAGGGGTGGGGGGATATCTGAAGGTGGCTCCACGTAAAATAGGTTAAAAGGATTGGGAACCACTACTGACAGAGAGAATTGGGTGAGTGTAAAAACTGTCACCATCTTTCCCCAGCAGACGTCATTCATGCAGAGGAGATGGACTTGAACACAGAACACACAGAGGTCCTTCCTGAGGACTTCAACAAAGAAGCTCTTTAACCACTTAATCCCTGTGTCTGCT
The DNA here is from genome assembly GCA_039105355.1 of Benthosema pterotum. Classification (NCBI taxonomy): domain Eukaryota; kingdom Metazoa; phylum Chordata; class Actinopteri; order Myctophiformes; family Myctophidae; genus Benthosema; species Benthosema pterotum. The sequence goes on along the minus strand of CM076980.1, from coordinate 30,879,688 downwards.
GTCAAAAAATGTCAAGCTTTAAAAAGCTGATCTACAAGATCACTAAGAATAAAGAGTTTTGTCACACATAACAAACAGCAACATGTTAGTCTGAAATGTTCCACAAGACCCACTGAGAACATCAAACATCAATAACAGACCTAATACTGGATTTGAATGGGGAAAAGTAAAACAAAAATAAAGCTAAAAAATATATAAATGCATCATGATGTGACACACTGTGATCGGGTAGGGCTCTTTTGTTTTCTTTTACTTTGGTTTAAAATACATGCCTAATCTGGACACCAGTTTGAAAGTGATTAAAATGCACCCTTATAACTCCCGACAAGAACTGTAGGAATTGGAAATTCCACTGGTAACCAACCCACTCATAACTAAAACCCACCAATAATAACCCTAGCCCGTCAGTGGGGTGATTCCACTTCCTGATCCAGTTGTTGCTCATCTCAGCATGATACTGACATCCAACTAGGCGCTGCCGTGACCAAAAATATCATGCTGCACCTCCATGACAGCCAGGATACGTGTGAGCATGCTCTGTAGGGTGCTGCCCTCCAGCGGCTTGGAGGTATACCAGTGGGAACTGTTGAAGAGAGTCACATTTTATTCATTCAAAAAATATCTTTTCAGTCAAACAGGTTAAGTTAAGAAAGTGTAAGGGAACAGCTCTGACCTGTTTGTATGGACAGACCCTTCAGGTTGCAAGTAGAAGATGTCAGTTCTATTCTTCACCGTGTCCGGGCTGGAGAAGAGAGGCGGGTGGGTCGAGATTCAGTACAGTTTGAGAAAAACTCACACAAGCACAAACAGTTAGTATCATTCCACTTTGCATGTAATGGTGAGAATGTTTCTGACTAGAACTATGATGAAAAATGTTGACTACCCTTTTTCACTGACTACAAAGCCATGATAATGGATTGATTTGGGCATGATTTGTGCTAGTGTGATTTTGTATATACAGTATCTGTGTAAAGGGGCTTACAGACGGCCACTTGCTTGTTTGGTGCACGCGCGTGCAATGTTTTTCAAAGCTCAATCCAGTGAGCTTTTTTTCTCACTGGGCGATTCATCGTCTGTAACAAGCTTTTTTTCTCACTGGGCGATTCATCGTCTGTAACGCCCCTTAGTGCGTATGTACGACATTTTGTTAGCATGGTGTGTGATATGTGTGTTATACGTTTGTCTGCCAGAACTAATGTGTGAGTGTATATGTGTTTACGCGTGTGTGTGTGTGTGTGTGTGTGTGTGTGTGTGTGTGTGTGTGTGTGTGTGTGTGTGTGTGTGTGCGTGTGTGTGTGTGCGTGCACGCATGCACGCCTCACCATCTAGACATGTAGAACTCATAGAGTCTGACAGGACAGTGGAGAGGGCTGCTGATGTTCTCTGGTATTTCCAGGTCTCCTTCTGGGAACAACACCAACAGCATCACACAAAATTACCAAAATCTCTTTTCAGTTCATTTTTTTCCCCAAGAGCTCAAGCCCAAAGTTACTTGTAATAATAAGAGCACAATGGCAGCCCTGCATCTCTCAGCATCCCCCACCTGCAGCCTCGTGGCTCGCTGCGGCTCCGCGGCGGTGGTGGAGGTAGAGGGTCTTGCCCCGGTGGCTGCAGGGCCTGGAGCGCCGCGTGAAGTTGGCAAAGGAGAGCTGCTGGTGCTGCTCCAGCGTGGTGAAACGGAAGGCCTTGGTGCAGAAGAACAGCAGCGTGTTGAGCAGCACCAGGGGAGAGTACGCCCCCAGCTGCTTGCAGTCCCACAGGTAGGCCTCCTGCACGCGCGACGGCATCAGGCCGCCTGGTGGGAAGAACAAAAAGTACAGTCGCAGGTCAGCAGCCGTCCGGGGAAACCCCATGGGTCCCTGGGGGGGTTCCAGGGGGTCCTCCTGCTATTTAACATTAAAAGACTGATAATTATTGGCAATAATGTTGTTAATGCAGGTTCAGTTGTTTGAGGTTTGCTCAGTCAAGACCATCCGAGCGATGACATCATCAGTAGATGGTTTTGGGTAATTAAATTAGATTAATTTTTTTTTAATGCAAAAGCAATATTCCCATGACATTGGTAGGCAGGATTCTGAACTGTTCATAGCTCCCAAGTGAGTAGATGGAAGATTGTGCTATCTATCAGGAGCAGTTCGCTCAGATGTTCTGCAAGCTTTACAGAATTGAATCCAAATTGATTGATTGGATAGAATAATGCTCATGACAGTCAATCAATGCTACAGAAAATAAAGGAGGAAATGAATCACGCCAAGGAAATGGAGAAATAAGCATACCGCTGGGTAACAGTTCAGGCTTCCAGTGTTGCAGCATTTTGGCGATCTCCAAAGAAAACTGACTGTACATCTCATCTGTGAATATGTTCTCTATGCGACCCTTCTCAAACAGGTACTGCAGAGAAAGAGAGACACAGTGGGATGGTGACATCTTAAAATTATTTAGTCTTCCTCATATGTCAAAACTGTTACTTTTCAGGATTCAAATTTAAAAATAACGGTAATGTAAGATCTACAAGCTCTTCAAGCTGGCAAATCATATAAACAAACCCTTTACCACCTATGAGAAAAGGAGAGGTTTCTACCCAACAGCAAATGTAGCATGAAAAATGTTTGAGTGTGCACGTGTGTGTGTTTGTGTTTGTGTGTGTGTGCGTTTATGCGTGCATGCAAGCTCCCATGTTCGTGTACCTTCTGTATCCCCAGACAGAGGTAGAAGATGCTGTCAGCTGAGTACGTGCCTCCGTTGGGACGGCGGACTTCTTTGATGAAGCGACAAAGAGCGTAGCTCAGCTCTGAGGCATCACACTGCAGAATGTCCTCCTTCACAGCTGATGAATGGGCTGTACAGTACAGTAGATCTCAAACCCTTTTCATGTTAACTTCCCCCAAATTAACATGCATTTGGCTGCAGAAATATTGTGTTCCAGGGATCCCCAGAAGAGATACCTTCAATAATTTGAAATTAAAAGTACAGGTATATACTGTATATAACAGTTTATATTAAACAGATATACAAGCACAAGTGGTGTATTGTGAGCTAATAGCTAATGCATACAATTATTTTGATTAAGTGGTTAAAATGATTGCTTTTCTAGGTCTCTTCTGGAAACCCTCCCAACCAACCCAGTTGGAGAACCACTAGTACAAACAAATGGAAAGCAACACAGTATAGCACAGAATCAGTTTGTCCACTGCAGTCCACTCACAGCTCCCAGGTTCTGTGTCCATGTGTGCGTTGTGCTTCTGCACCCAGCTGCCCCAGGCTTTGATCCCATACAGGTGGTTCAGTTTGGGACGGGATGACAGGGCACTGCGGTCCAAAATTCGCCTCTTACCCTGAATTGACATGAGAGTACAGACACAGATAATACCCGATCACATCAGGCTATTATTCTATTTGGTCTTATTGCATTGCAACAGCTGGTTATGGATGTAAGCGTTTTATGTCAATGGAAGATAGTGCAGTAAGATGACAGAGGTCACAGAATTGCTCATACCCGTTTCCGGCTATGAGAGCTATCCCTCTGTCTCTTTAATCCTCGCCGGGGACCAGACAGATCCAGATCATACCGCTCTGGAAAGACACATGGTGAAGGTGAGATGAAGATAGCAGTAATAATCTGTCTATTCTATATCTAAAATGTCTATTTCACTGGAATTGGGAACTGAGAAAGTTGAAAGCATGATACTGATTTGTCAGTCGGTGGTTCTACACTCTCATACATTCTTTGATTGGCAGGCTAGTCTTAGTAGTGGACAGAATCACAACCATACAAATTAAGGGAAGTCCACTTGTGAAATGCTTGAAAATTCTGTACCAATGAAACTGACTGAAACCTGGCAGATCATGCATATTCTATTGAGACAAGTAATAACAATGATGCATTTGTGGATTGTGGTTGTTTAGTCTATAGTGTATTAAAGCTATTAAAAGGCAACATTTACAGTATATGATACAGTAGATTTCAAATTCTTGGTGGATCCACTTTAAGTCAACCTTTCCTCAAATTATGCAAACCAAATAGACAATCAAACCTTATCGAAATCGGTTTAATAGAAGTAGGTTTTGAACTTTCACAGGTCCTGTGCGGCTTGTCAAGATAAATACCTAAACAGATATGACACTTGTTGCTCACCAGGTGAGAGGTCTGATTCCAGGTCCATCAGTGGAGACGAGGGGGGCTGTTGCTCCACACTGGTGTGGGAGGTGTTGTCGTCTGTCCCGTGGCTGTACTCCGTCTGTGTGGTGTTTAAGGGGTCTCCTGAAGAGGTCATCGCGAGTGTGTCCTCCTCTTCATGTGCGGTGGTCCTGTGTGGGGCGGCTTGTCCTGCGTTCGCCTCAGTTTGAGGCTCCTCACTGTCCGAGCTAAGACGTGGAACTGCCTCTCCACTGTGTGAACTCACTTGGTCTGAGACAGGCACGCGCACGCGCACACACACACACACACACACACACACACACACACACACACACACACACACACACACACACACACACACACACTAGAGGTGGGAAACCCGACCGAAACCCGACCCGGCCCGCCGGGTACGGTAGGGTAGGGCTCATTTGCTTAATTGGTGGTCGGGTTTTCGGATGGGTTCGGGCTGGGCTATCTTGCTGTTATTTATTATATTTATATATAATATTATTTTACAACTTTAATTTTATTTTAAAAAAAGGGTGTCGGGTTTTCGGGTCGGGCTGCGCATATATTTTAATAATAATGGTCGGGCTAGGGCCGGGCTGGCCCTAGCCCGACCTACCCTAGGGTAGGTCGGGCTGAAAAAAGTCGGCCCGACCCCAGCTCTAACACACACACATCACAGCAGGCCTGGAATTTTATCATTTTAGCGGCAAGGCCAAATGACCTCGGTGTTGCCAATTCTTTGAAGGCATGAACACCAAAAGCAAAACATCAGAGCAGCCAACCGTCAACAGAAAAACCTGACTTATAAGTCCATGGATATAACGAGTTGAACTCAGTGAACTTCAGTTGAACTAAGGATGACTTTATTTTTATTTACAGGTGGCCTTGAAATACCTTCCCTGGCACATGTGAGCAATCTCCATATTTCATACTGAAACAATGCACCATAGTGCAATACCATAGTGTGCATTACCAAACCAAAACAAAATACAAATACATACAAAAAGTATTTAATCTCTAGTTATTTTTTTTGCTGAATTTGTGCAGAACTATAAAATAATCCTGTTTTCCAACGCTTCAATCAAAGACTTGCATAATAATAATATAGCATATAAACTTGCATAATAATAATATAGCATATAAACAAAATACATGGTTTTCTAAAATCCATATTACAGCTGTGGCATAAAAGCCACTCACCTTATTGCCCACATGAAAGCACTGTCTTGCATCACACACAAACATACTATCAGTATCACTATTACTCAACAGATTACATGATTACTCATTGAGTTCTGGACATCAGAATTTGGGACCTTGGATCCTCACCTCTATGGGAGACAAACATCTTGTCCCTCTCCATCCCCTTTTCAACCTCAGCCAAGGGCTCCCATTGGACAGCGGCATCTTTCATTTCTTTTTTGTCATGTGGCAGCACCAGGGGCACTGGGACCTGGAGAAGGATCCGATAAAAGAACAGACCTGTTAGCCCAGACGTGCACCAATCCACAAACAGTGCAGTGTTGATTTCATATAATGAAACTATGACAATAAATGTTTGGCACACATTTGAGCATAAAACATGCATTTCAATGCCATCAGGGCTGGCCAAAATACAATTTTTGCTTAAATTTTAAATTGTGTCATCCAAAACTAGACTAAAATATGACTAAAAGTAAATGGGATTTTTTAGCACATACGGGCATGGGCATGGTCAGAGGAACCGGCGTGTGCTGGGAGTACATGTTCATTGGCACAGGCACATAGACAGGTACCGGCACCGGAACCATCACTAGCTTCACTTTCTCCACTCCACCACAGGTGCAGCACAGCGACTCACCTGCCAAATAAGATAAGAAATTGACACAGACGGGAAAGAGGACTTTCTCACTATGGTGCCGCCCAGTCAAGGAGGAGAAGTCAAATGATTGAATTCTTTGATTCCACTAAAATAACAGGCAGGTGACGTGGCATTATCAGCCGGACTGTTTCCATTTACCTTCTGTCCATCAAATGCATCATACATTTACGACAGGCATTCTGCTAAAAATACTGTATGTCCAGTTATTGTAGTTTGTTTGGAAATTGTTTACAATGACTGTAAGGTCAGACAGAGTTGCTCTGAATTATGTCTTTGAAAACATTTGAAGCAAGAACTAGGTAACTGAAAATCATCCTGTCGGCTACTGGCACTGTTTACCTCCATGTTATTGAACCCTTGCATTTTCATGGGATAGAGTATTTTCTACTTGAACTTAACAGAGTTGCCTTGGACCTTCTTAGAGTTCACCACCTATTACAAACAAATTCGAGCATTCAATTATTATGGAGAGTCTCCAAAGAACGTGTTTAGTTTTCTAGATCTATGCGCCCATGAAGCACTGCTTCTTCTTTTAGTAAGTCATAGGCTTTATTGGAGTTTAAATTATATTAGCGGACATTGTGCTGGACTTGGCTTTCCTGTACTTCTTTTCATAAACACGGTTTAATAATAATTTATAATATTAATAAAAATCAATCTATCAATTAATCAATCAAGCAAGCACCCTGCACCTCTGGGTCTGGTTCTTCAATCCAATGTGGTTTAATTATTGGTGGTTACTCATTTAGTACAGAGAGGTCAAAATGCCTTCTCCACAGAATCTCATTTTCCATTGCCCCAACCCCCCCTGCCAATGTGACTGATCGCTATTTTGGTAGGCTATGGAATGTTCTTAGTTGTATGTAGTGTCTAATATTCTAATGCTCATAAATGCATAAAACACTGTGCACCTGCATGTGCAAGAATACAAGGGCAACAATATAATTTTGACTAATCAATCGATTTAATCATTTCTTTTTTCTTTTGTTAATCTGTTTCCAGATATTTGCACAAAGGAGGAAAAATAAACAATTCTTAATTTAAATCTGTCAAAAAATACCAAACATTCTTGGCATTTAACAACCAACAATTTGGTTCTGTTAGGAATACAAAACATATGACAGACATACTGTATATATAAAGAAAATCAAATGCAGCAATTTGTAAACATCTGTAGCTCACAGCATGAACAATGAGGTACACGCCACGGTCTCCATTACAAAATAAATTAAAGTTTGATCTGCAACATCAGACTAACAGTGTTACAGTGGCCAATCTGAAAATGTGAGATGAGGCTTTAGCTGTGATTCTGTTAATAGTGCCGCACCTAATGCTGCTACTAATGTCTAATACAAGTAGCTGTTCTAAATCCTTTATTATACCAACCTTGAAACATGCATTAGTTACACCCACCAACCATTCTTACTCAGACATACTGTACATACATATCCAGCCAATCACCAAGCATACCTTATAGTTAAAGAATGTTGATCACCAACATACATACGAAGGACAACATCAACATCTATTCCCAGCCGATCAAAGTACTGCACTAAGTAACGACACATGTTTAGGTGCGTTGCCAATTTCAGCCAATCAGGAGAGAGTATCCTTTCATCAACTTCAATGTTATGGTGTTCCAGTTTCACTTTTGTCTGCTTCATCACATCTTTATCCTGTTTCATGTATGGGTTCTGTCCCCAAATTGTTATATAGAAGAGGTATGGTAAGGCTGCAAGTGAAACCTGACACAGTTTTATGAAACTTTGTAAATGCAGTTCTACTAATATGGCTGAATCCACTGTACACAGAAAAATGACCTGTTAACCCAACTCTTGAGTGCACACAATAAAATTGTCTACATGAAAATGTAGACAATGTGAACTTGCATACAGCATACATACATTAATACATACAAATAAAAACATTATTAATACATTAAAAATAAAACAAATAAATACAAAATGACCTGGTAAATCACACAATATTTCAGTTGTGGTTGGAATCATTCAATAGCAGGTGAAGGCAAAGGGAATGGAGAAGTGATTTGTTGAATAAATACAACATTTCTGTATGGATGTATGGGCTGTCATGGCCAGAAAGTCGTTTTTGTCACTCATTATTAGCCACTCAACCAGCATAACTTCTGGTTTTGATGATGTCACGAACATTATAGTTTTTTCAAGAGGTACATTTGGAACGTTCTCCTTGTGACCATCTGTTACAACTTAAAAATAATTTAAGCTGGTGATTCAGGGCTGGAGCCAGGCAACCCATGTTCTGCAGTTCAAAATTGGAAATGAAAATGACTGGGAATGTGACGATCAACTGATTCTAAACGCAAACAGAATCAAAAGGGATACTAGGGGTTTTCAAATTGCCTTCATTAAATATCTTTATATTTATCATAATAATTGCAATAAAGCGCCGAAGTCTGACGTCAATATCGGTTTCATATACTTTTTTTATTGGTATTGTAATGACCATAGGGGGATTTTAGACCGCCTCATAAGTAATGTGTTTGAAGAATAAACAAGTCATCCCGGGCATTACACTCATATGAAGAATGAAGAATCAACTGAGAGAAAACATTTAACATTTAATATTAGACCACTGTTACTGAACACACACTAACAAATTATATAAATGTGTCACAAATCTTATATATATTTTTTTAACTTTCAGAGAGAACTTTTTTAACTCAAATCTTTGCTTCAGCGGGATCCCTGGAGTCCATGACATGAAACAGGTAGAGAGAAGATGTTCAGATTTATAAGACATTTTGTAGAATGCGGTTAAGAGGAATGTGGAAGAGAGCACGTCATCCAGTTATCCCAGTAGCTTGTCCTTTTTTCTCCGAGGAAGCCTCACTGTTCAGCAGATGAGGAGACTCTGAAAAAGAAAGACTAGGGTCACAAACACTTGACCCTCTTCAAAGGTCAGTCAGCTTACATGCAATATATAGGAGTGCAATAATCAGCGAGTACTTAAATGTCACACAACGACAATAATTAAAAGGGTCTGATCCGCACACCAAAGACAAAGGTAAAGACATCTTTATTATTAGCCTGAAAAACAGAATAGTCTGGCATTTGGCTTTATCCTAGAGGCATTTTTGTTTTAAAACAGGTCCATGGAAATGCAGGTTCCACACAGAGATCCCAGACCAATATCTACGCAGTGACATTAGTCTGGCCATGCCAGGCTACTCTTTATTTAAAAAAAAAGAAAAAGAAAAGAGTTTTTGATCCAATGCAGATGGAAACATTGTCCAACTATTTCCAGATTATGTCTTTAGTTTAGTCCTTTGAAAATGTTTTTGGCGGCCTTTTATTATTAGATCAACACTGACGCTGAGAGAAAAAGGGGAGAGGGTTTGAGGGAGGACACATAGCAAAGGTTATTGGACAATTGAATTTGGACCCACAAAGCACTGTCAGGCTGGATTACCATCCAAGGTGCCTGGACCGCTAGACCAGCATAGGCCGATTAAGTCTTTACTGTTGTTGGTGCGCAGGTTATAATGTTTTTGAATATTGAATTACTTATAGCTCACACATGATTTGTATCACTGACACATTTGCACAAAAAGAGAGAACAGTCTAATTCTATTGTATATATATATAAAAAAACTTATTATACTTTTTCAAATATTATGATGTTAATGCAGACGGCAGCTCACCCGGGGGGTCCAGTTGGGGGGCGTTTTTGTACACCAGCAGGGTGTGGTAGAGCTCAAAGCAGGGGACAGGACAGAGGCTGGGCCCTCCCGGACAGGTCTTACAGTAGTACTGTGTCTGCGTCTCTTGGATCTGTTGTTCACAAGCCCTCTCCTCCTTTTTCCACTCCTTTCCTTCCTCCTCCTTTCTCGCCTTCTCCTCTTCCGCTGCGTTTTGCCGTTCATCGCCACCTTCCGTCACCTCACTCCTTGGCCGCTTTGTCTCCTGCTTCTCCTCCTCCACCTCCTGCTGCTGCTCTACCCTCAACCGCTTGCGGTTCTTCGAGCAGACCTTACATGCAGATTTGCTCTTCTCTGTCATGGCCAGGAAATGACGTCCGGTCAAGCGCGTCGGCAAGGAATCTTCGTGCGATTCCGCGCTTCCCGCCTTGCGTGATGCCGTCGGGGGTGGTGTTGGCTCCACGGGCGGTGCAGCGGAGCACGCGGGGCTAGTGAGCTCGGCTGGGGCGATCGTCGGATTGGCTGGTTGTGTGTGGGTGAGAGATGTTGTGGGATGGTTGGGAATTAAGAGTTAGAAAGAACAGACTGTCCGGGGTGGGAAAACCTAGTGAAAATTCACCACCACGAGAGATATTCTAACAAGATGGCGAGATATTGAAAAGTTTAGTGTCATTCCATCTTCCATAGATCAGAGAGAAAACAATATATACTGAATTCAATCTCTTCTCTGTCACTTCCACCATTGCTTTTAGGTAAATAAAGACCTTTAAGTCATACCCCCCCAACTCTAGTGATTAGATGGGACACAACCTGCTTCATTACAACCAAGATGACTGCAACTGGAGTGTTGGTATGGTCGTCATTAATGTCAACGAGAAGTGTACATGTTGCTTGTATGAATACTTTATCTTCAGCAACTGAAAGGAAATGTCTCAGTGGCAATCTTTCTGGTTCTCATTCTGTATTTCCTGGACAACTCAACCACAACCACAAGTTATTGGAAGCCAGAATTACCAATCAAAATATGCTTTGTGTTCAGCATTTATCCAGGAAGTGTACACTGATTGTGGGGAAATATTCTTATGGTTTTCTTACATATTTTTAAAGAATACATATGGTATGTACAAACTCAATGTTATCACATGAAGTTGTTAGCTTGTGGATCTACTATTTCCATGGTTACATGACACTGACAAAGACCAAAGCTAAGATAGTTTGATGATCCCCGAGGCTGGAATGTCTTCACATGCGTTACCTGCTGCTGGTTCGATGGACAGAAGTTGGGGTCCTGGTGCGTGTCCCAGCTCACACAGGGTTTCCTGGTCCACTGTGAACGGGCGACACAGAACCGCCTTGTTCTTCATCTGGCGTCGGCGGGACGGGGCAGAGCGGGACGGGGCATCGGTCTGGGTACTGGCCTGGACAAGTGGACATAGTATACATAAATAAAACAAAGCATTTCACAATATTTACATACATCAGAGCTATTGTTATTGCTGAACAGTGAGTCTGGAAAGAAACCAGAGCAACTGACCTGGAAACCTAATGGTTACGTTCAGCCATTAAAACTGTTGACCCATGGTCCATTTTATTGTATTAAAATTCCATGGACTAGCAGTTCAGATGACATCATTTACATTGGGGTTACAGGAATAAGAACCAAACACAGGGTATATAAGCAATACTAACATCCAGTTAGTACATACTGTAGTAAGAATCCTCTTAATTTAACAACTGACAATTGTTGGTTATATTTGTACACAATCTCATTTAAAAATTAAATTAAGTTAAATTAAAAACAGGCACAAAAGGTGACAGATGCACACACACGCACACGCACACACACACACACACACTTACATTATCACTGTTCTTGCCATTAGTGCTGGAGGGTGGAAGAGCTCCTACATGATGGACAAAGCGAAAAAAAAAAACAATACCATTAATGAACAAAATTCAGGTCAAATATAACCTGAACTGGATTATTGTGGTTAGCATAGTCATATGAAGCCCATGGTCTGTGAGAAAACAGCAGAAGTCCCAGCTGCTTTCTCACTTCTTCTGGGTGGGCAGCTATGTCGGTGCTGTAACCCTTCTGGATGGGAACCCCTTTAGGGGTTCAGTTCTGTACAGTATGTACAGTATTAAAAAAATGTGATAATGCTGTATAAATATTGCAAGTTTTTGAAAAAATGTAGGGTTAGGATTTAGAAGGTGTTTTTAGGATTTAGAAGGCGTTTTCAGCCCCAGTCCAAGTAATATCAGCATTTACATGAAGCAACAGTGTTGACCACGCTGCTAGCGCGCTGACAGATATGCTACTTCCACGCTTTCAACCCGTGATAATACTGCTGCGTTGCTGTGTAAAAGGAAGGCCCATCTGATTATTTTATGTTGCTGAGTTTCACTAGAGACCGCTTCTGTATAAAGATGATCTGCAGAGAACAGCCAACAAGCTCACCACACAGTAATTCTCATTACTCATATTTATGTGTAGCAACTTAATCACTACCAACATGGCGTTCATATTTTTGGATTAGTCATTATCATTATTTGTAGATTGGCAGTTTCCACAGTGCGACGACACCATTGAAAAGACAAAATACAGAACAAAATACAAACTGCTCCTAAGCCAGTGTTCTGTGTGGAGGTGTTGGAACTGACCCGACAGCGCGGTGTCTGCCGTAGCTTGAGGCCGACTGCTGGAGCTGCTGGCCAAAGACACCACGTCACCAATGACAGGGTTAGTCTTGGAGGAGTAGTGGGGCTGCCTTGGAGCTGCAAGACGTGAGAGAGAGAGACCACTGTGAGTTTGCCTGCGGTTGTGAAACAGTGTGAGGACATCTGGTACAATTATCCACATCAAACAAAACAACCGTTTACAGGATAGATATGAGTATTTGTTGGCAAGTCAACAAATAAAAACTGGACTAAAATGTTTGGGAGAAACTAGTAGAGAAGAGATCCAGTAGAACTGCGCTCTAGTGCGCTCTAGTGTTGCGCTCTGCAAATAGCACAGATCGACAATGCTCAACATGCAACCAACGGGAAAATCAGGCATGACTCCATCAAGGATTGTACATCCCCCCTCCCACGGTGGGGCTGCACGCGCACACGCTGAACTCCCTACACACACGCTGGACTTTCAACTACCCACTACCCCTTACAGATGCACACACACTCACGCACATGCACGCACTCACACATGGTCAAACACACACATACAATTGAAGGACTGGACCGAACTGCTGCTATCCTATCCTATCTTGCACATGTATACCTCACCTCATAGTAAGCTATGTGTTGTTTGTTTAGTCGTAGCTATGTAGTCTCGTATATAGCTTTAGATTTTTAGTTGTAGTTTCTAGCTGTAGTATACTGTAGTCCCTAGTAGTAGTTTCTAGTAGTTGTATATATGTCCTGTCTGTTAGCTTCACACTACTGCCACTTTATCACACCTGGTTAGCTAAGCACCTTCACCTCAAGTTAGGTGTACAGTTTGCACTTTACTGGTCTGCTGCACTATTGTTTGTCTCGTCCATATATTGTCTCGACTTTGTCTTATTGCACTGTCTATTGTCTCGACTTGTCTTATTGCACTGTCTATTGTCTTGACTATTGTCTTATTATACTGTCTTGTCTATTGCACTGTGGAAAATGGAAACGCTATTTCATCCCTGTATATGTCCTGACATACACTGGAGTGACAAATAAAAACCTTGAACCTTTAGAAAACTAAAATCTTATGATATTTAGTCTAATAAAACAAAACAAAAAAATATCAGGTGGGTACAATTAGTACTTCAAATTACAAAATTAAAATTAGGACTGGGATGGTGCTGCTTCTCCGTTTTATTTACCATACGGCGGTGGTAGCGACGTTGTGCCGTTGGCGCTGATCTGCTGTCCGGCTTCAAAGTAGTGGTGGCAGTACTGCAGCAGGCAGGGGAGGTCACAGAAGTTCCGCACGGAGCCCGAACACTGCAGCTTCTCTGCCATGTAGCCCTGCTTTCTGCAGCTGTCACACCGAGCCATCTGGAGGAGTAGAAGAAAGAATTGATAATGTAATATCATTGACAAGGCAAATTTACTTATGAATCGTTAAAAATACTTATGAGAGAGCATACTGTAGGCAGTCAGGAAGCTGCTTACAAACAAATGACTTTTCCTCACCTGACTTTTCAACTTCCTGATAGCGACTTGAGTAAGCAAGGACATACTGTACCTACTCCATTGTAGAGAACAGTATACTATTGTCACTGTTGTCGATAACACTGGATTGTGTCTACTTCCTACACACCAAAGTAAAGACTGTGTCCACCTACCCCGTAGTAGAGAACCGTGAACTGGGACATGCAGTGGGGCTTGCAGAACTCCTCCACCTTGCCGCTGTAGTTGCTGTGTAGCATCCGGTGGCCCACGCTGGAGCAGTATGAACAGGCACTCCACGACTGATCCTTGTTGCCATTTGTCTGATCGTGTTTAAAGAGGAGTTTACACCCTGAGAGAGAGAGACAGAGGAAGAAAGTGACGGCAATGACAGATTAAGTGTTTTTAACATTTTTCCCTGCAGAGTTCCCTGCCAGCCCACTACAAATCTATAGCCATCCTCTCCAGACCGGCTCAAAGTGACTGAGGCAAAAGTCAGTGTATTTTACTCACTCTCACTGCAGAAGACCCGGTCCTGCTGGTTGTAATTGAGGACCTCGTACACAACCCTCTCCAGCTTACAGTGGTCGCACACGATCAGGATGTTCTTCTGAGTCTTGTACTGCTCACAGCAGGCCTTACCGCAGAACATGGAGATCTGGCCCTACGGATGCAAACGTTATGATCGCTGTTACTTCTACCACCTCTCAAATATCAGCAGTGGAACAGCATTAACAATATTAACAGCACTAAATGGTGGTAGTTATCTGTAAATGCAGAACTGATTGTGACATCAAAACAATATCGTTTTTGAAATTCTTCTTATTTTTTGTTGGTTTTCTGAGCTCAATTTCATCCAAACCTGAAACTTAACATGCATTAGACTTTCTGTGGTCTGGGGTTTTATGGCTCAAAAAGTGCTCTGATTTTATTACTGCCGTTTTTTCTGGGTTTACTGAGACCAAACCTAAGAATGAAAAATAAAAATCAAATAAAATATAATAAAAAGTAATGTCACAAATGCTACAATATGATCGTCATCTTTATTGACAAAATGCACAAGCATATAATTGTGTATCTGTCAAAAGCATCAAAATAATCTTGAGGTTCATTTTGGTCCATCGATAAAGAATACAGTATAGAATACAAAATACATTTATCTTACAATACCCAGCATCTTTCAAAATATAAATCTCTATCAAATATCAGATATCACTTCCTTGTAAAGGTGCTTTTTTAAGACATTGTGAACTTTTGACCACAGTAGCACATTCCATGATATATCATCATAGCAAAAACAAAACAAAAAACAATAAGGTCTAAGCATATTTCCATTTTGGACATCCTCTTCACCTAAGAGCCGATTACAAAACAGCACAGCAACAATCTCCTGGTCATCATGGACAACTCACCCACTACAACACAATACTGTGGTACCTAGAGTACCTACATTTCAAAGTTCACAGTTTATCATTTTAGTGCGTAGACCTTTCTGTGTGCATATTTTAACAGAAAAAAATGGTAATAGCAGCAGCAGAGATTGTGTACACTATTTTGTGCATAGATGCATTCAGCTGAAGAAAAAAAAATCTATCTATGGTATACTATACATATCTGTGTCTCGGAACAGGACTATGTATAAAAGTTGAAAATAAAGAAACAAATAGCAAATGTATAAACACATTTACAGAATAAAGTGCAATCATCAATAGAAATAAATCATACTTATCACATAAATGTGCACCATCATTTCTGATGGTACACTACAAAGCACTTGCTTTTTTCATTCAAACACAGAAAAACCCTGCATTTCTGGCACTTCCATCTGGACACCCCCTTTGGACAGACGTTGCACCGCCCCCGCTTGTCACAGTGAAGGGGCCAATGTCCCACATTGTCATAACGCACGTCTGGTTGTGGGGGTGTGGATAATGGCATGTGGCGTTTCTTCTGAGACGGCACCTGCAAAGCACAATGCAGTGTTGTAGCAGTTTGAGATTTGGTCCAAACATAAATATATGTTACAGATAAAAAAATATATAAAGTAACTATTAGTCATAGAATATGGAATAGCAGTGGGTGTTTTTTTTCTGGTTCCTTTGAAATATCAGCCATTCATTTTTGTCAGAGATGTAAAAAAGTATTAATATCAATTATATTAAGCCTTGAATAATGCCCCGCAGGATCCTGGGGAAGCATGTACATAAAACCTGTGAAAAAAGAAACCCTTGATTCTAGGCTTAAAACAATTGATACACATTTTCGTAAATTTCTATGGGAAAACTTTATGGACGATTTTTCCGTACCAAGAAAAGCACGCCAACTGCTATGCCCTATTACTACATCCATTACCTGTGGTGCAGAGGAGGACGGTGCTTTGTTGACTTGCTTCAAGCTGTGTGCAACTGCCAGCCGGAACCTTTTCAGAGACATTGGTTTTTCATTCAGTAGACCACAATCCCTCTTGTAGACCAGCCAGGAGTTTGAGATGCACAGGTCCAGGATGAATCCAAACAGGGGGAAATACCATTGCCGTGACCTGGCTGGGGTCTTGTACATGTGCACCAGCATGTTGGAAAGAGCGAAGCCTTCCATGTGCGCGACATAGTCAGGGATCAGCGATGGGCATGGGACGTCGATCTTCGCATGGGCCTTTTTGTTCCACCGCCCGACCGACGAGAGGGGCTCGACGCCACAGGCACTTCCCAGTAGATTGACAAATTTTTTGTCGTACCATTTCACTGCTATCACCCCTTCAGCGGACCTGTAATCAAAAGCACCGCGTCCTCTCTTCTTCAGCTCTCTGTCCGTCATCAGGGGGGCTCCGCCCATCCGATTTGATCGGACAGCGCCGACGCACTTCACTCCCAGGGTCTTTCGCAGGGACTGGACCAAGTTAAAACTGGTGAAGTATTTGCCCAAGAAGACGACTGTAAGACACCAAGGCAGTGCGATGGTCTTGCATAACGCTGTCACCAGTTTGCCCCTTAGACTTAGCGCCTGCTCCTCTTCACTGAGGGAGACGTTGAAGAATGTGGATGTCCCCTGGTAGAGCAGCAGGTCATGGATGATACCAGATGAACTGGCGCGGCAGAACAATGTAAAGCCCCGCTTCTTCTGCCTTTTGGAAATCTGTTGACTCTGATGTCCAGACGTGACTTCCACCCTGACTTCACCCACGCTGTTCTTGTAGGTGGATGGGATCAGGTGACACTGTTCTCGCAGCATCTCAAAAAGGGCACGAATTTTATAGAATCGGTCTGGACTGCCACTGACCGGCTGATTATCACTGAAACGAACGTGCCGGCGTAATAGCTCGAACCTTTTCAGCGGCATGATATCGGCTATCACATCGAAACGCGAGTCGGGGTGCCAATAGTCATCCGTCGCTGGGAAGGCGAAAACGCCCATGAAGAGCAGCATTGACAGGAAATCTGCAATCTCTTCAGGGCAGGTCTTGATCGGATCCCCTGACTCCTGGGAACCATGTCGGTTGGTATGGAGAGCAATATGTTCAATCATGTTGTCGGTGAAGATTGTTTTGAAGTACTGGAAGGGAGTCTTAACTGCATCAGGTGGTTCAAAGCTTGAATCAGGAACCTGTAATGACTCGATGTCTTCATGCTCCCACATTCTCTCATTATTCATTTCTGTTTCAGAAGGTGAACTGGAGTCAGGGGTGTCATCTGGCTCCAACAAGGGGAATGTCTGTTTCACTTTTCTCCTCTTCTTACGGGCTGGTGGTTTATAAGACGTGCTTGTTGAGGACACCTGCTCCTCCTCCTCCTCGTCCATGGATTCAAAAGAAGTGTCTCCAGACTGTTCTGTGTCTGTGACTTGATCGCCTTCATCACTCAGAGGACATGTGTACTCTTCATCACTCAGATCAGCATCAGAGTCTTGTGGATGTTGCGATGTGCATGATTTTGCACTGTAAGATTTATTCTCCATCTAGAATAGAAGGGAAATAAAATTTAATTATACATATAGAAATGTTACCATGGACAAGGTATTACCAATAGTACATTCTCTCATAGTTACTTATACTTTAACAGGAACATGGTGGAAATAGTTAAATATTGTTTTTCATCTAGTATATGTGATGGGATAACATTACATATAGCTATTAGGAACAGCACAATGTTTATTTTATGACATTGTATATCCATTATCACTGACTTTATCACTAACTGACAATTGAACTATTTCTAGCATGTTTTAGACAGTTTAAGCATAATTAAACAATATTAGAGAAGAGGTTGTTGTTTATTTGTAGAAAACATTACAATTAGTTTGTCTTTGACTACATTTACAAATGTGACAAACAAACCGTTTGGTAGAGCATGTTTTTTGAAAATTATCACACATTATTTTAACGTATCAAGTTACATAATCATGTTCAGTAACACCTTTCAGACTTATGTCTAAATAAATAAAATAAATAAAAAATCTTACCTTTTCAAATGTCAACAAACAGAGCCCACATGTGATGGCTAGTACCTGGCAGGACATGCTATTGGAAGACAAACTGACATCTAGTTGATGTGTTCGACCATAGCATTCAAGCAAATGGTAGAGATGGCCCAACCAGGTCAAGTTAAGTTCAGAATAGTTTTCAATGGGATATGCTCTACCAAATGGTTGACCTGAACATCATTGTAGTGAGACAAATCAAGAAGACATGGATCTCAGATATTGATGTACACATAGTGACTTGATCAAGGACAATGTGACACAGTGTGTGTGTGTGTGTGTGTGTGTGTGTGTGTGTGTGTGTGTGTGTGTGTGTGTGTGTGTGTGTGTGTGTGTCTGTGTGTGTGGCTCCTACCTCATAGCTGAACAGCAGTGGCTTGGTGTCAAACAGCTTCCTGCAGTGATGACAGGTCACTTTGATGGGAGGATGGCTCTCAGCCTGCTTGCTGTGTTGCTCAGAGGAGGTGGGCCCGGTGGAGAATGGAGGCGCTAAAGGAGGCACTGAGGTGCGGCTGGGATGATGGCCGGGGTAGGGGACAGGGGGAGGTGACGGCTCCCGCGGGAGAGGAGGGACAGAGCTGGAGGGGAGCCGCTCCCCAGGCGGGGGACCCTGTCCCCCCGGGGGGGTGTCTCGCTGGGACAGAGGCTCCCTGAGGCCGGCTGGGGAGGTGCCGTTGGCCTCCAGGATCTCTTCTGGTGACGGCGCCGTTCTCTGTCAGACACAGGAGGAAAGGGGCCATTAGGAGGACTGAGAGATGATCCATGTTCCACAAAATGATAAAAATGACAAACAATACACACATCCGTTTACAGACCATGATAAGCCAGCAATCGCCGGTTTTGGACAGTTTTTATTACAAAAGCCAGATAATATAATTTCCTACGGGGGTCCCAGGGGGTAAAAACAAACAAACAGAGCAATGTATTATTATTACAATTAATAAAGATGCCTTAAGGGCAAGAAGCAACACCACCTAACAGACTAAAATATAATAAAAAAATATAAATCTTAGGATCTTGAGGGCCGATGGAGTCATCATATGGGTGTAAACAGCTTAGTGAATCACAGCCATAAAGCCAAATGCATGTACATTGCATGAAATTAAATACATTTTGTTAATTTCTGCCCAAGTTTGGCCAAATATAGGGACACCAAGTTGAATGTGGCTACTGATGCTGTCAAATTATATGATATGAGACACGCACACACAATAATTGTGTGTGCGTGTCTCATATCATATAACTTAAGCTATAAAGCACAGCCAATCCTGAAATCAAAGTCACATAATGTATGCACTTACCCGGAACATGGTCACACACTCAAGGGAGCAGAAGTTGCGGATGGTGCCATCCACCATTGCAAGATGATACTGAGGCACGGCCATGTTCTTGCACAAAGAACATGGAAACTGGGTACCTGAGGAGAGCAGATCAGATGGAATCAATGCAAATATTGGGGAGGTAGTATGTGTGCTGAAATTTTACTGAAATAATGTCACAATTCCGCAATATACTTGGCTTGTGTGTGTGCATGCGAGAGAGACGTCATACCACTTAGAACATGTCTGGGTGAGCGGCTTTTCTCCACACAGAGAGGTGTGCAGTAGAGCTGAATCTTGCCCTTGTGGTCTCGTTCCATGGTGGTGGTGGAGACCTGGACCATCTTCTGACAGTTTCCGCACTCCGTCATCTTGGTGCAGGTCTGTAGAAGAGCATAGGGGAGGCACACAATGACAGCCCACCTGTGGCGACGCTCCAAAAAGAGCAGTATGCAGAAACTCAATGTGGCTCATAATGATGCCATGACACGGCTGCTTAAAGTGCCACGCTGCAGCAGTGCAAGGGAAATGTTTGTCTGTATTGGTGGTGTACCCACCTGCTCTGCTGAGGAACCTCATTGTCAGATTCTGACAATTCTGACAGCATTGTTTTAATTCTGACGAACCCTCTATTGAGCTCGGATTTGTTTCTAAACTGTGGAACCATTGGCGTGTTGGCCTGTATAGTAGGATTTTATGTAGACATTGTCTGCCTCTGTATGTCTTTTTACATGTCTCTATGGACCATGCGTCTTAAAAATAATAAAAAGTTTGAATTGAATGAAGCTCACTGTTGACATTATCACGCCATATAAACGCCATCACATATGTGGTAAGCGGCTTCAATACCAATAGTCAAATCGAACCCGCGTCTCTCATGTGTAAAGCCAACATCTTAACCACTAAACGAAAGACAATTAATTGCCTATGGCTCAAGGAAAATAGTGAGTGGCTGTGAGTCACGTATATCGTCATCATCTTCCACATTTGCCTGAATCAAATAGATTCACTGTATTTTATCGTGGGGACTTTCCTGAAACACAACAGTAGATTTACACACAAATCAACACCACCTCCCACATGTGCACAAACCTGCTTGTAGGTGCTGATGCATGTGGGACTGCAGAAGTTGAGTGGAGACTTGTCAATGGAGAGGGTGTGACAGGAGAGACCGTCACTCTTGCAGTAGAGACCACATCCGTCACAGCAGTTCATTGCCAACTGACGGGTCTTCCGCCAGGTCCCGAAACAGGCATCGCTGCACAGCTTGTGGGTACGACCTAGGTGGGCGACCTCGTGCTCAATCTGGGAGATAGCAGGGGAGGAGAGTGTGTGTACGGCTTTGAGATAAACTTTCTACTTTCGGGTATTGGTAAAAATTGTTACAGAGTAAAATGCATAGATGTTTTGCCATTATGTTTAAGCATTTTGAAAGAAAACAAATATTTATGTTCAGTCTCAATGACACTGAACAATAAGGATCTCGTCAATCAATAAAAATGAACAAACTCCATCCCTTTGACCCAGTTAAAATCTAATCACTCAATATTTTCAATACAAAGATTAACATGAGTTATTTCACTTGGCAAATCAAAAAGACAAAAAAAAAAAAACAATGGCTTTCAACAGCTCTAGACAATAATGTCTCTACAAGCATGCATAGTGAAGGGAAGGTTCAGTGGTTCTTGGGCATTAGGCCTACAATGAATTTATTCCTTGTTGTTCACAACCTAATATTTGATAAGCTGCCAGCTGTAGATATGTGCGTGCAACGAGTGCACGCACATCCACGAATTTCAATGGCTGCTGGATCCCACAAAGTAACAGGGAGTAGAGAGAACAGATCCGCACACAGTTTTAAAGCTCCAAAACATTTTTACTGACAGAGCAGTATTGACAAGGCCTGTCCCCGACTAAGGATTTCTATAGTCGAAATTAATATGAATAAATCTGCCGTTAGTCGACTGCCTGTCGACAATAAAAAATAAAAAATATACCTTAAACGACAGGGGCATTCGCGTCAATTGACCGTCTCACCCTCCTCCCCCGCTAATCCAGTCTAATGGGTCATTTACATTTCAATAGCGGCCTCTCTCTCTGTCTCTCTCTCTCAGCACTAAACTTTTTTTTTTCTATAAGCATGTGTTTGTGCCGAACCGAATATTTTCCTGTTTTTTATTATATTGTTTTTTTGCGATAAAAACGTCTAGGCGAAGGAATCCACGCTGCATCGCTTGTCGATGCCCGTGTTACCGCACGGCCATGCCGCTGGCTCTACAGTATAGTGGCGGAGTTTCTGGTCAAATCCAGAGCCGGATCTACATGGGACAGGGGAGGGCAGTGCCCACCCAAACGTGCGTCTTTCTCCTCAAATCAAAGCTTACGGGGATCAAATAGCTTCTCTTATGACGTTTCTGATCTCATCAAATGAGGAGTTTGCCCCGCCTGGCAATCTTCCAGCCCCCCCTAGCCAGGCTTGTGAATCCGGGTCTGTATTTTCCCTTCTCCCTTGAGAAGCACCTCAACTGCGGCTCTTTTTTTCCTCTCTTTTAGCCTACACTGGGACGCAGCCTCTGCAAAAAAGAAGAACGGCTTTCTGTCTTTTTAATGGATTAACACGGGCAGAAAATTGACTATAGCAATTACGTTTATTAATCATATCTGTGCTTTATGAAGAACATTGCGCCGAACGCGGAAAGAGTTCAGAGCCCCGCTTGTTGAGACGTTTAATGTTGTGTGCGAGGAAAATCAACTTGTTGGCGTTGCTTGGGAGAAGTGAACGGCAAACTGGATGTAAATGCTCGGGATGACTGGATCTTTTAGACCCCACCGTCTGTCTCCCGGACCAGTGTTTTCTTGAGGGTTGTAATGACAGCATTATCGTACGCGCCGGACAGCGATGCATTCATAGCTGCGATAAGCGCTCCGTCTGGGTTTATTGGCCTGTTCTCCACTGGGCTTTTGTGAGTGCAGGGTCGGACTTTTTACTGTCAAATAAATTTGACAGCACTTCAACAATAGGCTCTCTCTGTTCATTTGTTTATGTTAGACATTAACCACCCCAACCCCGCAAGTGGAATGATAAAAAAAGAGTACGAAAAAAAAACAAAACAACAACGACGTTCGACTGGGAGGTTGTCAGTCGACAGCGCCCCCTACCGACTGACTAGTCGACTAGTCGACTAGTTGGGGTCAGGCCTAGTATTGACAACAGTGTATTTTATACCGCTCTGTTGTCAATAAAAATGTTTTGAAGCTTTTAAAACGGTGTGCGGATCTGTTCTCTCTACGAGCTGTAGAAATTCAATCATGATCAACCAAGTAAATGCTTCACAGGGTCATAGCATTTTTGTAAAGTTTATTGTGTAAAAAACAAAAATGGCAAATATTTATATAGATACCATAGGTAAAAGCTTGACATAAGCTGTCTGTGTTCCCCGTCAATGAGGTCACTGGTGGTCTGCCTTCTGAACTGGTCACAGCCAGAATCAAAATGTAGTATTTTATCATGAACATTAGTGAGGACAAATTATATTAATTTAGGTTGAAAAGTGATCTTTTAGAAACCTTCACTACTTCAGCCACACAGTGTGCGCACGCATGCAAACACACAAATCAAAACATTGGCACAGAAATGATGCAACAAAAAGAAAACAGTGTCCATGAATGCAAGGCTTCATGCTGTGTGTAATTAATAAGTCATGAACTACTGCTTTGACATATAAAATCTCTAGTCCAATTACTTCCATTCCTGCTCCCTGATTTCTGTTTCCGAACTCATTTTGTCAGGATAGTGCAGCAATGTTCTCTATATATCAGAAACTCTGCTTTCCCCTCTCACAGCAGTATAGTTTCCTTCTCTACTTAGATGAAACTCTGTTTCTATGCTAACCTTCTCAGAACGAAGCAGTCTTTTCTATTCAATGCTCTGGATTGAGTAATCTTCTCTTTAAAGATGTGGCTCCATTTTCTGTCCTCACTTTCTCAGGATGCAATTTTCTTCTCTTTGCTGCAGTAGCATTGTTTATCTCTCTTACCTTATCTAGGTTTATCTCCTTGATTCTTCTGATTCTTTCCTGTGTCCTGGCTGCGCTGTGGCAGCTAATTTCATGTCCTGTATACTGCAATATTCTCTATTGCATCCCCTACATCTTTCTACAGCTCAGGTTCTTTTCATTCAAGGCTGTGCTACTAGGTTTCGTCCTTTCCTGGTCCTGCTCTATGTAAACGCATAGAGCAGGATCACAATCCTTTGAGTGATACAGTATATCGTTGGCACTGCATCAACCCTGAGGTGAAGTTGGCTGGCAACGAGAAGTCTTTTCTGGACAAGGAAAAATACTTTTTTGCTGCTGCCTCACTTGCAGAGAAAAAAGTTAGTTTATTTCATTCTTCAAGCCGCAACTATGTGCATTAAACAAAAATAATAGCACCTCTCTGGATCATGATCCAAGTCATTAGATTGAAACCTGTGTACTGGATGTCCAAAGCTTTTTTTATGTGAATATTTATTCCCCGTTCTTTTAACTAATATTTTTAGAAAATGTCCCAACTCTGAGCTCTTCCTAACAATTTTAGCTCAACTGGCTGAGCTACATAGTTAACTCATTGACCGCGAGCAGATCTTCTTTGTTTCCTCTCCACTGCCGCGGCTCAAACCAGTTTGATCGGTAAAAAAGCCCTTATTTTGAAGCTCAGATCTCCTAAACAGGATGTGCTGTTTCTGTTATGCTGTGTCTGTTGTCTTGCCTAATCGATCATCTGGCGATCTGCCCCAAAACATCCGGCTCACAAGTCAGGAAGAGCTGTGTAGCCCTGGCTGCTTAACCCATGCGCCAGCGACATTGAGGGGGCAAACCGGAGGAGATTGAATGAATGTCAATGGGACGGGGGAAAAAAAAGTTGTCCCCAATTCTGTCCCAAATGAAAGTCAGCAACGGGATGATCATCAGACGATGCGCACGGACTAATAGTTGGATTAAAGAATGAAATCTACATTTCCGCGTGATACGAGCCGTCCGCGTTTTCGGCGGTGGTATTCCACGTGGATATCCACGAGCAGCGCGTGGACGGCGCCAAGAGAATTAAAGGACCACTTCACCACTTGTCTAGCTCCATAAAATTGCTTTTGTACTCAGTCTGTCTTATGAGGGTTGGGGCACTTCTGAAACCTGTCCACCTTATAGAAAATCAAGCATAAGCCATCATTCTCATTATAATAAAAATCCAATTTGAAAAATAAATAAATAAAATAAAAATAAATAAATAATAATATTAGATTAGATATATTAGATGCACACCCTATAACGTGTGTGCATGCACAGGCACACATTGCACACAGACAGAGAAAGACAGAGAAAGACAGACATGTTCTCCCCCCCAATGCAGGACCAAAACAGTGTTGTGAAAATAATTTATTTTTATTCCTCTTTAAGAAGGATTTTAAACTAATGTTTTCTACTGGTTGACAGTATGCATTTGACATTGAACAGAAGAAATACATGTACCCGTATAACAAACAACTGCAAAAACTCCCTCCCGTCTCCTCCCTCCTTTCCTTATTCAGCTCCTCGCTCAACGCCTCAGCCCCTCCTTAACTCCGCCCGTTTAAATGTTTTCTCAATTCACATTTTCTCCAAAAACAACAGAAAACACTTGTCTTTACATCCTAAACATTCTTTCAGATATAGCTGCCAGTTTTAGTTAATTGTTACGTAGTCTCTCTTGTATGAAAATTGGCGAAGCATCCAGGGCACAAAGGCACAAGACATTGCATGCAGAAGTACTTGGTTTTGCGTTTGCACGCAGCATCATGGCATCGGTTTGCATTTACTCTGTCAGTGAGCTTGGGCCAGTGGTTTCCAGGGTTTAACCTGATCTCAGGCGGTGGAATCCTGGCAATTGCCCTGCGTTTCAGAGGTGGTGCGGCATCACCTTGTGGTCCACAGCGTGTCTGGATGGATCCTAGATTTATTAAGGCACGAGCCACAGATGCCTTGAAATGCAGAAGGTCCTTATCTTCCAAACCAGACATTTTGTAGAGGTGCCAGGCATTTACAACGGCCACGTTCAAGAAGTGAAAAAACACAGAGATGTACCACGTCTGTTTGCGTCGGTGGGGATACATTTTGATACATTGATCCATTAGCTCTACTCCTTCTATGTGCGTATTGTAAAGATTCACAGAGAATGGCCTTTGGATGTTGATCATCTTTTTGTCTTTGCGGCTAAATCTCTGAACCACATCGGTTGGTGTCTGGCCAGCACAGGAAGAGACCACGTGGATCAATGATTTGTCCAGCCACCGCGTGACAGTGATGTTTTGAGCATTTCTGACAACCGAACAGGCTCCTCTTCCCTCTTTTTTTAGTTTACCTTCTCTCTTCAGTTTGGCTTGTGCTCCCTGGAGCCTGTCGATTTTGCATGTGCCAGTGGCAAAGATGCCCCGTTCTTGCAAAGCCTCAATGACTGGAATTGTGCAAAGCCCGTCGGCAAAAAACACCTTGTGATTGCTTTGCTTTAGGTCATCACAGAGCTTTAGGATTACCTCTCCAGTGTTTCCCGGTGGACTGACCTGGCCAGGCTTGATCAAACCCTCACACACTTCAAATCTGTACATGTAGCCCGAGGTCCCAGTTCTCACCCACACTTTTACTCCACGGGAACTAGACTTGTTTCTTACATGCTGCTTGGG
The DNA here is from genome assembly GCA_039105355.1 of Benthosema pterotum. Taxonomy (NCBI): domain Eukaryota; kingdom Metazoa; phylum Chordata; class Actinopteri; order Myctophiformes; family Myctophidae; genus Benthosema; species Benthosema pterotum. Next base: position 30,853,366 of record CM076980.1, on the reverse strand, counting down.
AGACAGGCAGCCCGTGAAGTTAATGATCTGCTCACCGATCGAATGAAATTCTTCAGCATCGACCGCCGACTGGAAGGTCTTCTGCAGTGCATCCAACACTGGTCTAATTTTCAAGAGCTTATCGTCTTTTTCAGACTGTTTTTTGGAATCATCGACAAAGTGAATGCTCCTCAGAATGTTCTCAAATCTGTTTTTTCCCATGGCGTTTGCAACCAGATCAATACGAAGCCCTTCATCTGTCGACCAGTAATTGGATGATTTTGCGTATCTGAGGTATGACATGACCATATTTACCCCGAGAAATAACTTCATTTCTTCCCTCGTCATGGCCAAATTGTCTTTGCCTTTCTGGAGGGCATACTGGTTGGTGCTGCGCACTATTTCATCCATCAGATATTCTGGAAATAAATGCATGAAGAAATCAAGTGGTTCTGCTCCCTTGACATTGACTTTCCGCTCTCCTAAGAACGGAGGCAGGCGTCCCTCAAACCTATTGTCCTTGATTTTCCAAATATTGCAGTAATTCCTCAGTCCAGCTCTGCCACGTGGCATGGGCTCGGCTTCGTCCAACTTTACAGCATCCTCTACGGTCTCTGTGTCCTCAGCTTCACTGTTGCTTCTGTTAATATTATCTAAGTCTAGCGGCAGCCATTCATCATCACTGCTAGCATTTTTTAATCCATTTTCTGGCAGCATTTCATCATCAGTGCCACTAGCAACATCCTCTTCGTTGTAGGATGGTTGCACCACCACCCTCCGGAGTGACCTTTTATGACACGCGCCACTTGAGTTCTACAACATATAAAGACACAGGGGAGGGCGACATTAAAGGAAGGGTAAGTGATTTTCCATCTGGTTAAAATGAGTGTTAAATAGCTCTACAGTCTACATTGTGATGGTACTCATTGCTCAGTGAGTGTCTGTTCAGTAGCAGCAAGTCTCTGCAGCTCAGTAGACTCATTTAGGCTGGTATGTACAGTATGTACAGTATTCAAAAATTACACATTTTTTTATGCTGCTGTATTTAAAAAAAAAAACATACAGTAGGTCAGGCCAAAGTGGTTTAATGCATCTTTAGGACATTTTGTGAAATCCTGAAAATGCATTATTATTATTATTATTATTATTAAAGAGCTGGAGAGACGGGGAGACCGCTGTGAGTGAACAAACATACTATAACAATGATCACCATCAGAATATAGAGTTTTAACCATTTAACAAAAACCTTCTGTTTTAACCAAAAGAATATCATTTTACCCTACATTTAATTGGAATGTACCACTGGCAGTGGCTTTTCAATATCACTGGCACTCCATTATAACCACTGACGTAGAAGCAAATGACACTTAAATCTTTAAGTTGTCATTCCATACGATTGCCTTCATTTTGCAATTTATTAAAAGATGCTGAAAGTTGAAAGACATTTAAGAATCCTGCCTGAAAGGCTCACATGCAAATGAGAATCCCACCCACCAGTAGCTTGAGCTAACGTGTAAGGCCTAGAAAGGTTGGTCACGGTTCAGATTTACACACACACACACTGATGGGATCTCACGGTACCTCAACCATCATCTATAGCGCTTTTTTCCTGTGCTTTACAAAGATTGTGAATTAAATTCACGCATTCACCACACATTCATACACTGATGGCATGCACCAACCTGCACATCGGGAGCAATTAGGGGTTTTAGAGGACAACAACTCTGGGAGAGCCTGGGATCGAACTCAGAACTTTGCGGTTCCCCTCTAGTCCATCGTTCAGCTACTCTAACCCTGAGCCACATACAGAAACCTCTATGTTTCTGTATGTATCTCCATTTAGGCATCTTGTTTTTTCCCTACCTTGTTTGTGACTCGGCAGACACTGCAGGCAGGTTTCTCAACAGGTTTCTCAGCAGGTTTTTCTGGAGGTTTCTCGACGACGGTGCCAGATTTCTTCTTGCGGTTGAAGACAAACAGACAGAAGTGACTACAGAAGTGCATGTAGTTGTTGGCATCTATTGGAGCCATGACCAGATCCTTGGCCTGAGTGATCTCCCTGCACACGACACAAAGGGCAAACCCAGTCAGAGAGATATACAAATCTTACACACAGAGTAGTGTAGGCTAGAGTCTTTAATGATTTAGCACAAGGAAGAACTATATGAGAGAGGGAGCAGGGACACATGCTACATATTGCATGGAATCGTGTTGCAGGTTAAACATTTTCATAGATTGCTTCATAGACGTTTGCCAGCAATATAATCAGTGTATGTTGCTTACTTTTCACTTAATTGAGTGGAGAGCCATCTACATGCTCAATTAAGATTGTAGAGGTTTTTACCTAAACTTCTCCTCTGTATAAGGAGGAACTATTCGTTCTATTACAAACATTTGGCATGCGTCCCTTAAGCTATTGCTGACCCCCTTGTTGAAGAGCTATGACCAGATTGGTCCTTTTACCAGAAACGTGAATCATTTTTGCATCCTTGTGAGTTCTTGACAATTATAAATCATTACATGCAAGACAGTCAGAGACAGACATACTTGAGGCACTGGTAACAGGAACGGGCTTTGCTTGTTGTGGGTAGGTGGCCAGTCAGGCAGACGGTAGAACAGAAGAGCTGTGTGGAGCCTTTTCTCTGGAAGGCCGTCTGGCCCTTGAGCAGCACCTACACACATTCATAGGTCCAAACACAAAATAGATCAGGACCAACAACACATATTCAAAATCAGCACCTACAGTGCATAAACTCGTCCATGAGATGCTTCCATAGCATATCTGCACCAATTCTATAGAATCCAATTGACTGAAATCAGTTTTGGCGATCAAGTACTTCAGCCTGTGAACACAACATTACCTTTGAACAACCACTGCAACTGACACTGCTTGGAGTTCCGGGCTGTGATACTGTTGGAGCAGGTGGTGGTGGTGGTGGTGGTTGTGGTTGTGGTGGTGGCGGTCGGGGGAGCGGAGCCAAAGACCTAATTAAATTTGGGGCAACAATCGGGGGTCTGATTGAGATAGGTTGCAGTCCTGAAGCCTGAACTTGAAAAGTTCCTCTGCCTGGGATGAAAAAGGTTGTGGACTGGTGTGCGGCGATTGGAGCTGACACTGGCACTGGCACTAGTGATTAAAACACAAAACAAATTAGCGTAGGTTATTGGCATCTGGATTACATGCATTTATTCATCATATCACAGATGGTCAAGCTTGACTTCTTTCATACAAAGAATTCCAATACTCACAGCGTGCTGTGCACAAAGTTACAGTATATTCATGCAACATGAACTCCAGTCACATGCATTTAACACCAAATTATTAAGCATCAACTTCAGAGCAAAAAGCACAACTCACTTGTTGGAGCAACAAATGAATTTGCTCCCCCCACAGAGTAGACATTACTAATCTTCAACGACTCCTCCTAGAGAAAAGAGGACAGACATACGTTAGATTTTAATGTTATGTAATCGTATAGTGTAAACATAGAGACATAATTGTGCTTTCGTTACGACACCCACCCTTCCCTTTCCTCCATCCTTTACTTGACTACCGTTGCTAACTATGACAAGCTTTGGCTGGGAGATAGCCTCCTCCGTTAACCAACGTGTCATCGCACCATTTATGGATGTTTTTATTATAAGTTCCCAGATCAAAAACATCAACAGCCCTATAATGCCATCCTTCATCCTGAATTCCAGTAGTGACATAAAGTGTCCAAAACGGTTGTAGGGGCAGTTATCATTAGCTTTTCAAAGCCAAAGAAAAGACTTTAGCTTAGCCCTGCCGCTACAGTCAGCTGTTCTGTGTTGTGATTTTCTGTGCACCATTTCCGTTTCCATGAATGTAAATCCCATTGCCTAAGGGGGTGGTCCTGACTGGCGATAGGGTGCGAGTGGCTTCTGGTGACGTAGCAACACTCAATGCGCTGTCCCATTGGCCGTGTGCTCGTAACACGAGCCAATGGCTGCAGCTCTCGACGTCCCATAGGCCAGACAGTGTGCCAGAGTGTTGCCATGTCGTATCGAAATGAGCTACTTTGGGCTTGTGTTTCATAGACAAATGTAGGTCCTTTCAACAACAACAACAACAAAAACGTAGATAGCATAATGTCATAAAGTGCATTATTTGCCATAATGTAATGAACCTGAATAAAATCCATATGATTTGATTCATATATCTTAGATTCATCACACAACTGAACTATATGAAGCCTTTTATTGTTTCAATATTGATGAGTATGGCTCTGACCTACAGATTATGACAAATTATGAACTTCATTCTTCACATTATGCTATCTTCTGAAAAGGACCTCTAAGTATAACCTTTGGTTTTGTGACATACTCTCCTGAAAAGGTTCACACCGTAGAAATGACATTAAACGCATAATCTGAAGTGTGACAAGTCGGTAAACCCCGCCCACCTGCCCCCACTTCCCTGGCAACTGTTTGATATATTATCGATGGTATCGCAACTATTAGGCTACTACTCATCTGGAAACAGCGAGATAGCGCGGTCCTTTATGGAGGAGACCCCTAACAACAGTTGCCAGGGAAGTGGGGGCAGGTGATATATTGAAACATATAAACAAATATTGAAACAATAAAAGGCTTTATATAGTTCAGTTGTGTGATGAATCTAAGATATATGAATCAAATCATATGGATTTTATTCAGGTTCATTACATTATGGCAAATAATGCACTTTATGACATTATGCTATCTACGTTTTTGTTGTTGTTGTTGAAAGGACCTACATTTGTCTATGAAACACAAGCCCAAAGTAGCTCATTTCGATACGACATGGCAACACTCTGGCACACTGTCTGGCCTATGGGACGTCGAGAGCTGCAGCCATTGGCTCGTGTTACGAGCACACGGCCAATGGGACAGCGCATTGAGTGTTGCTACGTCACCAGAAGCCACTCGCACCCTATCGCCAGTCAGGACCACCCCCTTAGGCAATGGGATTTACATTCATGGAAACGGAAATGGTGCACAGAAAATCACAACACAGAACAGCTGACTGTAGCGGCAGGGCTAAGCTAAAGTCTTTTCTTTGGCTTTGAAAAGCTAATGATAACTGCCCCTACAACCGTTTTGGACACTTTATGTCACTACTGGAATTCAGGATGAAGGATGGCATTATAGGGCTGTTGATGTTTTTGATCTGGGAACTTATAATAAAAACATCCATAAATGGTGCGATGACACGTTGGTTAACGGAGGAGGCTATCTCCCAGCCAAAGCTTGTCATAGTTAGCAACGGTAGTCAAGTAAAGGATGGAGGAAAGGGAAGGGTGGGTGTCGTAACGAAAGGTGGATTGTGGTTTGAGTGTTTCTGAAAAAAAAAGTGAGATTTTTTTCAAGGATATTCATGTCAGCAAGTGGCCATCAGAGGAAGGGAAAGCTTGTCATTGGGTGCAGCGGTTCACTCAGGTTAGCACTAAACCGACATGGCTTCCCCCAATTCATCAATCCGATTCCTACGATGAAGCAATTTCGCATTTAAGCCATGCAGAAGTTCCATTTTGAGGCCATCCAGCGAAAACCTAAACCTAAATCCTGAACATAAAGTTCAGGATTGCAAACAGTCGCTTCCAACTAAGTTAAGAAAACATGCTGTCTGCTAATTGTGAATACATCAGAGCAGGGACGAGAATCATGACAGATCGCCGAATCTTATGCATGGATGCATGGACACATACTGTTTTAATTGCTTCCATGGCGTGCTGGCAAGATGATGCGTCGGCTCGTTTAGTTATTTGTTCACCAAGATTACTCTGCTTCACAAATGCCCCTTCTGTTTTTGATGTTACTGTCAGGATTCTGTCCCATCATAGCGCACTATTGCTAATGTAATATCCATAATCCATCTACCTCCTCCTCACTTTACACCGGCAGAACACAACTAATCATCAGCTTGCTGCAAGTCAGGTTTATAGAGTGTAGACAGAGTTACGCAAACTCCGTTCACTTCATAGGGCCAGTCTAATGGCGGCTCTACTACATAGACTTCTATCGAGTTTGTCGCTATTCAGCCTGCATTGAACAGTGCCCAAGCACCCCTCATTGTCGCAACACTTCTACTAGGTGGAAAAAGAAAAAGGAAAAAAAGAGGAAAAATACGAATGGTTCGGGTTCATTAACATTTGTTTGCGCACCGACATAACGTGCAGATGGTTCGAACCCTGAGCAGATGCTCTGCTCACATGATCTGGTTACTCTCAAGTCTCAGTGTACCGTGTGTTTGCATGCGTACTGCCTTCTCCTTACCTCTGGGTTGTCCAATTCCTCCTTGATGTTTTTGATGGAGCCCTGGGGGAGCAGAGCTGCATCATAGCCCTCGTCTATGGGCTCGTCTTTAATGACCGGCGGGGAGGTGGGGGGGAGGATTACGGTCCTTTGCTGGAGCAGCAGGTTCTGGCTTCTGAGATAAACAATGACAATTAAAAGAAATTAAAGAAATTAACCCATAGTGGGCGGGAACACCAATATGCGTTCTGTACAGTATGTACAGTATCAAAAAATGTCAAAATTTGGTGATGTTACACAATAATTTGAAGTTTTCCAGTACACTTAGGTTAGTATTTCAGAAACATTTTTAGAATCGGGATAGTCTACAATGGGTTAAAGCTGCCAAACCACAGTGGGAGTTCAAGGCCATTTTGGATAGCTGCTGTGAAGGGATACTCATGAATGGATAAAAAAAAATCACCTGCTCAACACCTTGGTAAATCTGAGATAATGGCGTTTGAAGGCATAGCATAGGTGCAAAAAGAAATCAAAAAATGTGTGCTCAAATGATATAAATTAAATAATTACTTAGTAGACACATAGCTCTGTATTTGAGTGTGGGGGACAATGTAAACCCCTCTGTGTTCCTCACGTTGGGTGCGTGGAGGGTTACAATGTTTCAGATAAGCCTGTATGTGTTGTGTTTGTGCCTATGGGACGGCTGCAAATGAGATGCTACATTTAGAAGCTCAGAGGACTTCAAAAACGTGAAAAAGGATTAGAGTAAGTGTTGAACTGTAGTCAACAAACAGGGTAGAAAGAGAGAACAATGCATGAACAACCATAACGTCTAACCAACATGCTGTGTAAATCACATTCAGGTCAAAAAGACTAATCTATGCAACAAACCATGAGAACAATTATATGGTTACTATACTAACGCTGTATAAGGCGTTAGTATACTAACGCTTTATACTGTAGGTGCTTTATAGGCTAGCACCATGAGAATTAATTGCTAAGAGATGAGGGGGGGGACTATACAGTTTAATAGTAATGACTCAGTAAATGAGTAATGCTAAATAAAATATGACAAATGTTTTCAATTACAGGTAATGTTAGTATTCAATTAACTGTCAAGATTAACATCTTTGTCCCATTCAGTGGTCTTGTGGTGGATAAATGTAGAGCTTTATCTTTCAATGGATGGATTTCAAATCATAACATTTGACTATAGATTATAGACCACATTTATAAATATCATGGGCCACATAAATGTATATCCAGAGTTAGCACCTCCACCTGCTGGCTGTCTTCTGTCACTGCAGATGATTTGGGAGGAATCGGGACACCACCATCTGATGAAGGGGAGAGAAGGAATTTATTTATAGGACACAATTCAACTAGGCATTCATTTTATTTTGCACACAGCTCAGGCACAGGTCATTGTAGGTTTCACAGATTGAGGGTAAGAAAGAAAACAATTGATAATAATTAATAATCCAGAGTCCAGACTCTCTCTCAAATTCAGATACCGGTACCTTTATTTGCCACTGTGTAAACACACATGGGAATTTGTTTTGACATAAACATGAGTGTATAAAGTAGTTCAAAGTGTTCATTTCTCGCACACACACACACACACACACACACACACACACACACACACACACACACACACACACACACACACACACACACACACACACACACACACACACACACACACACACACAAAATGCTTAAAATGCAGGCTTACCTTGGGAAGAGTGTGATGTATTGGCAGAATCGCTACCATCTCCTTTCTCTTGGTCCTCCTCAGCAGGCGCGGCGGCGGCAAACGGGTCATTTTCCGCTGGCGTTTCGCTGCCTTTCTCGGCGTCCTCCAGGCTGCCCATTGGCAACGCAAACTGCCAATCTTCATCCTCTTCATCCTCCTCCCCCCCTACCACCCTAAGCGTACGCTTTCCGCTTCCTTTGCCCTCTCCTTCGGTTTCCATGGCAGTTGGGGAGTTTCGACCACCAGAGGCGGATCTCTCAGACTCCCCTTCTTCGTCTTCATTCATTGGCTCGTCTCGTCCACTGGTGTTACTGTCCTCCCCTAACCTTTGTGTTGAGTCTTCCTGGGTGCTGTCCTCTATGTCTTGTTTGGGAGAGGCGCTGCCTATGGAGGAGGGCGCTGAGCAGAACGATCCCAGACCCATCACCTCGTCAAACAACCTGGACATGCGCTCCTCCTTGCGCTGCAGAGCACAAGCACAACATAGTGTTTTCATACCAAATTTCCTTATCCTACTTGGATAGTGACAGTAATTAACTAATAGCATTTATATCTAAATTCTTTTGACTATGCTTGTAATAATGTGATTTTTAGTTTGTTACTTTAGATTATAGCTTCTATATGATTATTTTACCCTTGGCGGTGTGCCTTCTCCCTGTCTGGAGCTGTCCTCGTCCTCTTTGGTGGGTGTCTTCACACCACTGCTCCTGGAGGTGGCAGAACCCCTGGACGTGTCAGCATACGGTCCAAGGCCCATCACCTCATCAAACGACCTGGTCAGACGCTCCTCGTGCTGCTGCAAGGGGGGGGGATATATATATCCTCAACTTGATCAAGATAGTAATGGTAATTACAAAAAGGAAATAAAAAAAATAAAATACCGTACTGTCCCAGATATAAGACAGTATTTTCGCCCCAACAACTTGGCTTGATAAAGTAGCCAAACAGAGGACAAGTTATGATGCCTTTTTAATTCAACTCTGAAACATGTCTGACATGCTTTAATGTCCACTTAACAACATTGCTATGTAATGTTATAGTTCCTAAGCAGAACTAACAGTTTCTACTTAGAACTAACATTATGTAAATGCCAGAAGACCTGAGATTTGATTGTTACTGGAATAAGAACCAAGAGCATCCATTTTTATTGGAGCGATTTGCTAAACCAACAGAGGAGAGTTCAAAGACATGGACTAATGCTTTGTACTAAGCTTGTAATATTCTCAAACAAGTCTTCATTATTATTAAAGCTAAGGGAAGTGATTTGAAATTCATTGTGTAGTACCAGCCTGGTGCACTAGGGGCGCCAAAGAGTAGCTACACAATGTGAAGCTGCTGCTCGATCCTGATTGGAGGAGAATTCACCCTCCACCTGGGGAACTTTTATTAGCTCCTCTGATAACGTGGGGGAGGGGGAAACTCCATATATGGTCTGCACACCTTATAATAGAGCATTTTAACAGAAAAAAAATTCGGGTGATATCTGACAAAAGTGAAATCACTTCCACTACCTTTGAGTTATTTTATATTCTATTCATTTAATCTTTTTGCTCCTATCTTACCACTGGCCTGGAGCGGTCCTCGTCCTCTTTGTTGTTTGTGTCCTCCATGCCAGAGCTCCTGGAGGAGGCAGCAGAGAAAGGTCCCAGGCCAATCACCTCATCAAATGATCTGGACGCTGACCCCTCATGCTGCTGGGGCAGGACAGAAAATCAGTCCGTTTTAATAACACTAGGGACACTCAACAATTCATTGAAAATTGTTGAATCGCCATCAATTAAACCAGGGGTTTTGAACAGGGACCCAAGGCTAAATGATGGAAAGTTGCTAAGTTGGTAACTCTTTGAGAGCATAAACATAAAACCAAATGGACCTGCAAGGGTCCATTTTGTGGTCTGTGTGTGTGTGTGTGTCTGTCTGTTATTATAGGAAGCGTCTCATTTTTATTTTACCCTTGGCGGTGTGCCTTCTCCCTGTCTGGAGCTGTCCTCGTCCTCTTTGGTGGGTGTCTTCATACCACTGCTCCTGGAGGAGCTGGCAGAGCCCCTGGAAGTGTCAGCATACGGTCCAAGGCCCATCACCTCATCAAACACCCTGGACATTCGCTCCTCGTGCTGCAGCAGGCGGGGAGAACAACCTTGCTGATTTTCACTCCAGAAATACTGTACTTTATTTGAATATTAATTAATGAATAAAACTGAAAAACAAACTTTTAGGTTTAGGCATAATACCCACTACGGTCTTTAAACAAGATGGATTTCCTGGCAAAAAGGGATGTATTTTGAGATGAGAAATGCTGGGGTTCTACCGGTGGTCATATTGTATCAGTGAAAATGTTCACTGATAGAACTTTAAAAAGTGCACAGTGCACACTACTTGCTGCTACAGTGTTTATCTGTCATATCGGTGGATCCCCCTTCTATCGGTGGTCATATCAGTGGCCCCCCTTCTATCTGTGGTCATATCAGTGCCCCCCTTCTATCTGTGGTCATATCGGTAGATCCCCCTTATATCTGTGGTCATATCAGTGCCCCCCCCCCCCCAAATCGGTTATCAGGGGTTGTATACCTCTATCGTATCGGTTATCGTATCGTTACCAAAATACCATATCGGTCAGGCTCTAGCTGGGATGATGGTCTTGCTATACCTCCACAAGTATCACTGCTGTTCTGCCAACAAATATAACCTGCCGTCAGTCACAGCATTGTTTTTGCACCCCCACATGATGCTGGATCAAGTGTAGTCTAGTCCCACATAGCCTGGCCTAACCTGAAATGATTTTGGCCTAGGGGGCGGGGTGCCGTCCGAGCTTGGGCAGCAAATGAGCCTCTCTGATTTGATCTTCCCAATGTGTCGTCATCCCGGGCACCTCCCCTGCTCCTCCACTGCTGTGCTACATCACATCATTTGGAGCGGCGCCCACCGCGAGGTTGACTCCCACTTCTAGGCCCCCTTGGCTAACAAATTAGGCTTTCCCTTTCGGCACAACGCAGACGGAAATGAAGCCTGGGTGTCGAGGCTAAGTCCTACCAGTTGCTCAATGACTTCCCTTTGGATAAAAGATGTATATACCAAAAAGATATTAACAACTGAAACAAAACTGACAACCTAGCTCAGACTCCACATCACACCGTAGCACTCATTTCTGGCTTGTATGACTTCTTGTTAGCCATTTAAATACATACTAATATATTGTGCAGATATCCCAGATGTGATGGTTACTTGCTCAAACATCCCATGTTATGTATTATAAAGCTTTAATAGACAAATGTTGTTTGCTTGAACACACATTACAAACATCAAGCAGGATGTTCTATTAGAGAACATGCTTTTACTACATTTGATGTACACTCAATTATACAAATTACACTAATTTGATTTCTTTGCCGTGACTATTTACTGTTAACCAAGTTCCATTCTCTCATTCCTGCAGTGGGTGTAATATCCATGGTCACAAAAGGTTTGCTCAGATTCCATGTAATTGACTGTTTAAGATGGCAGCTCGTGGTGTTTGTTGAGGAATATTTTGAACAGAAAGAAGTAGCCCATAACACAGGGTTGGGCAATTATTTTTCCCAAGGGGCCAAATCGATACATAAATATACTGTGGAGGGCCAAGACTAAAGTCTGAACTAAAGTCTGCGTAATATTAATTTAATTTCAAGATAAAAGTTTACATTCTCTGGCTAGTTCAGATGAATATTTAACTCTTGAGAGTGTAAACATGAAACCAAATGGACCCGCAAGGGTCCATTTGGTTTCACGTTTACACTCAATGGGTCGGGGCTTCACAGTACTAAACTTTAGAAAGGTCACAGGTGATGCTGCTTGAACAAAAAGCAAAAATCCATACATACATGATGATGCACACATAGCAAGCAATTTGGTGGCCCAGAAATGAGCTGGTGTGAGTGGAGCAATCTAGGTCATTTTACTTAGATGTTGATCAGTAAGATAACAACATGCCGTGATGGTGTTTTAGTGAATTGTGGTAAAAGGATTCTTACATTTACCTCTGATCGTTTCCCCCGATGATGATGCCCCTCCGGATCCGCCATGTTTTTCTTTTTTTAATGCTGCAAAAAAATGTATGCCTGCCGCGCACGAGCGAGGCTGGGCTAACAATGCTAAGCTAACACTGCAACAAAAAAAAACAATGAATAAGTTGCAAACCTACAAACGGTACAAAGCCCAGCGGAGCCCGGTTCTATGGAATCGTACCCGCTGGTTCCCTATTAGGCAATGCATTTAGTTGGAAGAACGCATAACGAACCTCGTCAAAAACGTTTTTTTCCTAGTTCCTAGTCAACTGTATGTTGGCTTTTGCTCCGGAATCGGATGTGTGTGCGTCCGACAGTATAGACAGAATTGCGCAAACTCCCTTCCCTTCATGTGGCCAGCCCGATGGCGGCTCAATGTGCAGATAGACTGGAGAGAAGAAATAGGGACAAGTCCTGGACTTGCAGTAGGCAGATGTTGTTTCAGAGCGCTCGAGCTCTCAGATTCTCACCCCTCAATGTCGCATTTTTTCTAGTAGATGCCGTGCCATGTATGCTCTGTGCACACGACGCACCTCCCTTTACCGTAAACATGGCTGGGCGTGGATTTTTGTTATTATTAATAATATTAATAATCATTGTTGTTGTTGTTGTTGTTGTTGTTGTTGTTGTTGTTGTTGTTGTTGTTGTTGTTGTTGTTGTTGTATCCCTGCCTGTCCTTAAATGAATGTTAGGCTGCATTTGAAAACCCTAATCAAAATCTCGGTTGATTACGGTAATTATAATGCGCAGCAGCAGTGAGGTCAAACAACCACCAGCTCGGTTGTAACGCGGCGGCGTTGCGCGCGCTGCGTCAAAAAGCCGATCTACAAGCTCACAGCGCGTCACTTATGCAACGCGGCGTGAGCTTGTAGATCGGCTATCTCCCCGCAGCAGGCGACGCCAACGTATGACCACGACCACAATCAGCAGGAAGAAGAAAGAGGGACACAGCAGAGCAGCAGCTAGCAGCAACGAGGAGAGGAGGAGGTTGTTGTTATTGTTGCTTGCTGATGTTGACACAGTTTGGAGCTACCACCATCACCATCCTTATCCCCTCTTTTCACTGAGATCCTGACCTTCATTTTGGTTTTTTGTGAAATACTAGAACAAAATAAATCAAGCGCGGGCTTTGATTTGCTTCGGGCAACGAATGCATGGCAATGACAGCGGCAGTCAGGGCGATGGCAGCAGCAGCAACGGCAGCGGGGGGGCCTGCGTCTTTGTCCCGGTTTCGGGGCGCACTAGTGGGCGCCGCGCTGGGGGACTGTGTCGGCGGGGAATTCGAGGGAGCGGAGGAGGTGCCCATGGAGAACGTGCTGCAGCATTTGAGCAGCCTGGACGATGAGACCAAGGGAGATGGTGAGCAGAAGGGACGGGATGGACGGATTTAGTCAGTGCATATCGTGTTTCACACACCATGTAGTGTGGGTGGATGGAGGAGATTCCATATTATTACATGAGATGATTGACTAGTAAGTGGGACAAACATCATCTGACTGCGGCATATTGTAGCAACACTGGGACTTCGGGCTTCATGCTGTTCTGACTGGCTGTTCCCTCCTACTCTTCTGCTGCTTTTTCTTTCCTTTTCTAATATGTTAACTGGAGTATGAATGATGAACTCTCCGTTTAACTGAAAATATTCACCAAAAACTGCAGTATTGAACCCATGAAAACCTGTAATTGATGTCACTATTAGTGGTTGATATTGCTTGCAATCTCAATCACAAAGATAATGTGTCACAATAGAGAGGCCACAATACAATATAGATTGATACATTGATATTTTGTTATTTCGAATTTTAGCTGTTGATAAATATCAGATATGACATGAAATAATCATTGATATACAAACAGTTTTTCACAAAACTGTAGAATCTGCTCTCAGGTATCAATGTGGGTTAATGTGTCTCTTCCTGTGTTCAGGTATCCTTGAGTACAGTGACGACACAGCCATGACACGGTGCGTGGTCCAGTCCCTGTTGGCCCGCGCTGGCTTTGATGAGCAAGACATGGCCCGCAGGTTATACACGTGTACCTTACCCACCTACACTGACCACTCAGCAAACCTGTTTGGGAACTAACAACTTTCAGTTTTGTTTCATCGTGGTTTATGTCTCATGTTCTCTGTAGAGAACACACACACAAGCACAGTTGCACATTGGGACTGACATCTCTTGCCCCTCTTGCAGGTTTGCTAAGGAGTACAGTCTTTCTCCTGGCCGAGGTTATGGTTCTGGAGTGGTCCAGGTGTTGAAGAAGCTGTCCTCTCCACAGCTTAGTGATGTATACCAGCCAGCCAGGGACCAGTTCAACGGCAGGGGCTCCTTTGGAAACGGGGGGGCTATGCGGGCGGCCCCCTTCGCACTGGCTTTCCCAAACATTGCAGATGTCAAGAGAGTGAGTGCATTGAGGGAGGGTGGAGGGCATTTGTTGAATGTTACTAAGTGGTCTATAGGTAGCTGAGTCTACGGTGTCCTCTTACGCAACTCAGTCTAAGTGTCACACAGTAGTAAGTTGTGCAGTAAGTACTGGGAGCTGATGGTTGGTCTTGAAACCCTCAGCAATCCATCTCTCAAGGGTCTAACACTTTTGTAAAATGTGGATGGACTCCCACCCCTCTAGCTGATGCAGACAAGAAGCCACTCTGACTTACTACTACTATAACAAAGGTACCGTATTTTCCGCACTATAAGGCGCACCGGACTATAAGGCGCACCGGATTATAAGGCGCACCTTTTAGAACTGTTTTCATATATAAGGCGCACCGGATTATAAGGCGCAGAGAATAGAAGCTACTACAGTTAACGTAGAATAGAAGCTACTGCAGTCAAACGATCCATATATAAGGCGCACTGGATTATAAGGCGCAGTGTGGATTTTTTAGAAAATTAAAGGCTTTTAGGTGTGCCTTATAGTCCGGAAAATACGGTAACTGAAGGTCTACACATGGCCACTGTAAGGCCCAAGGTTGAATGTAACCTGTCTTATCCATTTTGCAACATTAATTAGTTACTATTCAAGTGGCTTAGCAAGAGTAGTCTCAACCTTGGAGAGTTCTCTCTCACCTTTTCAATCTCTTCTCTCCTCCAGTTTGCCTGTCAGGGAGCCATGCTAACCCACTCCTGTTCTTTGGGTTATAATGGAGCTGTACTGCAGGCGCTGGCCGTCCACCTCTCACTGCAGGGCGCACTCGACGTGCCCCAGAAATTCATCAGCCGGCTGATCAAAGAAATGGAAGAAGTGGAGGATGAGGAGTCCGCACGCAGTGACGCCAGAGTGTGAGTACTGAATCTAACATCTTACTTGTGTATGAACATTTTCAACACTGTTAATGAGGATGTCTCTCTGTCCGGTCTTGTGCATTCATTAATTTCATGCACCTTTCTGTTGTCTGAAAGCACCTGTATAGACTGTATAGATCACAATGTCTCAATGTTCTCAGTGGAAACACTCCGAAGTGGTTCAGTATTAGGCGGGTAGTGTATAGTGGGGAATTTGTTTAACAGTGGGGAAAACTATTTTAATGACGCCACTAGCAAGCAGGCGCACCGTGTGTAACATTGCATGTAAAACAGTAATGGTTTGGGCGCCCGCTGGCCTAATGGTCCAGGAGCATGGCACATACAGTATAGGCTTCGGCCTGGCAGCATGCTGCATGTTCGAGCCCTGTTCATTGGTGACTTTTGCTGCATGTCTCCTCTTTTCTGTCTCTCACTTTCCCATCTGACTTCATTATGAACTTTAAAGGGAAAAAAAAAACAAAGTAAGTTAATAATAAAAAATATATATATCGTCAACGAAATCCTTTCCCATTTTTTTCTGAATTTCAGGAACTTTACCTGAAGTTCAGGAATTGATCTTCATGAACCTACTGGTAGCTCCATTTTGGACCCAGGTTTTACATACTGTATATACATTTAAATTCAATTTAACTGTAGAGTTAAAGAGTTTAAGTGTGGGTGGTTTTGAAAGCACTGTATTGATTAACGGTATTAATGGTGTACAGTTAGGCCAACTGTATTCAATACAGCTCAACATGTAAACAGCTTTTTCAGCAGTTCTGGAAAATGTCTCTCTTTGGAAGCACAAAATTGCTATTAGGAGATCAACTATTTTAGACTACTTGTGATTTTCACATTCATTTTAATTACCGCACATTTCCTTGTGAATCATCCAGTGTGGCGGTTCTGTTGTGTGAACTAATAAAAAAAACACGTTGCACACATCCGTTACTGTGCTGGTGCTGGATTAAAATAAATACAGTGAAGAACAGTTGTGTGACACATAAGCGGTGCGCTATTCTATCTACGGAGGACACGTATACATTGAAATATAATCAAAACCTGATCATAACCAGTGGTTCTCTTTGGCCTCACGAGTAACGACAACCTTTTGTCTTTACAGCCTGAAAGAAGCAGAAAAGCCATTCTGTGAGCGCCTACACAGAGTTAAAGACCTGATGGACAGGAGTAAGGTCAGCATAGAAGAGGTCATCTCTGAACTCGGTCAGTACCTGTACTGTACAGTTTAAATATCTGATCTTCTCCCTGTCTCTAGGGGGCTGATTGCTATGACAAATTGACAATCGAATCTGTGCATAACTGTAGTAGCCTTTTCTAGAAGGGGGTGTAAACATGTCCTGTTCTGGGTCAGTTTCCTCTTTGCTTAATTCGATTGGCTCAGTAGCAGATTTGAACAGTCAAAACATGAAGTGTGTTGTTCTTTTCCCATTCCAACCTGCTGTTGCAACTGAGCCAATCAAATTAAGTTATTAGAAACTGACCCGGAAGTAAATGCACATGTTCTCTTTATGGAATCTTGCAAAGCCAGACAACTATCACTCAATCTCAGAATGCTATATAGAGAAATACCCCTCCTGAAATCTGAGTAAGTTGCCATTAAAATACCGATAAAGCAACTTGCCATTCTTTCTTTACATGCAGATTTTTTCATTTTCTACTTAGAAGTGGGCTATTTATGCTTAGATGATTTCTATTATATTAGAATAAATTTACGTGACTGTAAAGACGACAGGGAGTCGTGAGGAATTTTCACTTCTGCTTATCTTGCTTATGATCTGAGTTTCCGTTATCCAGAATGTATGATGGAAGAGACTACCTTTTACGGAAAAAGGAAAATACAGTTAAGGGGATTACAGACGGCGAGTAATAAATGCATTCTAATTGATTTTCAATGGGACCAGCGTTTTGTGCTCAGAAAATGACCTGCGATAAAGAGAGTGTGTAACACCGGTCGTTTATCACGCAGCGTCCAGTGATTTGTGTTGCACAAGTGCTCGTTTCCTGCACGCGCGTGCAATGTTTTTGAAAGCTCAGTTCATTGAGCTTTTTAAAATGCCTGGCGTTAATCAACGGGCGATTTTCTTTATGTCGGCACTGCAGTGATTCAATAATCACCGCGTTTATGCGGGTGTTTATCGTTGCCGTCTGGAAAGCCCTTTATGCACAGTTTCCGGACTTAATCTTTGATCATTGTCATCTCACTCACTCCATTTTATTTTTCATCCCTCCTTAAAGGTAACGGCATCGCGGCACTCCACTCGGTCCCCACCGCCATCTTCTGCGTGCTCCACTGTCTGCAGCCCCGGGACGGCCTCCCGGAGCGCTACGGGGGCCTGGAGAGGACAATGGCGTACAGCCTGGCCCTCGGCGGGGACACGGACACCATAGCGTGCATGGCTGGGGCCATCGCTGGGGCCCACTATGGCGTTGAGGCCATTCCACTGACGTGGATCAAGTGCTGCGAGGGAACCGGGGATGCCCACGTGAGCGCCGAGCGCCTTCACATGCTGTACCGCCAGTCGCCACAGGGGGAAGTTAGCGGGACAGGGAAGCAGGGCAACGGGTCAGACGCTACCAGCTGCACAGAGAAAAACAGAGATTCGGAATGATTTTTTTTTAGCTGGACTTGTATGGAGGGACACAGACAGAAAGACAAAATGCACGTCATATATGCACACACACATTCAAGCCGCATTGGTGTTTCAGTTTTTGTTTTAACCTCCTCTGTTTTATGAAGCACTTTAGCAAATTGACATTTTGGGGGGAAACTTGCATTAATATCAGATTAAAATGTGATTTTTAGCATTCCTATTTAGTACTATATAAGCCAACCGACCAGGAACTGTTGAACTGAAGTACCAACGGTGATGGCGAACAAACTCTTTTTCAGGCAACTGAACATCTGAGAAACTATAAATTGAATACATATTGAAAACAACCTACAATTCAAAATTTGTTAATGATTTGACTGATGGCTTATTGGTTAACCTGATTGCTGGATTTCAAGATGGATGACCAAAAAAAACATGTGTGCATACATGCATGTGCATCACACACACACACGCCCCTACGGAGACAAATGCAAATGCGTCATCTGTGGTCTTCCCTGTTTTGTGTCGTACAATCGTTTTGTCGTGACGGTTGCACTATACATTAATCATGACATGTTTTATCCTTTTTGATGGAGAAATAATTATTTAATAAACCTTTTGAAGTTGAATTTGTGTAAGGAAATGTTTATGCATCTGTGGTATATTTCTGTCCTCTTTTTTAAAGCAGGACAGAAATATAATTTAAGAAAATATTGTGAGGAAATGAGGAGATATAAACTAACCTTTAAAAATGCAAGCAATCACCTGCATGTTTGCAGTGAAAGTAGTCTGCATGATAGGGCCTCTGTAGCTACAGAAACACAGAGACACAACCTCTGGGATTTATATTTGATATCCTTTTTCTTCTTTGCTCCCTTTGCTGCTACGCATTTTAATTTTTTGCGGTAGCTATTCAAAAGCAGTAGATCCACTGCATGTTTATAGCTCAGTCTTGGACATGAGGTTTCCACTCAACCGAGATGATGTTCACCTGGGGTGTCTTTGTACAAAACCAGTTTGATTGCAACACCATGTTTTCCCCTTTGATTTTGGTTTACATTACAAACCACAATCTCATGTCTCATAGACGGACAGTAAATTTATATACCGGTATGTTCAATTAAGGATTTGTATTTTCAATTATGACAAAAATCCCAAAGCTAATTTTAAAGTCTGACCTATAGTCTATTTTAGATCTTTTTTTGTTAAATGAGTTATTATGTGTAAATTGAAATCATTGATGATGAAATAGATAATGGTAAATGAAATGGAAAAACATAAGGCTTTTTATGTGTTATCTCTGTACCTGGAACTCTACACTTGTCCCTCCTTCTCCTTGGGCTATTAGCATGTACAGGTGGAGGAATACAAGCCTGTAAAGATGTGGTCTGACCTGTCCAGGAAGCTACTTGATGGGTCTTTCCTTGTCGAGGAACACCCCAGCAAGCCAAATGACGTCATGATGACATTATGATGTCATCCTCCGGTGACGTGCAGGACTAGGATCTTGGCATCGTGGCACTCAGGTTAATTACTTTAACATCCAAAAGATCACAAAGCAACCTGACTCATTGCAACCATTGGGAAGTGAATAGTAGAAAAGCAGGTATTTTTAAGTGATAAGTTTTTACAATTTCACATTTTTTGTTTTATAACTAAGCTGAAAAAGCTGTTGGTGTACGATTAGCAGCTTAATATCAGGCAAACTTCTCAACATTTTATTTGGATTTAAATAGCCTACAGCAGGTGATATGTCAAAGTAGGGTTTTTTCATGATTCGGAATCCATTGCAAGCATTTGTTTTGTACGAAAAACAATCCTGCTAAAAGCAGCCATAGCCGTCCTAATGTTCAGTCAATTTACACCACTGGGATGTCTTAGGACTTTTTCTTTGGGGACGCAGCCCCACCAAGTGGCTAACCAACAGTACTGCAGCGGACCAAGGTTCACTGCTCTGGGAGGAGGAACCGGTGTATTGACCATGGCATTATGGTATGTTTTTATATTTTTGAAGAAAATGTGACACAAATCCTTGAAATTATAGTCTTTTAGAATGAATGTTTTAACTGAAATCTTTGCTTCAGGGAGGTCCCTGGAACAGCATATTATTGGATGGGGGTCCTTGACTGCAAACCGCTGACAGAAACAGGATTTTCCCAAAATTGTCAAGATTTCGGAAACATTTTTTAGGATCATCCTCAATCCAAAATATTAATATTATTAATTTGTATTTTACAGGGAGACGGAGAGATTGAGGCTATATGCTGTAAGGGCCAGTGATAATGTGTCACTGTTTCTAAATGTTCCATTCTGTATTTTAGTAAGTTGTGTGAGTAGACTGTGTGGCACACCTTGTTCAAGTCCATATTTTATGTGCCTGCCCATGAGACCACACTGAGCCAAAGTGTAAAAGAATATATATAATAAATTACTACTTTGTAAGGACAAAAGTTTATTGTAACCCTACAAAATGACACAGGGCAAGAAAAAAAGATACAAAACAAAAATAAAATTATAGAAATGAATAAGGAAAAGAATGTTTCTCATTCTTATACAAGTCTGAAATCTATCCAACATACACGGACCACAGTATAATTATTCATATTCATATTATTAATATAACATTTTATTGTGTGTGTATACATACAAAATATAGCAAACTAAATAAGGCAAATAAATAGAGATACAATTTACAGGAAAATGTAACATTCCTCAACTTCTTTTTTTGTAATTTTCTAAATCTTATTTCAAACATCAAGAATGGTGTACAAACGTTTTTATTTTCTTCTTTTTTTTATCTATACATCTTTCGGTGGAGGACCTATTCATTTTTTAACCATAAAAATACTGACTCCTCACAATTATACAACCTTTAAAATCAGGTGCAACTTTTCTCAGGCTGTAAAAATCTTTTGTGTAACAAGTGTTTGATATTGCAAGCGTTTTTTTTTTGTTTTTTTTTTTTTTTATATATATATATATATATATTAAACGATGATGACAGCCCACAACTTGCACACCCTTCATTCGGCATGCAGGTCGATGCAGTGACGTTAACAGAAGTGTGGTTGTGTCGGCAAACATCCTCCTTTTCTTACAGAGAAGCAAAGTGACAGAGAGGGACATGAGTGGTCTTACGCTTACTTTGTACTCTGTCGTCTGGTGGTGTCGTGAACCAAAAGTCGTAGATCTACAGGTTCACAACGCACCGCCATGGCAATGCATTTTGAGCTTGCAGAGCTGCTGCTTTCACCACACGACCCCATCACAAAATATACGTATATCAGGCTTTAGAACCCACTGGTCACTCATACATCAGAGCACTCTTTCATTAATTAATTACAGGTGGTGTGTGTATGTTTTCAGGTTGCAGAGACCCGTTTAACAAAATGTACACCACCTTTTAAGTCTTTTTCCAATAGGTCTAGTCCTGGTTCTTGTAGTGAGTTCTAATTGCGGGACTCTCAAATGGACGCTTACAGGTCTGCTACTCTGAGTGTATTCGAATGGAACCAAGTTGATCTGTTATGGCTCCATTGGTTCCACTTGGATATGTTTAGAGTTATGAGGGTCCTGGAAATTAAAACCACTGAAGAGCTACGACCTCTAGTCCACTCTGTTACCTACTATACCGAACCTCACTTGCAACTTTGTCTTTCTGTCTCCATCTCACTGTGGTCAACCTCCACCATTCAGTTCTCCTCTAAAGCTGCACGCTTCTCATCTCAGGGGTAACTGAGCCCGCGCCATGGCATTGGGTATGGAAATGTCCCACATTAAAAGTGCATTGAACAAGCTACAATTTTTTTCATTCCTCTCGCGTTTTTATATCATCACACCCCAATCAGCCAGTCAATGGCCAAATAAACATAATCCAAATGTGTAGTAATACAAACATGTAATAATAATAATACTGACAGAAAATTAGCAATACCGATTTGCAAATAGACTATACATACACTGTGGATTAAAGCTCTGGATTAAAAAAAATAATAATAATGTTTTGAGAGACTGTCAAAGTCTGTTACTGAACTTCTCATAGTAGGTCTATAGCCAAAGAAAACAGAAGATGGAAAAGAGAACAGCTCAAATGTACATGAGGATGTTGAGTGAGGAAAGGCAAATCATATTGTTTTCCCTCGTCACATGGGACCTAATTGATTTTTCCAGTTTGGGGGAGTGTGGTGGGTGGATTGGGGGGGGGGGGGTGCATTCCAGAGGATCGGACAGTCTCAGTCCCTGTCTATTTGGTATAAAATTGTACATCTGAAAACGTGGGACATGCACAAAAGCCAAGAATGCGCTGTGAATCTTTTGTATGCTCTTACCAGTGATTCTCAAAGTGGGGTCTGGGGACCCGCAACGGTCCTTGAGGGGGTTCGAGGGTGAGCTCTGGTAAAATATGTTCATTATACTGTAATAGCACATTCAGTTTGACCACTTTTTAACCGAGATTTAATCTACAGTTGGTGATAAGCTACACTGCTACATTATTGCAGAAAGGTTAGAAATATCTTGGGGAAAAAGTTGAAAATGTTGGAATAATTTTGATCGGATTTGATAATCTTGTATATCTTCTATAATTCGCAGATGGATTTGGTGTAGAATGAAAAAGACTCTACCAAGTACAGTAAGTTTAAGTGGTTAATGTGAAGATGTGGTGAAAGCCATCAGCACTGGTAAAGTATTTAAGTAAACAACTAGCGACAGGAAAGGTACATACTGTATGTGGAAACAGGGCAACAGGCACTTACAAAGTGAAAGGAAAAAAACAAAAGGACGAGCATGAAATGGGCGAAGTGGAGACTAAAAGATGCCAAATTGTGATCAAAAGCCTAAAGATCTTCTTTACATACTGGATGTGAATAGACACTGCACAACCTTAACTTTCTGTTCATGTACTTGGCCAGTGAATATTCAGAAAATAATGCTGCACTGCTATGGCAAAGCATCAATCTCGTGAGACCTAGTGTCTCTTTTTGGTCAGGGATTATTATTGTGTATATACTGTACGTAGAAGGCTGTATAATGCTACACATTTAAGGCCAGTGATACCAAATCCTATACTAGCTATCTGCATTTCTCTGTATATTTCGGTACACCATTTAACCTTGCTCTGTAACGTTGTCCCTCTCCTTATCTCATCTGTGAATTGGGAGTGTGCTTCTGAATTTGAACAGATTCATCATTTCACACGTTGTCCCACACAGCGGAAAGGTAAAGGCTTTTCTCTTGTGATATTCCGTCTGCGCCCTATAGAGATACCAGTAGCCCGGTACTTTATCATGAAACAGTTTAGAATATTTTCAACAATGTACCACAAAATATAAATGCAGCATAATCCCTCAGAGGACTTGAATGCTGTCCCAAGGCAAGATCACAAGGACCTTCAGGTCAGTCCACACGCATCGCAGCCGTTGTCCATTTCTACCGCTAAGAATGAAGAAATATAAAACACCATAGTACTAACTAATAATAAAAAGGGGCTAACAAAACCGAACCGGTGTAGGCTGCGATACATGGGCCTGTGTCCCGTTAGTCCTTTTAATATCTTGGTGCAGCTTTACTGACAAGAA
Organism: Benthosema pterotum; assembly: GCA_039105355.1. Taxonomy (NCBI): domain Eukaryota; kingdom Metazoa; phylum Chordata; class Actinopteri; order Myctophiformes; family Myctophidae; genus Benthosema; species Benthosema pterotum. The sequence goes on along the minus strand of CM076980.1, from coordinate 30,829,861 downwards.
CTGCACCAACCACAGTCTACAAGAAAACATTAGTCGAGCAGTAAGCTAATGAGACCAATATGACAGGGATGAAAGGTAGTGGTCATCCATCACCCATTCTCTTGCCCTTAGTATCATTCCATCGATGTCTATTACAGTAATGTCCCTAAAACCAATCTACATCTAAGCAATGTACCCGTTATTTGGCCTACAGAAGCATGTAGGATAGATGCCTGGGGTTAGCTCTTACACGTTGTAAAACAAATCTTACAATGCAGGTCTTACAATACAGAACAGAATGCAAAGAAATGCACTGCATGAGCATGACGCCGGGGGCCAAACGCTCCCTCAAACCGCTATCTTTTGAGGGGAAAATTGGCCTGGTGTAGTTCCTAATAAAGACTTCGACAAAAACAGGTCTGAATGTTGAACTCAATATGGCCAGTTTACACACTTCTTAGTTCTTACATAGTGTTCTCCTTAACTGTAGCCTCACAGAACAAGCGTCAATCAACGTGTGTGGATGAAATATGAGCTGTTCAAATAACAAAAAGGGGAACTAACCCATGTTTTCAATTAATTATATTTTGCTCTGTTTGCTCTGTTGTCTTTAACCTATAATTATGGGAAGTAAGATAAGAACAGGAGTCTTTTCAAATAACACTTTGGGTTGGGTTTTGGCAGTTTGTTGAAATAGTGTAGTGCAAACAAGACATGGATGTGTGAAATGGACAAACAATCTTTTTTTTCTTTCTTTCTTTTTTGCACAAAGCACAAAATAAAATGTAAAAGAATTCCACTTCAATGTCAACCTTTTTTTTTTCTTTTGCAATGTGAACTTAAAACACCAACAAATAACATAACTATTAGTGTGTACAAAGAACGAAAAAGCCATGAAAACATACAAAAAAAAGGAAAATATTTGCAATTAGCTTGTCTGCATCTAAATATAAATATATAAATGCCAAATTGCAGTATGTTTTTTATTTTGTTTTGTTTTGTTTTATTAATACATTACAGTATATATCTTCTCACTGCTTTGGCACTGGATTGTGCCAAAACAATCCTTTTTTTTTTCTTCTCTTTTTACCCCCGAAGAAATAAGAGAGTATAAAGTGAACCTTGACACCCCCCATTCCTGCCACCCCCAGCCCTACTCCGTGGCGCAGTCTGTTTTGGGTGGCCGGTGGGGTGCAGGCAGGTGCCGAGGGGCTGCTTCCTCTCAGGAAGTGCCGATGCCCTCAGCAAACTGCCCTCCGGGAACACTGGGGCTCCCCCTGGGAATGCTGTGTGCAGGACGAGGTACAAGTATACGTGGAGGGAGAGGTGAATCCCCCCCATCCCCACCACCAACACCACGTGCTACCGTATCCTTGTACTCCCATTCTTTGCATTAACCATTTAACCCTTTATTATGTTTGGCCGGAGTCCCACAGGGCTCTATATACTGGTGTCTGTTATAGTGGGGGAAATCTCTCACTGAAAATTAGCCGATGGAACGAGCTCGCAACACATACTTTGTGAGCTTGTCCATCGGCTAGCCTATTCTCAGCAAACGCTTCCTTCCCCACACACAATCCGGCGGCATGTCGTGGGTTTTAAGTGGTCAAATTGTCCATTCTGACCCATACGGGCGTTGTGCAGTCACTGCCTAGTCTGCCAGGACAGCAATGTGTGGGAGAAGAACGAAGAGAAGAGCTCCAACAGGCCTCTTTTTGGTCCACAGGACACCCTCGAGCCCGAGCTTCAGAATGGACGTTCCGGCTTCGGGGCACTGACCTATCCCCTTCCTGACATTTCCTGCAGGAGTTTGAGAGAGACTACTATCTCTCTCTCTCTCTCTCATCCTCAACTCTATGTACGGTGTGACTGGCCGATATCCCAGATATTTTACATGTTTCAGCACTGGATTCCTATGAAATAGGGCTGCCCCACCACAGTGGATGCCGCAGAGGTAACAGCCAAATTACTGTATGTGCGAAAGGAAAAGTGATCTAGGAGAACGCGAGTGAGAAAGAGTGAGGGGAGCACAGTGTTGAAAAGGGTGAAGAAAAACACAAGGGACCTTTTTGTCACAGTGGCCTGTCCGTCTGTCGTCCCAAGTGGTCTTTGTCCCTTTCAAGAGATCCACGCACGCTACAGGAGTCCAGGAAATAAAGTTGTGACAGGAGGGGAAAGAGCTTTGCGAGAGCTGTGAAAGAATCAGTATTACTTCCTTCAAAAATGGTCTGGCTGTTATTACACGCCACTATAACACGTCCAGCAACACCATTAAATACGTAAACCCTTCCTCCTTCCATCATCAGTGACCGGTCTGGTCTCAGTTTGCGGCATCGAAAGTTAAACGTCGCCGTTGTTATAGAAATGTACACCACCACGGTAGGGGTAAGCAGGGTGTCTCTGTCTCACGTTCGAGACCTAGTAGTTGACCTTGGTGATGGGCCTTTCGCGTCCGCCGCTCTCCACCAGCGGGACCGAGCGCTTGCGGCCGCGCTTGAACTTGTTCAGGTCCTTGTCGAAGACTTCGCCCGAGCGCAGCGCCGACACCAGGTCGTCGAACTCTCCGCCCACCTCGTCGGAGGCGCCGCCCTTCTTGGACCTCCGTTCGCGCTCCCTCTGCTCCTTGAGCTGGAGAGGGAGAGAAAGTTTGGATGGAAGGAAGGAAAGAAGGAAAGAAAGAAAGAACAAGAGCACCGTGGAGAGACGAAAAAAGAGGGAGAGAAAATGAATCAATCCGTTGAGATTTGCAACATAAACAGAGAAGCACGGATCCAGAACCAGACCACTGAATCACATATTAAACAGTTCCTATGAAATCTGCTGACAAGTCCACCAGCTAATCAGCTGCTTATCAGCCCCATCACCGTCTAAACAGGCTGTGGTTTAACTCAGTCTGCAGCAGTTGAAAAGCTTGCTTGCATGCATGCACATCTGTGTGAGAAAGTGTGTTTTGAATTGGAGATATGAGGATGTCTGGAGAATGGTTGTGTTCTGAGCAGGGCCCAGCTCTCCCAGGCTGCTGTTCGTTGTATTTGTGTGGAATATACTCAAGGCCCTTGTTTCATGTTTGGGGTCTGTGCTGTATTAAGGCGCCTTCGCACACTATTATTCACATAACCCCATCTCAGTGGGACCTGGTTCAACTCCGGTATAATTCTTAGTGTCTGTCTCAGTGTGTCTGAACTGCCTCGATGCTGCCTGCCACACCACGTGGGGGTGGGAAACAAGACTGAAGGAATCCCACTAGCTCAGTGATTCCCAACCTGTGAGAATTTTGTTCTCCATAGGATTTTAATAATCTAAGGTAAAATATGTTAGGAATGTGTAAAAATAAAGAAATTAGTGAACTATTCAACAAAGTTTGGTGAAATAGAGTATCACCAATTGTTTTTTCGCACATACCACACGTCCATCCAGTGTGTCTCTTTCTAAAAAAGTAAATAACTGAAAGTCTGCACGGGGCCGGGTGGTGTCGTGTCAGTGTGTATGGCTCACCATGGCCTCCATGCGCGCCCTCCTCTCCTCCTCGTCTTTGCGTCGCTGCATGTTCTCCAGGTCTTGCCGCGCCTCCACAAACGACTGCAGGAAGGTGTCGAACATGCCGAAGAACTCGTCAGGCTGCATGCGGCCCTGGTCCTCTCCAAAGTGCTTCAGGGACAGGGAAAACTGGGGCAGCAGAAAAGAAAACGTTAGAGTCTAGGTAGGTACTAGCTTTATAGAACAAACTTCAGCAGATCACAAGAGGAGCTAAATGTGAAGTCACAACGAAAGGAGGTGTCATTCACGGCGCCATTTGTTGATGTCTTGTTATTCTTGACCAATAAAGCATTGAACCAATCAAAAAGTTATATATACATGTATGTAGTATATGTAGAGTAATGAAGCAATAACAGACATGCATTGTCCTCCTAGAAGACGTATACACAGCTAGGATGGACATGGTTCCATGTATTACAGTTTCTCTGTGAAACACCCCTTGTGACTCCCGTCTCACACAGTGCGCACCACAGAGCAAGCATGTGTGTTTATTTTTGTCAATCCCCCTCGGCCCCTGTTGGTGTCCACTGCTTTGTGGACAGCAAGGATCGGCCTTTTCGTTTTAAACTTTAAAATTCCCACACATGTTTTTTGTTTTTAACTTTTCAAAAAACTTCGGGAAATCAACTGACTGAACGAGAATGGTTTGCAGGTCCATTTGTACACTTCTCGTGGGGTTAAATGAACATGGAGGGTTTGTGTGGCTTAATTTCTTTAAGTGTACATAATCAGTGGTTTTTGAAGGAGATGAGTCCATCTATCATGGACTGTCCCCCACGCAGGTTGTCCCTGCCAAAAGTACACATTGAGGTTGAGATGATGCTGATTTCACAATAGTGTGGCCTGGCGGAATTAAACAAAACAACACAACCTCTGACGGCTAAGGCCAAACAACCTCAATTACTGTATTTAGCACCCAACAAAGACTTTGTCTTTGTTGGGTGCTAAATGCAGCAAATGTAGCAGATCTACAAGTACGTGGTATTTTCAGAATGCTACTGAAGGGATAGCCCCGTAGCAGCATTTCATTTTCGAGGACAGCCCATAACACATACTGTAAACAAGATACAAAACAGTACAGTACACAGCAAAGAGCTTCCGGGTGTGCTACTTTTGTACATAAAAATAAATCACAACATTTTAAGACCATGGAGATAAGAGGTTTCTGCCTGACAGCAACGACATAGCAGAGTCTGTGGAGGGTCTGGTTGAATAGAATAGAGCTGTGGTTCTGCTTGTATAAGGATGTGCAAATGGGCCTGTCATTTTGGGCTGGTCACCATAGAAACCCTCCCTCGCTCCTGTAATTATGTGACTGGTCAAATAGTTTGTTTTCCTCTCTGGTGAAATGTGTAAACAACTTTAACACAAGAGAAAGCTGGGGTAGGTGGGGCAAATGTATGCAAAGATTGTGTGTGTGTGTGTGTGTGTGTGTGTGTGTGTGTGTGTGTGTGTGTGTGTGTGTGTGTGTGTGTGTGTGTGTGTGTGTGTGTGTGTGTGTGTGTGTGTGTGTGTGTGTGTGTGTGTGTGTGTGTCTGTGTGTCTGTGTGTCTGTGTGTACTGTACACACTTGAACACGGAAGGTCTGGCGCTCCCTCTGTTAATTTGTTCTATCGATCTTGATTATTTGAATACATAGATCCATGTTGGAAAACAAGGCAATGGTGATTTTTGTATTATTGTGTAGCTGTGTGTTTTATAGGCCTGTGATCAAATGCACAGAATGGGGACAGCTGTCAACAGATTATTGTGGGATTTACAGTGAATCCATGAATCCATTGCCATTTTACACCCGGTTTCAGGCTCAGCCACGGTAAAATGCATCAACCGCTGGACAGCGCGGTCTCCCATGGCACCGTCTCCATAAACAGCTGCCCAAATCCTTTCTAATCAGACATCTTAGCACCATTTGTGCTGACACATTCCTCTGGAATGCTTCTACTCAGCATGCGATGCTCTTGATGAAGCGTTTTGCTGAAAACATGAGAGCCTGATGTGGCCATTAATACAGAAAAATGGTGGTGAAATTAAATAAAAATGAAGCATAACCATTCCCATGGATATCTTGCGATTTACCCTACATTTCTTGGCTAAGCGCACCCAGACATGATTTGATACCTCTCCGCTCAGTAAGCTTGAGTCATTTGATTCAACAGAGCTGTAACTATGGCCTAGCCTGGCTAAAGACAGAGCAAAATTGGGGTGCCAATCAGGATGCAGTATGCAAACATATTTGAATACTGTGTCATGATTGGCCACCCCAGTTCTGTGGAGTAGGAAATGGGCGTGTCATTGCGCTATTCTAGACCAATCTCCTGATAGGCAATTATTGCCTTACAGCTAATTCGGTCTGGCTTTCGCCAGGCTAACTATGGCCACCAATAGTCCATATTGTGACGTAGAAGAGCCTGCAAACTCAATATCTAGAAGGTATGTTTAATTGTGTCACAATGCGTGAAACAGTTTTAAGAACTTTTTTTTTTTTTAAATATCATATCCAGTTTGTAGAAAATATTGCTGTGGGTTTCATTTGTGTGGCCCTCACTAACACCAAGAACACAAGTACATGAAAGCTTGTTAAAAAAGAAAAAAAAGAAAGAAAGAAAAACACACCCTAAAATCAAATAAGTAGGGCTTTTCCCATGAATTACTCCATGCTGGCTCTACACTCCTCTCACAGAATTATTCCGTCACAATCATGATCATCATGTGCTACGCCTATTTTCTTTAAAAACGTTTCTGCGGCTGCTGTTCAAGCTAGTAGTTCTGAGCAGAAGACGATGTGCATTGGACTTGTATCCAGGTTCATACAGATTGGTTCTCATTTCTGTGGTGAGCAATTACCGGTAATTAAGTAGCTCGTTCAGCACTGAGCTCTTTATGCATTGAGGTGATACTGCAGTTGTGGAAGTAGATGATGTGCAAGTGACATCATCAATCATTGCCGTAAAAGCATGACTCAGAAAAAACATATATGACTGCATTAAACAATGTTAAACGAAAGCATCAAATGTAACAGATGGCTGAAAATTGGTGTGAAGCTTGGTGCACTTTTAGTTTGATATGCTACTTTTGAATTTGAATCCTGAAAAGTAACATTTTTTTTTACATATGAAGTTTCCACCCAACAGTGACAAATTGCTATTGTATTGGGGCCCAAACCAAACATATAGTGGATATGGTCGTGTCCATCCTGTTGTTAATGAATCTAACGATTCCAAAACCCTGTAAAAATGTATAATTATTACATGTTGCTGTACATGCCATTACCTTTTTTATTTTACTTTTTTCTGTTAACATTTCTTATACACAAGACCAACATTTTAATGTTGGACTTGTGTATCATTTGTTTCTTTATGTAAAATAATATCAAAAAATAAAGTTAAAAATATTAATAACAGATCCACAAGCACAAAAAATGGCAAGATGTGGCGTGTTTTATTAGCTTGAAGATCTGCTGCCTTTGAATTTGAATCTGGAAATGTAACAGTTTTTAGACATACAAGGTTTCCACCAGACAGAGACGACATGTAGATCTATAGGAGGGAGAGAAGCTGGCGTTTTTGACCCATGTGGAACAATCTTGTTTTGATCTTTCCATCACATGCTATAACAACACGGGACAACTGGACCTTTGATTGGGGCCACCGGTTCAGAGATCAGATGTTGCTTCTCTCTCTCTGCCCTTGTTTTGTTCAGGCGGTGAGACTGAATCTCTTGCATTGTCTTGGAGACTGAGAGTGGAGGCGTGTCAAGTGTAAACCCCAGCAATCTCCCAGGATAAAGAAATTCCCTTTCCCCTGCTGCACAAACCTCTGGCCCAATGAACCGCGTGACCTCGGACAACTGTAATCCTTTTGTAATGCTGGTAGTAATGTCTGGTGATGAGCGATGCGTGCGACCGAGCGTGGATGCACGCACACAGCCCTACACACACACACACACAGAAGTTTTGTGTTTCAAAAATATCGAAATTTGTTGTGGTGACGAGCTAATGGACTTTGTATATATGATTATAGTGGTCAAACTGATGCATTGCTGATGCTTTTGATCCCATATTAAAAGAAAAAATGTTTTTCTATCAAACTACCTATCCCAAGAAGCATATTGTTTTCAAAAACAGGAGCTAACCAGGTGCTCAAATGGAGGTGGTCATCGGTGATAAATGGTAAAAGGTGCTCACATGGATCCAAAATGTGAACATTCCATATAAAAAGGCGGCGATCATCCAGGCACACGGGAAGTAAAAAACAGAAAAATCCTTTATTAAATTAAAAAAGGCAACATAGCCAACATGTTTCGACCGCCTTCATCAGGGACCGGTGGAGACTCTCGTACAGGAACACAATTGTACCTCCTAAACTGACGACCAGGTCATCAAATTAGCGCTTTGGAATGCAAAATCTCCATGAATTCAAGGCTACATGGAGTGTGTAATTGATAGAAAATAGATTGTTGGGTGGCTGGTACACTACTCCTTCAATTCATTTTGCTGGGGACCCCTTGGAATCCCTTCATCCCTGCGTCCTGAGTCTTCAAGGAGCATCAGTGGAAGCCTGCAATTGCAGGTCACTGGCGTCAAACTCCAGCCTGTACTAGGGTGACAACATGTATTTGGACCCCAGTGGTACAACTCCCTTTTCCCTCTCTACACCAGATCTCTTAGACAATGATCTTCAACCCAAGTCACAATGCATTGTAGTGTATTTTGTATTCATTGTATTGTATTTATAGATCTGCAACTCTTGCTGGACGTTCACCTTTTATGACATGCCCAGCACAGGGTTGCGTAACACGTGGTTAAACAATATGCAATGCGCAACTGCGTGTGCACACACACAGCCGTGTTTTTGTACTCTGTTGGAGCGTAACAGAAATGTTACAGAACATCAACAGGCGAGTGAGTAAATGTGTCAACCTCCCCTCACTTCATACCAAAAGAGAAACACACAAACAATATCCTCTGTCGGGTGGAAAACGGTTACCTTTAAATGATTCAAATTCAAAACTTAGAAAAAGAGCCAGACACCTGTCACTCGTCGCTTGTGGATCTGCTTCTTTTGACGCTTTCGTGTGATGTAGTGATCGAGAAGGGCAGTTTATTTACGGGGGAAAAAAACACACAAACAGAATATGGAGATGGGAGGTTTCTGCCCCGAAGGCGACGATGTAGCCACACGTGCTCGCAAGCACGACCACTCACACCCTCCACCTCCCTGTTTTGGACAGGGAGTGTGAGAGTTTGGACGGCTGAACACAGGTCCTTTTGTGTTGCAGCGGTAACTGGCGCTACAGCTCTCCAGCTCATTTACCCTGACAACCCAAATGAGACGTTTTCACTGCTTTTTTGGTTGTTTTTGTTTGAAGCAACCTCTTAAAAAACAAATAAACGTAACTAAGGCCAGTGAGAAGAAGAAGAAACATAATACACATGGGCTCTGTAAAGCAGGCTGCCAGGGCCATTATTTTAAATGGTTCTCTTTGGCTGTACCAAAATCATTGACAATGTTGCGTTGGGTCCTCCTCACTGGCATGACTGGTTCGACTGATCTATCTACAAAAGTAAAGACCCCAGAGCATTATTCAACTACAATTTAAACATTTAAAACCTTATAGCATTGCGGTCAGGCAGAAAGCGCTTATCTCCATAAATGAACACCTTACGGCGTGATCATGGACGTGATCAAGGACAGCATCACACAAACGCATAAAAAGTAAGATCTCAAAATGTGGTGTAAAGAGACAGGTTTTTAGCTGGCAGATCTGCCACCAAACGACACAAATATTTGCTTCTCCCTGGAACAAAACAGGTCTGCAGTTAAACCCACTGTCTCACACAAAAAAATCACGTAGATTCTAAATACACAGCGGAACACCGTTCTGATTGGTTCAAAAGGCTATTATTTCCAGAGTTGAGTAGAGATGGAAAGTGTGGTGGGAGGAAAGACCTTCAACATGTATTTTTAAAGAAAGCAGAGGAGAAAAAATGTGTTAAAAATGTGTGTATGTGAAAAAGAGGGCCAAGGCGAGGAGGGAAAACGCAAAGACATTTGAATGGCGGGATTCCCCGAGCTGGTGAAGTCATCACACTCAACTTAGGAGAGATGCACAAAGACTCCTCTCTTCTCTTCCTACATAGTCAAATCCACAGCATGAATAAAGCTGCAATCTGGAACCATTTTGTTGTGAATACATTGTTTTTTTCCCGCTAAAGTCAGATCTCTGTTTCTTGTGCAGTGTGCCACCATGCAGCCCCGTTGACATACCTTGTCCTTTGCTTCGTTCAGCTGGTCCTCCAGTTCGGAGAAGCTGAAGCCGGCCACCGTGATGAAGTCGCTGATCACCACCACAAACTTGTCGCCGCGTTCCCGCGTCCTGCTCTGCTGGTACTGCAGCTCCTGGAAACGAGCAGGACAGTAACAAACAAAACCTTCTATTAGGCGTTTTTCTTTTTTCATTTGGGAGGAGACTGAGGTTTATGCAGGCCAGGCCAAGATTTAATTTCTAAAATAGATCCCCGATGCTGAAGAGCACTACTGAGTGGGGCATTAATAAAATAAAAAGAGTTACAATTAGTCCTTCGCTAAGTCCCTCCCCAATACGTTTTTGTCCAATAGGCAGGTTGGCAGTGAGGGGAAACATGAAAGCTTTCACCTGCATGGCAACAGTTGCTAAACCATTTGGATTGGCATTGGACAGTGGCTTTTGGGGTGAAGTTTAGTGAAGGGCTAATTATGGAGGAAAGTAAGAAAGCCTTGCTGAGCCATAGGGCAGGAGCCTATCTACTGTTTCTGTAGTGTGAGGCGGCTTGATACATCCCCCTGGACGTGGTGTACAAGTACACCTACCAGACATGATGCTAGCAGCTAGTACGTCGCAGGGACTTGCTCCCAATCCAACTGTCCCTGGGATCGAACCCTCTGTCACTCTACTTCCCAGTACCGGGCTGGACACTCGACCCCCAAGGCCACTGAGGTGGTAAATATGTGTTGGGTTTCTCAGGAGTTGAGTTTGGTTGCGAGTCAGAGCAATGCTATGATTATGCCGATATCACCTAGAACAAACCTCCTGTCTCCCCACAACAGCCACAATAACAGTGTTTTTAAAGGTCACACTTCAGGTAGGAAACACAGTAAATATTAGGTCAGTCCAACTGTCCAACATCCTTCTCCAGCATTCACCCAGCTCTGAATGCCCCCTGCCAAATACAAAAACACTATTTCCTTGAGGTTGGACTGCCAGGAACGTGCAGAGGGAAGGGGAGGGGCAGAGTCTGGAATTTGAAAAGGTCACCCAATTTCTTATTGGGGGGGGCTCTCTGTCGTTCTTGTCTGTCTGTCTGTTTGTTTAAGCAAATGTTAATGCCTTGGCATTCTGAATGGCTTGTGGAATATTACCACCATTTAAACACCTCACCCACTGCCCACCTCTGGCATGCTCTAAAAAAAACATAATTACAGACGTAAGAAAAACCGGCGGGTGGAAAACATGCAACGCCGACACGCACATGTACAGTTACATGCGTGCTCTCACTCTCTCTCGCTCATACACACGACAACTCACCGCTTCTAGGGCTTTTAGACCACTCTTGATGTTGTGAACCTCCTTCTCCAACTCAGACAGACTACATGGAGAGAGAGAGAGGGGGGTTGAGGGAAGATAGTCAGGTAAAAGCGTAAACTGGAAAATTGTGAGCCAGCAGTGGCTCAGGAGGTAGAGCAGGTCGTCCAATGATCGGTGGGTTCAAAACCCGGCTCTTCCTGCCTACAAGTGTTCTTTAGCAAGACACTGAACCCTGTTCTGGCTGTGCCTTGCATGGTTTCTGTGTGTGCGAATGGGTGAATGTACAGCACCTTGGATAAAGGCACTATAAATGCACCATTTAACATTTTGCTTCAGTTGGCCCAACACTCAGCAGTATATTCCAAAGCGGCAGACAGCATTGGCACTGTTCAAGAAATAGAAATATGGAAACCTTCCTTATAATACTGTATATTACACCTTCCTGAAGTTGGAGTGGCTCGCTGGGTTAGAAACGCCTCATCTTTTCTCTACAGAGCCCTTAAGACAGCTGTTAGCAAATCAAGTGCACTCAAACTGTCAGTGTATACTCACTTGACTTTGGCTGCCTCCGGTATACTAGCCAGGTCCTGCTGGATGTGCAGCGTGTCTGGATAGTTCTTCTCAAAGATCATGATCAGGTAATGCAACATGGTGATGTTCCTGTCAAAACACATTATATTATGGACATCTTTTTATTTTTTACAAGTTTACCTGTAGGTATAACATATGTGGCACAGTTTTTATTATAAATATACGTAAGTTCATATTATAAACTGGGTCACATAAGTTTGGAAACCTTCAGAAACCCAACTAAATGACAGGACGCATGATTATGTGCCTGGCACCTACCCTGAGACTAAATGGAACACACCTGTGACAATCAACACACCTGCCAGCACTTGGAAGTTGAAAACAAGGGTGAATGCCAACAGAACAACATTTCATCTTGTCATATTTTTTGAGGGTGCAACCCACACGTTTGGCAGTGTTACTCATTCCAGGAACGTCCGATCTCTATACCAACAATTGATATTACTAAGGTGGAGAAAACAATAATATAAAATAATAATAATAATATAATAATAATATTATAGCACGTCCTTGTTTGTACTTGCGATCTCCTGTCTGCAGTAGCTCACCTGTCTATGCTTGACTTGGTGTCTGCGATCTTGTTGAGGCTGGAGATCTTGAAGCCGTACGCGTTGCCCCGCTGGCCTTTGTTCATGAAGTTGCCGAACGCCAAGACCACCTCCAGGACCTGCGTCAGCCGCTTGCTCCTCACCACCTCCTTGGATGCGTTCAGGATGGCTGGTTGGACGAGACAGAGAGAGGAGAGAGGAAAGGGGTTGGTTTAGAGACACCAAACAGCAAGTAAACTGGTGGGTTCTTTTGCCAATGGTTGTCAAACATTTAAACATTATAGAGGCAACTTTAGTGTGTACAATCCCTGTGTTTGTAAGTAGATTTGTTTAAAAATAGAATCTAACTCCACTCTATTGGCTCATTATGAATCTGCTAGAGACTGCTGTGCTGTGATTGGCTAAATACAGCTATATACAGTATCTATTTTGTTTTTTGGTTAAAAAGTTGCCTCTATTACCTTTAAACCTTCCAATGACAATGGCAGTCATTGTGCAAGTCAGTGTGCCAAGTTAAATATAGTTCTATGCCAAGTTTTCGCAGTTGAAACTAGAGTTCTCAAACTCTGCCCGAACCCGACCAGGACCGAACCCGAACAGGCCCGACCCGACATTTAGGGCCGGGTAGGGCCGAAAATCTAACCTAATCAATAGGGCCGGGTAGGGCCTAGGGCCGCATGAAAATATAATATATATTGAATTATTTTAATATAGTAAGAATAATAGTTATTTTCTGTATTTACCCATTATGAAGATGGTGCTGATTGCCATTTAATTTTTAATCTGTGGCAAATTCTCAAATTTTGCCCAAACCCAACAGTTTAGGGCCGGGTAGGGCCTAAAATCTATTCCATTTAGTAGGGCCGGGTAGGGCCTAGGGCCTGAACTGTTAGGGCCGGGTAGGGCCGGGCCTTAATTTTCAGGCCCGTTGAGATCTTTAGTTGAAACCCTTATTTTGAAGCGTCAGATCTCCATTTGTTCCAAATGAAATGCGACCAAACGGCTAACGTGTAAAAGATGGCTTGTATTCCTCGAGTGTATTAACGCAGTACTGCAGACTTGCAAGGGTCAACTTGGTGCCCCCTGAGAATCCGTGGACTGTACGTTGAGGACCAGTGCTGTATACTACTCATGCATGCACACACTCACACGCAACTTCTCATCCACTTCTCGTCCGGCACAGCTCACAGTGTTTTTGTGCTGACCAATAAGAGACAAACACAGCTGCACGACTTGACCACAGAGTGGGAAGTGAGTCCGTCATGTTCTGCTATCCATCAATTAAAACAGCAGGAAGGGAGGGGGAGGTTGGGTGAAACCGAACACCGCGCTGTCCGCTGTCCATCTCTTTCCCTCTGGGAACCAGAGCTCTCTGGCATGGTGCAGGTGGTTCCCCCCCACCCCCCACACGCACACTTCTCCGCAGAGGAAAAACCTCAAGTGTGAATGTGAAAATCATTAACGAATTCCATATCGTTATTATTACAGCGCCGTCTCTCTCTCTCTCTCTCTGCAGCGGTGCACCATGGGAACCGTTCTCCTGGCCGGGGGCCTCAGCAGCATTTTCTCGACGAATGCGAAAGAAAGCCCCTCCTGGCCGCACACTGCACTTGTTCAGAGAGGAGGAGGAGGAGGAGGCAGACGTTATTACTGAACGTGCTGGGTGGGTGGTCTCGGGGAAATGCTGGTCCCATCTACAGTAAATGACAATATGACATCAATCAGCAAAAAAAGTATGGGATCATGAGAACTTTATTCTGGGAATTGATGAACAATGTGGTTTTGGGGGTTGGGGAGGTGGGGGGGGGTGCATTTGGACAACACACCAAGGCTTCTGGAAGCTGGAATCATTCATAATAAGTACCAATGCTATAGGATGTCAGTGCTCCGCACACCGAGCAGTAAAAACTCTGGATAAACTAGCTGTCAGGATTGACTTACAGTAAAACTATGACGGGGCTTAAGTGTCAGTCGGTACTGCTGCTGCTCAGAAGCAATAATGGGCTGCTGGTGTAAGAGTTGGCCTCTGGCTCTGCCAGGCAAACGGCATTTAGGGATGATGTGAATATCAAAGACCAAAATGGCATCCAGCTTATGGACAGTCTTTTTTTTACCTCGTTCTGGCTCAAGTACTATAGCCAGGTTGGTTCTCTTGCTCGCTCACACAGTCACACACACACACACACACAGTCAAACACACAGCTTCATGGCCTTTCTGGAAGCTTTTCCTTTGCCCTTTGAAGCAAAGCTGCAGTGTTTACGAGAGTGACTCTTCCCTCTCAACGTGTGCCAGCTTTCCAAAACAGCCTCCCTGGTAACCTTGCTCTCTATTTAAGCTGGCTTGAGGGGAAAACTGGAACATGCAGGCGAACCACCATTATACACTGCGCGCACACACAGGAACGCCGCACACAGGCTCACAAGCGCCCGTACACACACACACACGCGCGCACACACAAATATTTACAATTATGCAATGCAATTAAGCATTTCAATTCACTCCTTTATACAATATGTTCCATTGTGGGTTTTCATCATTTATATTCCATGATTTATTTTGGTATGTATTTCAGATCCATCAGAGTGTGTGTGTGTGTGTGTGTGTGCGTGTGTGTGTGTGTGGGGGACAGAGACAGAGAGGGCAGAAAAAGAGGACATCAAATCATCACACTCAAAAAGGAGCATAGACTGACCTGACCAACCTTAGCCTAACCCTGGCTTTACATACTGGAATCTCAAACAATCATCTCAATCAAGAGAACAGAATTTTAAAGCCCTTTCTTGTACTTCCTGGCTGTTTTAGAGGAGCCTTGAAAATTCTCGAGGACACCTCCCACCCCGGCCATCACCTGCTGAAGAACCTGTCCTCAGGCAGACTGAAGGTTCCTAGAACCAGGACAAACAGGACGTTCAACAGCTCCTTTCCACGAGCTGTAATTCTGACACGCGTACTCGCCATGTATGAACTAAATATATATGAACTAGCTTTATTTCTATGATCATGACGGTAGTACGTTGTAGACCACTGGGCGAGTGCAATATATGCTCATGTTCTGGTGCTTGGGCCATTGGGAAGTGCAATATACTGTATATGGATGTACACTAAATTATGCTCAGTGCTTTATGAGGGCCCCTTCATTTTTTTTTAGCTTGAATGATGACTGAATGATCTGATGTTTTACTTACTCCATTAGTGTGTGTATCAGTGTTCTTCTCTTTTTTCTCTTGATGTTGTTGATGTGTCTGAAGCACTAAACTAATGTTTCGTTGTACATTGTGCAATGACAATAAAGATTGAATCTATCCATCTTAGAGACTAACTAATGTTTTCCCACACTCACTAGTTCGAGATGTTTTTAGTTTTGTTTTCGTCCTTACCTTCCACCTTGGGCTTGGTTTCCGCCAGCCGTTCTGCAAACTTCTTCTTGAAGAACAGTGCTTGGAGTCTCTGCTGGTAGTGGTCAATTCTGATTGGACAGATGGAGGACGTGGGCGGAGCAGGAGGAGAGGTGTGTGAAAGAAGAGAGAAGAATGTCAGTTTGGAATCAAAGCCCTAATCCATAATCAGTATTCTCATTTACTACTAATCATTTTAGCCCATCTACAAGAACATTTTCACTCCTATTGTGAGACACGATTGTATAACACAGTAGGACATTAATACACAGGGGAAAAAAGACTGTACAGTACTCCCCACAACGTCCATATTTAATTTACACTATTCCAAACATTGGATAGGACAATTGATTCGGAAAGCTAAATGAACCTCACACTCCGAAAGGAGTGTTTGTATTGGCCTTTCCCATCTAGTTAGAGAGCTGACACAGGGCCATATTCGGTTTACTGAGGAGTGTGGAAGCTCAGCTGACAGGGATTGGGTAGTGAAATGCAAAAAATAAACAACAACAAAAAAAGCCACCCTTGAGATTTCCTTCCTGGGGTCTGGTATTTTACTGTCTGAACTCTGGAGGCAATGAAAAAACAATTCATTATCAAGTACAATTAGGGTGGTGCTCTGGGTTGACAGTAGCTGGACCACAGACAGTGGCTTTACTTGCTCATTTAAACCCAGTGCAGGAAGTTAGAACAAGAAACAATGAATCACCTCATCACCTCCGTGATCACACTTGTTCTTCTATCCCTGCATGCTCTCTCTGCTGCTTTTAAACATGTGCTTCTAAATATTTTAGCATATTGTTTGGAACGGAGAGGCCAAAGCATTCAATTTCCATGCATGCTTGCACAGACCGTTTGCGTTAACAACACACACTCGTTTTGCCATATTTTTTGCCAATAAATGCCATTCGTTGTCAATGGCATTTATTGCTTGTTGTTAAGACAGATTTTGGTTTACACACACCAAAAGCTGGACAGATAGCAGGGTATGCAGCCAAATACATATGACACATCTTGGGATTTATGATCTATAGAATCCAGCTCAGGTCTCAATTGGTTAATTAGAAAAATATGGTGTTGAAGTGTGCCAGCAACATGGTAATGTTTAATGCACTGTATGATGCACGTCGTACCTGCTCATCTCAAAGAGGAAGCGGTCGGCGCGGGCCATGCGCTCCATGTCCTGTTTGTGCTCCTCCAGGAGGTCAATGTCGCTCTTCTCTGGGACAAACTTCAGCAGCTACAAAGTCACATGGATGGAAGGGGAATGTCATGTTACTGTTCACCAACACACTTCAGCAGCTACAAAGTCACATGGATGGAAGGGGAATGTCACTACACACAACACTAATCACCTTTTTATTACAGCACGGGGATTGCCATGAGATGAGAAAATAGCCGATCTACAAGCTCACAACACGTCGTAAAGCTGTTTCTGGTCAAAGAGATTTGATGTGTAGATGGAACAAAAGTACAGTTCTGACTCACTTTTACTAAGACTAAAGGGTTTAACCGCTCGTGGTTGACCAGAGTTCCAGCTACAGGGCTCTATACTATTTTGTTATTGTGGGGAAAACTTTCACTGAAAATAGCTGATCGACAAGCTCACAATGTGTTGCAGCATGCAGCCCAGTGAGCTTGTTGATCTACTATTTTTCTGCGAAAGCTTTTGCCACAATATGGATGCCTGTGTTCAACCATTTCGCCAACATTGAGCCCTATTGCCTCCTATAGGCAGCCAATGAAGAAAAAGTGTCAACTAGCAAGCAGCTGGCAAAAAAAAGAACAAAATAATGATTAAAAAAGCTGTACACCTACCTGCTCCAACATGTCTTTGGCAAGCTCTTCCCTCTCATCCATCTCCAGTATGGCTCTCCTGATCTCCTCATTGCTCATTTTTAACCTGCAGAAAGTGGACATTTTGCAACTGAGCAATAACATTACATCCATATATCACAGTATGGATGCACAGCGTTAAAAGACAAAAGAGGGAACGCTGCCTTACACAATGCATGCTCATACAATACAGTTCAATATTATCTACACACGCAATATCTATTCCAACAGGGGGCGGTTACATTAAAACCATACACTTGAATGAGGTCGCTGTTCATATACTGCTTCAAGCATTATTACACCTATATTTCAATAAGGCTGAGGTGTCGACTTTTTTCTAATAAAAAGCCAATTGTTTCTATCTGGCAGGGAAACCTCGTAGGACCAAAATTGTTACTTTTCAGGATTCAAATATTTTTGGCTGAAATGTATATAGACCTGAAGAGTTTAATGCATGTTTAGTAATAATCAAAGTAACTAGCGAATAAAGCTTGCTACCGTATATTTGCCTCAGAGATGTAGTGGATTATAAGTAAACGTAGCGGCAAATGGAAATACACAAGTAACACACAAATATCTCAGAAATTTAATAGTTTATAATAAAGCACTTCCACCGCCGTCCACAACAGCAGACAACATTGGAGCAGTATCACAGTGGTTAATATTGCACTATCACCACCAGCAACATGTCTGTCTGCATCGCCCAAGTGTTAATCACTGCTAGTGTATGGACTCTATACCATTGGCCTTGTGCAACGATGGCCTTTTTATCGACGACCTGCTGTCCCCATTCGGAGCTCGGCTTCCACCCTCGGGTGTTTTGGTATTGACAAGGAACCGAGTTCAGGGAACATCATGCTGGCATTTGGTTGTGCACCAGAGGACAACGACAGGCTGTTTATTGATCGAGGGGGGGCAACGGTTTTTAAGTCCTCCTGTGGGGCTCGAGGGCTAGCGCTTCCTTCTGTTAAGAGGGATGAATGAGTGGGGCTAAATGGTCACCATATTGTGAGGAATGACAGTAATTGATTCCCCTTAAGATATAGTGTGACTTGAATGTCGTTTGGGAAAAGGAACCATCCCTTCTCATGTGGTAAAATGATATTATGTGGGGGCTGCACGGCTCGTTTTATGATTTATGTTTAAAGAAAACCCCGTAGTTGCTTTCATAATAGACCTGCCTGGGATGCATGCCTAGTACTACCTGGTCCTGGACAGTGCTTTAACGTCTGTTTTGTGTCTGGGCTCTACTCTTCCAAATGCAATACATGGGGCTGTAATTTAATTATGCAAACAGATGGTCCTCACGGGTCCATTAAAAACACACTTTTCCCACATCAGGCTGAAGAAACATTTGCCTCACACTGGCCTCATGAAGCCTCGATGAGTGTCCTCACCCTTCAACCACAGGCCAGTGGCTTTTTTGACCCTAACGTCCGTGCACTCTACTTGTTCCCACAATTAAGTTAAGAGTCCACTTACTTCAAAGGAGTTCATGTTAAGGGAACCTCATATATAAAAGGTAATCCATTTATTGGACGCATGTCATTTGATTACAGGGCCTGGCCTGTTATGACGCTCCATAAATCGTCCACGTTCTGTACAGTACGTACTTGGAGAGCAGGATGACGCAGTTCTGTGCGCGCCGGCCATCGATGACCGACAGCTCCTTGACCTTTCGTGTGCTGACGTACAGGTCGTCCATGGAGCCCGTCTCCTTCTGCTGCACAGACAAGGAAACAAGGACGGGAGATGACGTTATCATTTATGGTTTCACAATCAATAACATTGCCTGGTAAAGGTGACTTTATAACAACTGTGAGCGCAATCCCTGACATGGCAGCTCCTCAAAGCTGCCGTGACACGGTTTTGTCAGGTTATTCACGAAAATGGCACGATTCTAAGGCATAATTAAATATAACCGTTTGGAAACGATGGTGCAGCACTGTTTGATAAACTTAACCCGGAATTCTTTGTGTGATTTACACAAGCAGGCCAGCATGTTGTTGGCTCTGTGGCCATACTGTATATTGAAGACTGGCCCATGCTGGCGCGAGGTCCATTTCTCCGACCTGGCTTTTCAGCACCAATGGTGCTGCATCATTTCTGAGGCGCCATAATGCATCGTGTCCTGTTAAAAAGTCCCCAGAACCCAGTTGTGGCAGGCATAAAAGACAGTTC
Source organism: Benthosema pterotum (assembly GCA_039105355.1). Taxonomy (NCBI): domain Eukaryota; kingdom Metazoa; phylum Chordata; class Actinopteri; order Myctophiformes; family Myctophidae; genus Benthosema; species Benthosema pterotum. The sequence goes on along the minus strand of CM076980.1, from coordinate 30,810,230 downwards.
AGGAAAAGCCATGAAAAACAGAACGTCAAAAGTCCATGTTGGTGCACAGTGAAGCAGAAAATCTAAAGCAGGTTTCATTTTTTTCTCTCTCTCTCTTTTTCTTTTTGTGAGTCACTGCTGAAAATACAGCACACGCAGTCCTATAAACCTCTCAGAGAGAACAGGAAATGGCGTTCAAACTTTGGTTCAAGTCTGTCAGATATTTTCGTAAGCTTCACACAAATGTAGCATTAAAAATCCACAAGGGGAAAGAATACATGTTTGAAGAAAACTGGTTTGGGGTTGAAATGTTAAAAGCATTCTATTTATGGTCCGAATCCACTTCCTGCTTGCCAACATTTTGCGGTTCCAGAGAATGACGTATGTAAAACAGATGCGACTTTATAAAGAAAGCGTCTTTCTCTCTCTCTCTCTCTCTCTCTTTGCCCGCGCTGACCCATGATGACTGGCAGCATGGTGAGGTTGGCACAGGGTCAGTGCAGACCACTCCCATTTTGCAGACGGTCCAAATCCCTCTGCTGCGCTTTTGGAATATCCCTGCCAGGTTTATGCGTTTATGTGAGTGTGCTGCCAAACAGAACAGGAGGGTGGTGCACGTAGCTTTTCCAATGATAATTGTTTATAATTGTTGTGAAGTGATGGCGGTCCAAAATATGGCCTGGGAATGTTTTGTAGCGAAAGCCAGGACAACACTGATATGCACAGTATCATGCGGTCCTCACTTACACGGGTCACAGCGATTAGTCTATGACAGATGATATGAAGATTATCGTAATGACGGTAATCAACCCACTGACTTGAATGAAAACGGGTCGGGTTCGGGGGTTATTAGGCGAATAATGAAGATTAATGCTGTATTATTGTTATCGTGCTCGTATCGAATGATCATTCTCCACTCATGTACTCATCAGATGGCCAGTGCACGGGTCGAGTCGTGTAGCCATGCCCTGGTTTGGCTTCTGAAGATGGTCTGCGTAGAGGACAGGTGGTATTTATAATATTATGTAGATCTAGTCCGCTCAGGCCCAGCTGAACTCACACGCACTGATTTGGCCCCGCGCTCATGCGTAGCTTGATTTAGCGGGGTCTGTTGGACGCTCATTGCATTGATATTCATAGAATCTCGGGCAGAGGCTCCCCGGGTCATGCCAGGTAAGCAAACGCATTAATCTTAACTTCTTCTAGAGGCGTTGCTTGATGGGCAATATCCGATCCATTCAAAGCCAAACTGATACTACTTATATTATACATTATTAACATCAGAGGATCGCATATCATGCCCATAAAGAACCATTCAATTTGTTCCTTTCAACTGCTTGTATCTCCTATTCCTTGTCCCAGATGGCATACCGTATATAACCACATATATTCCACGGCTCAGAGAATTAACCATGGAGGCTGCCATCTAAGTACGGGGGTCATGTCAAGCACAAGTGGCTAACCTTCGTCCAACACGATGAAATAATATCATAACAGCTTATTTGATGTTCACTGTAGCTCCGCTGGTTGCAGGGGAGAAGTTGACAGAACAACAGAAGTACGTTACCGTGTGGTAGAGGAGCTGAACGCTCCTTTGACTCACCTTGAAGGATGTGTTAGTGAGAAGCTCCTGCCCGGCAGTCGGAGGGTGCAGAGACCAAAAACAAAAATTGAAAACACATGCAAAGATTAGCACTTCAAGCAGGCAAAAAGATGTATAAGAAGTATAGGATGCAAAGGAGTACAAAACTACACACTACAAGAAGAAGTTTGCCTCTGCCAGCTAAAGAGTGATATATCTATGTCTGAGGAAATCAAGGGCTCATGAAATGCATACTGGCGGACAGAAAAGCTCTGTGAGCCAACAGGGAGGGGGGAAACAAGACTACATTTTCAAGATCTACATCTGACTTGAAATGGAAAATAAAGAAACAATGTTTTTAATTCTACAAGGGGTCAGTATAAATAACAGTTTCTGAATGCCCAATCAAAAGCTTTTTAAAACACTCAAAGGCCATATATATATCCTTTTGAAAATGCTCCAGAAAGGTATCAGACTTGCCAAATGGAATACTACATTCATACAGGACTATAGCTAACCGCTGGCCGACGCCTGTAAATAAATATCACGGCTTGAAGCGCTGTCAGGACCAACCTCAAATGACCGATTAATCTCCAGCACGAGAAAACATCAAGGTTTTCTGAATTATTAACATTCTGTATTATTTAGCTGTCATGAGGCTTCATAAAACGCCCATAAAACGCAACGATGGAAGTGTCCAATGTCCATCAATGACTTCTACAGGCGATAGCCGGCTGGCTCCATCCAAATATCATCTTTATAAGATCACTTTGAAAACCAAGTAATCCATCACATATTTGGGTTAATTAAAAGCTCTCAAATATACTGGCCCACATAAGTTCGGAAACCGAACCTTTGGAATTATTGTCCCCACCTTGATAATACCAAACTTGCTACATAGTTTACAGTCGCTTTCTTCAGTACGATGCACATGTGAATACAGATGCCAATAGCAAAGGAAATGTAATCGGTCAGAACAGGTTGAACCAACTGACACCCCCCCTCCCTCCTCCAAGCAGGCTAACCCATACATCCATTTCCTGTGCGGGTGATTCCTTGTGACCGCTGATGTTTGACTGGTCTCTTTGTGTGTGTTGTCCTAACCCTTGAAGACCTGGCCAGCAGCAGCACACCCGCCACCAAACAAACGCTCTGGAGACACTACAGGGCAAAGCTTGAGTCCAGTGGCCTCCCCACAATGAAGCCATTCAGGACCAAACAGCTGCTAAGCCCCCCAGAGCCAAGGGCCCTTGGCTCCTTCAGTGATCGTCCTCGTCGGACACACAACCCGTAATGCGAGCACCCACACATATACACACACACACACACCAGGGGCGGACCTAGGCATGGGCATGGGGGGGCAATGCCCCACTAAATACCCAGTCTGCCCCCCAAACATGATGCAAAACAACCCAAGATATTTCAAATTAAAGTGCTTATGTTTAAAATGATTTGAAACACTACCACTGCTACTAACTAACTACAGCTGTGGCACCACTAAACCAACAGCATTTCATCATTGCAAACAGAAAACTCTCTGAGTCAGACCTTTAGCTTTATGCATGCTGCGTGTCTGTTGCAACTTCAACAACAACTGATGTTATTATTGATGCTTTACTTGACTAATAAAAGTCCTGTAACTGAAAATGGTATGGGTGCGACTTCATCATCATGAAGCCGCACCCATACCATTTTCTCTTGCCCCCCCAAATGGGACACGTTACATCCGCCCCTGACACACACACACACACACACACACACACACACACACACACACACACACACACACACACACACACACACACACACACACACACACACACACACACACACACACACACACACACACACACACACACACACACACACTCTATGACATCAAGCATGAATACAAGATACATGAAACCGTTTACCCTGTACTGTCTGTATCTGGCATCACATCTACACACAGCCACACATCTGCATCCCATCCCACCCAGTGACAGCTAAGTGAGCCAGGCCAAACCTGTTGTCTCTGGTAGGCAGAGAACATCTTCTCGATGTCCTTCAGGTCGAGGATCTTGAAGGCCTTCAGGTCATCGATGTCGTGCCAGATGGTGCCTGTGATCTTGTTCTGGACCAGAGGGAACGTCAGGGTCAGTTAAAGTTGTAGGTTAACTACCGAGTGGATAAACAGGGGCGCACAAGGCTGGTTCCGCCAAGCGGCGTGTTAATGCCGATTATTCCATATTAGAAAGAATAATTTGTGCCGGCTGCTGTTGTGCAATTACATTAGCAGACCATCTGCCCTGTCGTCTATGACACCTACTGACATAAAGTTTTATTTATGGGTCTGGTTGTGTGTCCTGCATTGTTTGCATCACTGGTTTTCAAACTTTTTTCATATCAGGGCCAATTATTTATTTGGCATTTGGTGTTTGGCCCTATAGGAGAGATAACAGGCAAACATTGATCAAAATAGCGATTCTTCTACTTTCTCTTATTGTGAAAACTTCTTGTAAATGAAGTAATGAAGATGTTTAAGAACAGTTGAACTCTTGAGAACAGATCTACAAGCTCACAACACTGAGAGCTGCACTACACGCTTGTGCATCTGCTATTATTGGAAAATCGTGAAAATGGGTGGCAAATCTTTGACTATGTATTCTTTCGGAGCAAAGGTTTCTGAATCAGATCTTTGCTCCTACTGTAGGTGGGCCCTAACAAATTTTCAAATGTAGGTCAACGGCCAATAACATATCATTTTTGGGGTCCTTGACATGATATAGTTGGAGAATCACCGTCACAGAAATATAAGTTTACACTTTGTAGACTTGAACCTCAGGTCAGTTACTGTGTGCACTGGTGCAACGTTCCCTCACCTCTCCCAGCTTGGCCCAGTTGAAGGACTTGAGCGGGTGCGAGGGCTGCGGGATGGACTTGTGGCGCAGCAGTGTGTTGGCGCCGCCGCCAAACGAGGGCGGAGGCATCATGGGAGGGGGCGGCGCTCCGAAGATGGGCGGGGCCCCGGGGGGAGGGGGCGGGCCGCCGGGCGGGGGAGGCGGCGGAGGCGGGGGCGGGCAGCAGCTGGCGGGCAGAGGGGGAGGGGGTGGAGGGAAGCCGCAGGGCATGGGGGGCGGGGGCGGCGCCATGGGCCCGCCGGGGGGCGGGGGCGGCGGGGGGAACGACACGCCGCCGCCCTGCTGGAGGGAGGAAGGAGGTTATGTTAGAACTAGTCTCATGTACATATAGCCAGACAACTATGAATGCTGTAAAGGTTCTACAACAGTTTCGTCAAGACAACAGAGTTTCGTCTCTTGGACCCAAAACTAAGTCGAGTTTCAAGTTTGCGTCCATAATATAACTGGCAAAATGTTGGTCAAAATATGTTTTGTCAAAATAACAAATTATTTCTAATTGTGTAGCTTCTTGACAATTAAGTAATTCAGATGTGTTAAATATAATTTAACACATCTGGACCCGTAATCATTTTACGATCTCAAAGGTTACAGAACAAAGTATCAAAAGGACCACTGCTGCTTACAGATATGTCGCTGATCCGTGAGGACAGGTCCAGGACCTGCTCCCGCGCTGAGCGGAGCTCCACACCCTCGCGCTGCAGCTTGTCCTTCATCTTGTTCAGGGTCTTCATCATGTCGTCCTTCTCCTGGGTCTTGGTTTCGCACTCGCGCTCCTTTCTCTCCAGCTTGGCTAGCAGCTCTGCGTGGTCTGGTGGGCAAACGGAGAGATGACAGGCTTTAGTGTCACCACCACAGAAAATAGTTGTAGATCGGCTATTATATTTGTAATATCTGAACATTTTGCAAATATTTGAACATTTTTTATCGCATAGTTTTTCGGTGGGTTTTATAGTTGAATGAGAAAATGAATGCTGTACATCAAGCTAACCCCGCCGATTTTATTTTTACCTCCAGATACAATAGCTACATTTGTCAGCCAAATTGCTGCAGAGAATTCTGCAGTGCAGTAAATACAACAAGATGGACCAACAGCACTGATTCGTGGTTAGACAGAGACATATCCAACTGTAAGAAGACTGACAAGCAGCTACGGCTCCAGAAAATTGTGACTGTGGGGGACCACCGGAGGGGGCCTAGCATCACGCCGCCCATCCCCAGCCCAAGGCCCCCCCACCCCCCACCCCTGATCACGAGATGCATAAAATGTGCTCAAGTGGCCTCCAGAAAAAACGCTTCAAAACATGCTGTGTGTCCTCATTCTGGCCTCTGTGTGTGTGTGTGTGGGGGGGGGGATGTGTCAAACAGTTACATACCTTTTCTAAACTTCTCTGCCTGGTCTCGCCACTGTTTCACCTCATTCTCATTGACCAGCCTATGGGGAAAAGACAATGGTCAAAAATTACACACAGGAACATACGGTGAGAACAGCCATGAGTAACAGAAAGAGCCTTAGGTTACATGACCAGCCCATGTTGTCTGATCCGATCAGCTAAAGGTCAACCCGCCATCCCATCCCATCTCAGCCGAAGCCTGGAAATTGTGTGGAAATGCATATTAATGTGTTTGGAAAGCTTCCTCATTGGCAATCACAGGCTGCTTCTTCCCATTTTCACCCCATGTCAACCGTTTAATCAATGTAATTAGTTCTACACGCCCTCTGCCAACCTGGGGAGAGCAGCGGACTGCCTTCATGCTTCCATCAATCCATGCAGAGTTCTAGCTACTTCCTTGCCGCCAGGGGGAGGCAGTATAGAGACCAGGATTACTGCATGTTTTTGTGAGAGTACCTACCCTAGGGAACACAGGGAGAACAAATTGGGCCCTTCTGCCACCCGCACTTGGTTACCTGTTTCCATATGATTCTGCTTTGCTACAAGACTGCTGGGATGAGATGCGTTTTGACTGAGGTATGCTGGTACACACTGCGTCGTAATTTTTAATGCCAACATTACAATTCCACAAGGCGGTAATCATCGAAACCCAGGGTTATGATTGCTGCTGGAAGTCAGTTGAGCTGTGATTCTCTGCGTTAAGGCTGGTTTACACTGGAGAGAGTATGGATGTGAATAAATATTGATGTTTAAGTAGTTTGGTAGAAGCTGAGCGGGGCAGTGATGGATGACACAGCGGCGGCGGCGGGGGTTTATCATCTGCACGGCGAGAATGAGTGGAAAGGTTTATAATGAACGGCGAGTGAAAGGACGATCGATCTGTTGTTAGATGGAATGAGAGAACAGAGGAACAGGGGTTGGACGTGATCAACCTGGAGCCTCGTCGGTGGCCATGGCTGGAGGTGGAAGAGCAGAACAGAGTGAAAGACATGAGGAGAATACGGCACTACGTCCACACAGACCATGCACATGGAGGGACAAATGGTTCAGAGAGAGCAGGAGTGGAAAGCAACTACGTGTCTATGCCCCTTTTCTCTTACCAGTACTTTAAAACAGGGGTTTTACACCTTTTGGGCACCAGGGCCCACTACTTCTTCAGCATTTGAGCCACGGACCACCATTTGACGGCATTTTAGCGCCACAGACACCTAAACTAAATAATTCTTTTGCTTTTGTTCCCGTTTTCCGCCTGGATTTCGTAGAAAACAAAACAGTGAAAAATACAGATCAAAATGACCATTCTCTAGTTGGTAAGTCTTGGGCTAATTCAGATGGTGAGTAAGGATGTCAGGTATAAGTGACAGCCAGGATAAAGTAACCACAGCCTGCTTAATGACTCATGCCTGAATGCTCGCAGTCAACTCTCAAGAGGTAATTAAAAACCTAATTAATCAGTCTGAGAACTTTCTCAATTGCTCGTGTTCTTCGGTTAATAGGAGCGAAATTGATTACAGAGGCAATCCTATTTTAATTACAGGTCATGCAACACTACTTCGTCTCTGTCAGGTGGGAAACCTCATATGTCCAAAACTGATTATTTGCAGGATTCAAATATACAATATGGCAAAGGTAGCAGATCGACAAAGTCGAAACTCTTTGTGCTACATTTCGAGATTGCGGATCTGCTACTTTGAAGTGTAACGATGTAGTGGTATGTATGTTCAAGTAACCAGCCGGGCATTTATGAAAAAACAAACAATCAAACAAACGTAAAAATGCGGAGTTAAGAGGTTTCTGCACGACAACACTGACTTGAGGGGGTAGAACAATCAGTTTATTGTCGGGTACTCGATACTTGTACGCAGCCGTGGAAAAAATAAAAACCTTTTAAAGAGGAGTGTTAATTCCAGGTCAGGCGAGCGAGCGAGTGGTCAGAGCCGTCGCCGCGCCGACCTCAGATGATTAACGACTCCGTCCCGCATTTGTTTTAACAGCGTCTCTGCCCGAGCCGCCGCGGCACGAGACAAACAGTTTACCCCGCGTGAGCCCTGCTGCTCCCAACCTTACAGCGAGGGCGCGCCGCCAAAACGCGAGGAAATCTCAGTTTATGGGGGCTCTCTCTCTTTCTTTTTCTTTCTTTCTTTCTTTCTTTCCCAGGCGCAATTTACTATAAGAGGGTTTATGGAAACGCAACGAGCGCTTTGGCATTAACGTAAAGAGAGGGGATCGGTTTCGACTGCCGTAATGGATCTGCAATTGATGGTAATGGACGCTGGTCTTGGATGTCACGTCCAAAAAGCGTGCGCTCTCCCGTTTTTGCTACTGGAAAGAATTACGCTAAAGTGTGCTGATTACACAAACAATGGTGGCTGAATAGTGTGTGTGGGGGGAGGGGGGGCTGGCTGTCGTGCCGAGGTTTTTGCCCACTACTATGCTTTATGGTGCTTTCACCGGCGAGACTAAACACATTAATCACTAGAGCTGAAGCTCGGTTTAGGAATGACACAACTCGTGGAGAATAACACAGGAGAAAGATGGTGAAAGCGAGGGGGCGAGAGAAAAGAATGACAGCAGAGAGGCAGAAAGAAAAACCGAGGAAAACTGGTACAGTTTGACTCAGTTTACACAAACAGCGGAGGGGAGAGAGAGAGAGAGAGATAGAAGGTCAATTGAAGGCGGTGGGAGAATGAGGAATTCGTGGAGAAAGCACTGAATACCATCTTTTAACACTGCTCAAAGTGCACCACAGACTGTGACAGTGGAACGCTGGCTAGTACAACTCTTCTTGTGAGATTCTTTGAAACCCAGGCCTCAGAAAACAAACAAACACACTGACCAAGTTGAAAAATAGTCTCTCTAGTCAAATTCTACCAGCACTGGAATGGAAAAAGGGTTTCCATGCACAAGGAAATATAAATATATTTCTCAATGTCTTCCTCCTCCTGTGTCAAAGCAGATGGCCGCTTCAGTGCACCTGATCATGGCTGACTTGGCCATTGGCCGCACTCGGCCATAACGCGATTAGAGCGAATTCCTTTTGATCTCCACGTTCCACTCTCATGCCACTTCACCCACAGCGTGCAGTTTCCTCTAGTTCGGCCTGCGATGCCCTGCTGCCGCTCCAGTCGACGCACCTCACCCACCCCAACCCTCCCTCCTCCAACGCTGTCCGACCACGTTGTCCGCTCAGCAGTCACAGGCCGAGATGGAATGTTTGTAAGAGATCGCATAGGTGGTGGTGTTGGTTACCTTTTGCTGTGTCATACACTAAAACCCTGAGGCGTGGCCTTGTGATATTCTAGCGCTGGTCCAGCTGCGCCTCAAATCACACAGAAGCGAGACGTGTATGTTGTGAACATCCGGCCTTGCCTTTGATCTTGGTGAAAAGTGATGCTAAGAGGATGTGGCCTGCTGAATTACAAGTCTATTTACGGCTACCAAGGGGCACGCGGGGGGATTTTTAAAAAGAAAAGAGCATGTGGGGAGGTATAGGGAGCTGACTGGACTGCTGACTAGGATCATTCACCAGGTCCTCGCCACAAACACTTTCATAATGACCTGAGAGGAACCTCGTCTGGTCCGACCATGGATGATGGCCTTGCATTCCAAGACACTTTTTACAGCAACATTAAGACGTTCTACATGAATGTCTAATGTTGCCGTAATAAGTGTTTGCGTGCAATATATCCATGCCGATAAGCTCAATGCGCAGACCACCCCAACGCAGCTAGTTGCAACTGCCATTGTTGGATAACAGTTGCAAGCTGTTGCAAGTAGTCGCATGGTCGCGGTTTTGTTGCAACTAGTTGCATCGGTGTGGACAAGGCCTTTAGGAACAGGCATATTGCGAGCGTGGCTTACATGCGAATGATGTTCTTGACGCTGAAGTTGTCCAGGGGGGCCACGTCGGGGTCCTCGCCCTTGTCGTCCTGTAGGACAATCTGCTGGAGGATCCTGTCCAGCAGCTGCCAGTGCTGCAGACTGCCCCCGCCACGCTTATCTGGACCACACGAGACAAGCAGAGAAACACCATGAGCGTGAAGACATCCTGCATGCATTAAAGTTCTGCCACAAGTTGGCCCGATTTTGATCTTTCTGTTCCACGGAAGCACATTGTGCAGCGAAAGGAGCCGTTCTAGATGGGATACTTTTGCTTCGTTTTTTTACGATAAGAGCAAACTAGCAATATGTTCCAAAGCATCTTCCATAAAACCCTAATGGTCTCAGATATTTCAAATAAAAGCAAATGTTAAAGCCAAAGCTGTGATTTCTTCACTTGGTTGGCAGTATGTAGAACAGCAGAAACAGTACAACTAGAAGCATCATCATTTTACACACTGGATAGTAAACAGTGCTAGTGTGTTTGGGGGCTCCTATCACAGCGTTTTGCAAAACACACATTAGGACACAATTATCCAGTCGTGAGATTTTATTTTACTTTAACTCATGCATCTTGTACGTTTACAGTATATGTCTGCAGAAAACACACTGAGTAAAAGTGTGCCCACGCACAGGGCTGAAGGCAGCCTGTAATAAATGCTCGACTGCCGACAGACTAATAAAACTCCAGGCACTCGTGATTGAACCCAATCATAAAGCCATGGATCTTACTGCTGTTAAGTCGTAGTTACTGTGTTACCGTCAAGCCGCATATATTTTTCACGTGCAGGTTTATTAGGCCTCTTTGATGTAGCATTGTGTTACACCATAAATAAGATGTGTACATTTACGATACACAGAAACTGCAGAGGCAAGACTTGACATCCGACCAGTCGGGGTATTAAATGCTTGTCGGCCTGAGGGGCCGTTTGTAGCCATACATCGTCGGCCTTTGAGGGAATACAGTGAAGTCTACCAAACGCTTGGAGGGATGTCTCCCTGCCTCGAGCAGGGTTAACTGTGGCAACTGCAGGGCTACTCACAGGGCATCTGTAGGCAGTGCTGGAGGATGGAGAGGAGGTATGGATAGGCATCTGTGTGGTTCAGCTTCTTCTTGACCAGCTCAAACATGGCACCGGCACTCTTGGTGTCAACGTGGGTCTGTTGAAAGAGGTTTATAGCCATCGTTATTGTTGGGTTATTGTTTTGTTTTTTTGTTTTATTATTTTTAATCAACAAATTAACGAATGCACTGTATGTGATCATAAAGTGTTGCACAAAAGTACAAGCACAAGAGCACAATAGCACAGTTTTCCATTCTATGATGAAAAACTGTCAGTATGAAAATGAGACACATACAGTATGCACTATGCAGGTAATAACAACCTGCCAGACAGTGTTAATATGTATTTAATTAGTAGCCACTGACTGACATCACTAATGACAAAACAAATGGCTAGTGGAAGTGAACCCGGCGGCCTGCTTACCGTATCGAACCGCTTGGCCAGTTCAGAGTCGTCTTCATTCCGCACCATCTCAAAGAAGTCCAAATGTCTACAGAGAGAAGTCATTTTGTGTTTCAGATCGAGTTTGAGAAACAGTGCAGTACAGTACAATACAGTACAGTACAGTACAGTACAGTACAGTACAGTACAGTACAGTACAGTACAGTACAGTACAGTACAGATGAACTGGCTGGGGTGGTGGTCTCACCTGTCCAGGGTGGCGTTCTCATGCTCCCTCAGCTTATCGATGACCGGCTGGATGCCCAACATCAGGAACTCATACCTTAGATGGAGCCGGAACTCCAGATTGTCCTTGGAAAAAGATACGATGGAAAAAAAGGACAGATTGAAATCCAACCCAGATGCACTAGAACTGCCTTTCCACCCATAGCATAGCTTATGCGCAGTACACATTAATCAGCAATATTTTCACAGTATATATCACTACAGTGTGTGTTCACTAAATTACATGGAAAAGGTTGTGTTATGGTTACGTCGTAGTAGTAAATTTCTTCACAATGTCCCTGCGCTTGATTCATGCAATGTCCTATGACTGTGATGCGTATCATCAATCCAGCCATGATGCAAGATAAGTTTGTAGTTTAGCATTTTCCGCCGCCGTTGCGTACAAAATGGTTCCGCCTCATGTTTGACTGTCCTGGACTTTAAAAGGCCTATTGGGTCTTGGGTCTTACCTCCCCAGCCCCAGCGTTGAGCACGGCATTGATGAAGGACATGATGGCCGTTTTCAGGTTGACTTCATCTCTGTAGCGGCCTGTACTCCTGTCCAGCTCATTCAGTAGCGTCTAGTTGGGAAGGAGAGACGGATAGTTGGCAATTTTGACTATTTGGACGCTATACAGCTGCTTGCAAAAAGGAGTAGTAATAGAAATACTACTACTGAGCAGTGAAAGCGGCAGGCGTTTCTTTATAACCGTACAAGAAGTCTTTGTCAATGTCCCAACACGACAGCATTACTAGAATAATGATTTTGTGCTGCACACATGGTTAATTAAGCCGATGTCTCTCACGCCTCCCCGGCCCCCTCGCCGCCCAGCCTCCCACTAACCCTCGCCCACATTTTCGCGCCTTGAGCATAACACAAACCCATGTTAAAAGGCCCATAAGTTCTGAATCACTCAGTGCCTGTGTTGTTAGCATAGCTTGAAGTGGCATGATTTACTGCACACCCTTGGGGACTTGTGAGACTTAGCTTGTTGACACAGTCCTGGCTAGCTGCTTAAGATCCCCCCACCGCCCACCCCCCAAACACACACATACACACACACACACACACACACATGCTCCATAACTCTGCACGTCCCCACGTACCTTTAATATTGCCTATCTGTTGACTTAACCTCATCTCTGTGAGTTTAAGTATGAGCATTTCAGCCGAGGCCTCTCCTATGCTTATCAAAATGGAGCCCCGAGCATGATTTATCCTTTCTTTGCACTGGAGCGTCACCCTCAAATACCATGTGTGCCCTTTCCCCTGAACTCCGTGTGCCTGCTGTTCTCTGCAGCCGCGACACCCTGTAAACCCGAGGTCCTTCTTGGTTCTCATAAACAATACAAACAGCTCTATTAGGAGGACCCACGTGGTGGGCCTCCGAGTGGAAAGATGGACGATCCATCATGGGACATAAATTACACTGTAATTTTACTGAAATTGCGTTGTGGCAAAATATTAGTTTGATAATATATTACAAACTCACTACACTGGGGGGTCAGAGATGCATTTGTATTTTAAAACTCCTTGGCTTAAACTCCTTACATCTTAAAGTATTCTGGGTGGGAACATTAACATCCACACGGTCTTCGACATGTTTTCGGTGAAGAGTTTTGGTGTTCAATACAGGGACAAAATTAGCAGAGCTACATGCAGAAATAAACTGCCGTCGGACCAGCACAGCTCCCGTGCTTGAAGTTAGGGTAACGGTTTGAGGTAGGTTGTGAGTCTAATGACAGTGGGGGGTCCCACGGCCAAAGGGTTCTTGGCCTGAAAACCCTGGCATGAAGTTTAAAGCTCTACTGGTTAACTTTTTTCATTGATACAAAAGTTAAATTTGATATTTTATGACTGGCATATTAGTCACGTAACACACTCCCTGAAATATGCTTTCTAGCCAAAGATGGGTCATGGGGGTATATTTTATTTTTTTGTGGAAAAGGCTTAAATTTGGGAAAAGTTTTAAAAATCAATAACTCCTCACTCATGGGGAATACAATAGGGGTGCAATCAGTCATTATACATTATCAGTCATTATTATAAGGATGTGAAGAAGGCAGTACAATGGACTGAAACACCATCTCTCAGTTTTGCGGTTAAAGCTTCATTTTGGATAATGCTTAAATTGTGATGCCAGTGGCCAGCAGGGAAACTAGCCAGCACCACTTTAACGAGAACACTAATGACATCGGGGTGCAAGGACCCTGCTTCCGACTTGCGTTTTTCTACCTGGAAGCGAGTCCTCTCGGCGGCGTACTTCTGGTAGTGCGCCATGGCCTGCAGGACCTTCTTGTGGCCGTCGGGCACCAGACACACAGCCCCCAGGATCTCCAGCACGGCCACCTTGGTCTTGATGTTCTCCGTGCGCAGGCTCTGGGAGATGGTGTTGATGCTCTGCGGGTGGGCCAGCACGTGGGCGCGCCCCGCCGAGTTGTTCATCAGGGCCTTGATGCAGCCGATGACCGACGTGTGCACGCGGCTCTCCGACGTCTCGTAGTCCATGCTGCGCAGGAAGTTGAGCAGGCAGGTGAGGCCGTCCAGCTCGATGAAGCGCGTCACAAACCTATAGGGGGAAAAGATAGGCGTACATGTAAATACTTTGCCTCGTTCTCTCCCGACCGCGTGTTTTGATGCTCTTCGAGTCTGTCAGGCGAAGATCCAGGAGATCACGTGACACTTCACAGTTTGACAATTATTACCATTATCATTTTTGCTAAAAACAGGAAAAGGTTCTGTATTTATCAATGGATGACAGGTGAATGAGATAAATATTCTGTGATTACTTAAAAGGTAAAATGGAAAATCGCTGGCAGTGGGTAACCATTTACGCATTTACTCTGAGTCTGGCAGCAAATTAGTTGGTTAACTGCCGCCATACCGACTACTGCAGTAATTGAGATCGGATTTTAAGGCCAGATGAACAAAAAAAAGACTGGGTGAAGAAAGTGACGTCGATTAACATAGAGGGGACAAGACCCAGCGGCCGGCCTAAGAAGACCTGGCAGGTGACCGTGTTGGCCGACATGAAAGTGCTCGGCATCGATTGTGAGGTGGCCATGGACCGTCCCGGTGGAGGAAAGCCATATCGAGAGCCAAGTCCAACCCAGCGGCGCCTGGAAAGCGGACTCTAAACCGAAGATGATGATGATTTTAAGGCTAGATGAACAAAAAAAAGACTGTAGTCTGTATTCAGCTTAAACAAGGGATTTGATTAATTTTGCTCCTATGCCAGTAACATGCGGGACACCCTACCAACAGCAATAAAGACATGTGGACCCCTTGACTCCTACAAAAGTGTATATTTTGTACATCTCTAAACATTCCGATGAACTGAAAACAGTGGACCCTGTTGTAAACAAGCGTTAGCGCATTATCGTTTTTGTATTGACTTGTGCTTTCATTTGAAACGTAGGCATGCTACATACTGTGAAATTAAAATGTCAATGAATCAATCAAGTCAGGCAACAATGATCAAGCATCCATGGCATGGCGTCTCATGATGCCTTCCGATATAACCTCCTTCGTCACTTTCTTGATGGCAAACTTAGTGCATTCAGCAGCTAATTAACATGGTGAGTAATTAACCCCTCCAGCAGGGAACACATCCGTCAAAAGGACACGGCTGGGTGTTGGCATCCGGCTGGCACAACCTATGACTAGGAAAATGAGCCTCCCACCCGTGAAGATTCTTGATGGGGCTTATGAATTATTTCAAACAATGTTGAGCTTGTGAGACGGAAACAGAGGAGGAGGACAGAGAGAGAGAGACAGAGAGAGAGAGATAGAGCAGGGGCGGATCTAGGCATGGGTATGGGGGGGCAATGTCCCCTAAATGCCCAGTCTGCCCCACCAAACACGATGGCATGCAAAACAACCCAAGATATTTCAAATTAAGCTGCCTATATTTAAAATGATTTGAAACACTACTTACTGCTACTAACTAACTACAGTTGTGGCACCACGAAACAGTCAGACCTTTAGCTTTATGCATGTTTTATGCATCTGTTGCAACTTCAACAACAACTGATGTTATTATTGATGCTTAATTGCCTAATGAAAGTCCTGTAACCAAAAATGGTATGGGTGCGACTTCATCGCTGTGGCGCGAAGAAGAGGGAAATGTTACATCCGCCCCTGAGATAGAGAGCGATATATAGACAGAGAAAGGGAAGCGCAAAGACAGAGGCGGAAAAAAAGACAAAGACAAAAATAAAGAAGTGAGATTTACTGCTGTTTGCCTTTAACATATTTTGAACATTGTTGTTGACACAGCCAGAGGAGCACGATCCAAGTTCCATCCCCCTTTCAACCGCACTTACTTGGCTCCCTTCGAGAGGCGACGAAAAACAAACAAGCAAACAAAGCAGGCCTGCCTTGGAAAATATGCACTGCAGAGTACGTAATGGATTCCATTAATATATTCCTATACATCTCCATCCAGGGAACTACTTTCTGCTACTTTGCTTGTACACCATCATCGCTCACAGATTATTCAGACTACCGTCAAGGAGGGATATGCACATAGGACACACACACGCACAAAGACACACGTAACACACAACACCTGTCATGACCCCGAGGCCTCATACACACACTAAGAACAAAATTATGTTCTGTGTTCTGCCTGTGTTTCATCGCCACCTCAATGCTTTTCCAAAGTGTTTGTTCAAACCACATGACTTCCATGAGCTTGTAGATCTGGCATTTTTGAAAAATCGCAAAAAATATTTCAATATATGTTCGCTCAGAGAAAACGTTTATAACTCAAATGTTTGTTTCTGGGGGGGCTCCCTAGAAATACATATTTTGAGACTGGCGGTTGGCAGTCAAATACAGATAAATCTGGGTCGTCCTTGACATGAAATAGTTTGAGGGACCATTTGGATAGAGATTTTCAAAAAAACAGAGCAAAACGGGTCAAACCACTTTTACAAAAAATGGTATTTTGGGGGCTGTAAGCCACAGGTTTTCAACAGCTAGTCCAGGGACCGTAACCAGTGGTCCCTGAGAGGAATGATGCTGATGGACAGTTCGTAACCAAAAGGACCCTTCTAGATCTCTAACTCTTGAGATCGTAAAATCATACCATCTTACCATTTTACGCTCTCAAGAGTTAAATCATATTTAAACATTTGAATTACTTAATTGTCAAGAATCTAGACAATTAGAATATTTAGGAATCTGTGCATAAAACCACATGGTCGACCTCAGACACTATTCCATTGTCTGTCACACTAATGAAAGAGCTCTTATTAACCACCTAAACCCCACGATGGATTATCAGAGTCTGTGTGTTTGTCAGTTTTCTGACATTGTTGGAAAGGATTTCGCTTAACACAGAAGATCTACTAGCTCGTTGCGAGCTTGTCAATCTGCTATCTTCCTGCTACACTCTTCCCTACAATGAGGATGATAGCCTAGATCAGAATTCAACCAGTACATGAGATGTGACTCAGTGTTAAACACTTAAAGATAATTATTTGGCTTGGTAAGAAGAACCATTATAAATCGATTGATCAATCAATCAGCATTTCATTCATTCCCCAGATGTGTGACCCGCTGCAGAGAGAGAGAAACACTTCGTTTTTGGAAGAGGAATTAAAAAGCTGAGCAGATTAATGTATAGCGAAAGCGAGGAGATGGGCCAGTTGGAATATTATGGCTTCAAAACAGGCGGACCAGATTCAAGGCTTCGTTTTGCTGCCATGGACGTCATGCTCCACTGATTCGCTGACAGCTCGGTTGAAACACACGCGCACGCATGCACGCGCGGCTCTGCGTCCACACACACTTGCACGAGTGCGTGCACATCATGGAGTTTTGACGCATGTATATTCAAATAATATACATATTGGCAGTGTGCATAGCTGCTCAAAGGATAATCCCCACACTATTGCAAACCAAAGTCCATGGTAAGCTGACACTCCTTTTGCAACCAAAGCCTTGAAAATGTGGTCTCACTTCCTTCCTGGATTACAAACCCTCCCCACTTTCTACAAGGAAGAGATGTGCACTAAAGCATTATGGTCATTGTAGGAATCCAGCGATCCAGGCAAACCCTAGTCAAACACACAGACTTCATTATTCTTCAGGCCATATAGGGTGCAATTTTCAAAATGTGCGACTGTTACAGTATCTAGTGCAACACCATTAAGATTGAAGATTAATCTGGCATTCTTTCTTGGGTGGGTATATGAGTTGGACCCTCTATGCTACCAGGGTTTGTATAGCTGCTATAGTTTTGGACATATGAGGACTCCACCCAATAAAAAACATATAGTGGAAATACGATAAGTCAAGTCACTGCATGACGCCTTAGAAGTAAACCTGTTTAAAAGGAGCAATCCTGAACTTTTCATTAACAAAACAGAAAACTGTATCCAATCCGTAGAGTTTGTTAATACAATATAACCAGTACATCCGCAGTGGTCGGAGGCGGTCTCTAGACCCTGGTGTCTGGCAGGATGCCTACTGGTTGACAAGCACTACTGCCCCAAACCCATGGTCTCCCTCTCTCTCTCCCTCTTGCTCTTTTCCACAGACATTCACGCTCGGCCAGAGTGGCGTGCAGCGATTTTGTTTTTGGAGCGGCCGTCGCATACTTTTAGAAACCCCACGGGGGCTGCATGTGCTCAAGACGGCGAGAGCTTTAGACGACCGCTGCATACGATATCAGTTCAGACGGGGCAGAACAATGCGGCGGGCTTAGCCAACCCAAGAAGGAAACATGGAAATGCACTGACAGGCGTGCACGCACTCACACACACTCACACTCACACACACACAGTGCGACAGAGAATGGGACGTGAGACTAAACAATAACGACAGAAGTGCACAGCGAGTGATGTAGCCTGACTAGAAAGTCAGACGCGAATCTGCGGTTGGCAAAAACAAAAACTGCCACGCGACAGTGATGATATGAGTCTAGATTATTAGCCAGGCTACGCACAATGTGGAGTCCAGGCCCAAGTGCCGTCAAAGGAAACAGCAAATGTAGGACGTATGTGTCGAGTTCTAGTTGACTAAATATCAGACGATTCTGGTTGATTAAATCTACAGTTGATTTAGTTGACTAAAATGTAGGTTGGCGCCTTGCTGGGACTTGATGTCAGCGTAATAGCTGGCTGAAAGTAGCAGATCTACGGTACAAGCTCACAATGCATCGCTATTTTCAGTGTGGCAACCATGTGGGAAAATAATTGCCTTTAGCGATACTGGATCTCTGGTCCAATAGTCCCATTTTTGCGATACATTGTGAGCTTATAGATTTTTTTTTCCAAATTACATTGAATATAGGGTTGAAGTGGTTATTGTTATGTTTTCTTTTCTAATCAAAAGTAAAATCTCCAAGGGGTAACTAGTAAAGTTTTCAAATAATAGTAGTGAAGTAAAAGTACAATATTGCCTCTAAAATGTAGTTGAGTACAAGTAAAGGTTTTGGAAATCAGAAATACTCCAAGTAAATTACAAAGACCTCACAATTGTACTCAAGTAAATACCACTCTATTCTGTCCACTGCGGAAAGGATCTGTTTGTCTGTCTTTGAAAAGTTTTGTTCCAGTCGTCCGTCTGTCTCTCTCAACTTTTACTTCCACGTTTGAACCATTCAAACATGTCAAGCTTCCCTTGAACTCTGCATGCCCTTAGTACACACCTCAAAGCTTAACCACAAGTGGATGTGGGCATAATATGAACACACACACACACACACACACACACACACACACACACACACACACACACACACACACACACACACACACACACACACACACACACACACACACACACACACACACACACACACACACACACACACACACTTATATTACCGTATTGTCCCGAATATAAGATGACTCCATTTTTGGGATATTTCCGTTGGGAAAAAATCATAGTCTTATATTCAGGCCAATATATTACCAAACACGTGAGAACTGTGGCTCAGGAGGTATAGAGCACGGCGTCCGGAGGTTGGCGGTTTGAATCCAGGTTCCTCCTGTCTACATGTCGAAGTGTCCTTGGGCAAGACACTGAGCCAAACCCAAATTGCTCCCTATGTGTTGGTTGGTGCCTTGTGTGTGTGAATGGGTGAATGTAATGGACCTTGGATATACCATTAACCATTTAACACTTTAAGGATAGTGATTTTATGGATCTGTTAAAATACATACACAATGAAACACGTTGTTTAGTTAGCTTGTAGATCAGATATTGTTTACAAATCAACCACAGTTCAAACCCCAAAGGCAAAATCTAACATCTAATCTCTGTCCTCACATTGTGGGGACATTTGGGCCCTCTAAAGTAGGCCATTATGGTCAGAGTGCGTGCGCGCGCACGCGCACGCGCACACACACACACACACACACACACACACACACACACACACACACACACACACACACACACACACACACACACACACACACACACACACACACACACACACACACACACACACACACACACACACACACACACACACTAAAGGGTCCAGATCACAGCAGTTCAAGGGTCCAGGGCAGCTACAGAGAGGCAGCTTAAACACTAAAGCCCCAGCATCCGTATTGTGGAGAACGCCATTCGGCGATGCGTACTTGTAAACTTGTCGATCAGGCTATTTTCAGCGAAAGCTTTCCCAGAAAACACGCTACCATAGAGCCCTCGGGGACTTAAGGGGGTTTTAAGTGGTTAATGCCGTTTAAAACGGAGGTGTCGGCGGTACTTGGATGAGTCATGCGATACGGACCACAGCTCTCGCTCCAACAAATCCTCCGTGATGTGAGGCCGCGCTGTAAGTCTGCAGCTTATGAGCCACGGCATGCACGAAAGGCTGTGCACACACGCGCGCACACACACACACGTACACAACCATCTCCCACATGGCCACGTTGCACATTTACCCCATCTGTAGCATATAAAGTATGTCATTCCACAAAGCCAATGGCTCTCAGTCTCATAGTGTCAGTTTATGGTGAGATCCATGGGGAGCGCTGTGGCTGTGTGTGTGTGTGTGTGTGTGTGTGTGTGTGTGTGTGTGTGTGTGTGTGTGTGTGTGTGTGTGTGTGTGTGTGTGTGTGTGTGTGTGTGTGTGTGTGTGTGTGTGTGTGTGTGTGTGTGTGTCTCCGTAATGGCTCCTGTGCCTTGTAGTTAAAGCCATGTCGTCTGTGTGATTTGTTAAATTACCAAAACATGCTCTTTGATTAAATATTTTACTGGTATATTTTCCACATGAACCATTTCACACAAATGTGTTTGACGACTTCGCTATGCATCTCCAAATGAAATTGGCACCAAATGTGTTCAATATTAATTCATGTAATTAAGGTCAATCAATCATTTTCCTGCCATGTCACATTACAAAAATCCTCCGGGTGCTTTGGAACAACTTTGAAAAGCATCGTCAAAAACAATGTTACACAGTATAACTTTAAATTAACATCATATGTCAACGTCAAGGCTTTATATTTACTAACATACATTTTCCAATCCCCTCTTATACCGCTCCGCCCGATTGTCTTTTTCCTTTTCATTAAGCGTGACAGCTTTTATTTATTTATCCGTCTCTGTGTCCGTCTCTGACACACGTGTGTGTGTGTGTGTGTGTGTGTGTGTGTGTGTGTGTGTGTGTGTGTGTGTGTGTGTACGTGTGTACGTGTGTGTGTGTGTGTGTGTGTGTGTGTGTGTGTGTGTGTGTGTGTGTGTGTGTGCGCGTAAAATTACATGGAAAGACTCAGGGAGCTCCGCTCCATCTTTCTATCTCTCCCTCTCTCCCTCTCCTGCTCTCTCCCCTCTCCCTCTCTCTCTCTGCATCCCTTTATTACCGTTCCAACACAAACCTCCTTCGACGACAAGGCCGATCTCTCCTCAAGCCCTGGTTAGCGCCCCTCCTCGCGCTCACTTTCCTCCCATTTTTCCCCTCAAATGCTAAATACCACAGTGCTGCCGGAGGGAGAAATCAGCACCCGTGAGCTAGGGAACCGAAAAACACCCGCCGTCCAAACCAAGGCTCTTTAAAGGTGCGATATTCAACGCCCCACACTAATGTATTCGGGTAATATGTGAAAACAGATCTAAAGTTCACTCTCTCTCTTTCTCTCTCTTTCTCTCTGTCGAGCGGAATCTTTGAAACATCCGGCGGCACACTGTTTTGAAGGATAATATTTGCATATGGCGGGGGGAGAACTTGGACCTTCCAGAGGACTATTGACACAAGCCCTCTTCTGAGGAGCGGGAGGGTGACTCAACTCGAGTCAATATTCTTGCTGGAAGCGCTGCGCGGGAGCCGCGTCCAAACAGCCGTCCCAGGAAGGCTTGTGATGCTCTACTGACACGGAGCCACCCGGGACCCCAGTGCATTCTGGGCCAGCATGGACTCTGCGACCTCCGACGATGCACTAGGGCTGGGCAATTGCCCCAAAATATGTCCATTTGAACCAATTATATTGAATGTAAAACAATATATATTGTTTTACATTCCTTGCTTTCTTTAGTTTTAGGGATTTTATCTATGGGAGGGGGCATTCGAACATGGCCCTAAATACATATCTGTTTACCAATTTTTAAAGTGATTTCTTTTTTTTAGTATCTACTACAGTCCTAATAAACCTCAGGAACTTACATCTGGCCAAAAATGATCTACTGAATGTGACAAACTTGCCATATTGACCCTCTGGGTCAGGGATTCCCAAATATGGACTGTGTAAAGTGCGTTGTGTGGTGTGCTGCCTGCTTTAAAATACAACAAATCTTAAACAAATATGTATTTAGGATCATGTTCGAATGCCCCCTGCCATAGCTAAAATCCCTAAAACTAAAGACAGCAAGGAATGTAAAACAATTGAGTCTATATCACATAAAAGATTAGAACAGATTTGTATATGGTGGAAATCTTCAAGCGCACCAAGAATTTCAGGCAAGACATAAGCATGATATTGACTGCAGATACTGGTGCCACAAATAAGTCAAATACCAGACAAACCGATATATCAGTATGGTTCACAGTGCATGTCACACAGCCTTCGTAGTGGTCCTGTACTGGTTAAACGCTCACTGATGTGTTCTGTAATCAATATGTTACTATTTGGAAGCTAAAATGAAGCGTTTTCCCTTTTCCTTGGCCCATGCTGCTGTAGTAGGAGCTCTGTTTGTATATGAGGCCTCCAAGGCTCATTAGGAACGTCAGGCGCTACACAGTGCCAACATGAAACTTCAAGACCCATTTGAACAGCCGTAAACAAAGCAACAACTGCTGACAGGGAATGAAAGTGAAATAAGCTGTAAGAAATTACTTGCATGGAAGTTCAGCCAATATAAAAAAACAAACAATAATACATTGTATTTGAGGGTTGTATGATTCTTATCGTACATAGCGAACACGATTAGATCTAATAGTGGCATAGCCCAGGGGTTTTCAACAGGTGGCCCGGGGACCACCAGTGGTCCTTGAGAAGGTTCCAGGTGGTCCCCAGCTAAATGATGGAAAGTTGGTTAACCAGATGTAACTCTTTGAGAGCGTAAAAATGAAACCAAATGGATCATCTGAATGAGCGGAAGTCTACATAATTACAATGTAGAATGTTGGTCATTTTGATCTGTATGCCTTTTTTGTTTCCAATATCCAGCATTGTTGACAAAAACAAAATAAACCTTTAGTTTTGGGGTCTGTGTGGCTAAGATGTCATCAAATGGTGGTCCGTGGCTCAAATCCTGAATAAATAGTAAGCCCTGTATGAAAAAGGTTGAAAACCCCAGCCTATATTCCAACTGCCATCTACTAGTTTGTCCCATCTGAAATATCATGCCAGACCCATAACACAGAGTACTTGAAAGCCAGTCAGGAGATATGTTCTATTTATGGGGGAAATGGGGGACATATACACTCTACATACAGAGACCATATATGGACAAAATCTGTAAGGGCTCAGTAACAAATGCTTTTCTAGATGGCTGACCGCTTCGGTGGCATGCAAAGAAAGACAAAAAAGGTGAGTAAACAGCAATCCTTATTCTAGGGTCACAGTGATATATTAATGTTCTTTTTTTTATCAATCAATATAGCAATGACCAACTGCTGAACTCACACACGCAGACCTCATTCCCCATGACTTTGAGAGACTGAAAAGCGAGTGATTCATGAAATGACAAGGGACGGCTTGGGCAATTCTTCAGCGAAGGTGTCAGGGCAAAAATTACAGTGTTTAGTGACAGTGCTCCTACCGTGACCTGCTGTTTATGAACACGGCAGCCCCCAAAACACTTGGTAAACAGCTGCTCTGCCTATTTAGCCAGCACCTCATGATGAAAGACGTATACACACACACACACACACACACACACAAGGAGGAGAAGCTCCGTCGGTGGGCGGCTCACTGACAATGTGCTGCTTTTGTGTGCTCTGCTTGGCACCCTGTGTTGACCACCACCACCACGGCGGTTGGGTGCTGTAGCCTTCTGGAAGGAGTTGAGGGCACAAGGGCTCCTTTTTTATTTGTATTTTTCTATTTTTTTACTTGACACAGCGCAGCTGTCTCTTTGGCCGGCCACGTCGGGCGAGGGAGGGAAGAAGGCATTTCAGGCCATCCAACACAACAGCAGTCGTAAATCTCCACTGATTACGGAGGAGGGGTGGTGGGGGGTGGTACAGTACCGTACTACTGCATTAGGACAAAGACACACAGACACAAGCATATCCTTAAAAAGGATGGGTCCGAGCGCACGCACGCACACACGCACGCAGAAAACAGATATGTGAGCAAGTCAAAACAACATGTACATTTCACACGTGACGTCGCAAACACAACACAGACACCATGCACACAAAAGCTTCTAATGGGAGAAAATGTACACACACACACACACACACACACACACACACACACACACACACACACACACACACACACACACACACACACACACACACACACACACACACACACACACACACACACACACACACACACACACACACACACACACACACACACACACACACACACACACACACACACACACAGGCCTATAAACCCTCAGCCGTGTAGACAGGCTTAACAGAGGCTTTGGCCACACACATTAAAGCCATACTGCTGGGTGGCCTTTCAGCAATAAGCGCAGAACCACCTGGCTCTTTTTTTTTTTTTACTTCTCTTCTCGTAACCGTTTTGGGAAAGACAAAGACTAAAAAACGCATAAAGAAATACTAAATTATCAAGGCATGAAGTTCCCACAACGCCTTTATTCTCTCGCCACACCTGCTTGCCTCCAACATTAACGTCCTTTTCCTTTATCACAGTATCTAATAAGTTAGCAGCGGCACTGTGATGCAAATGTGACACCAGGTGCATGCCAGTGGCTTGCATTGATTGGGTTATTGTAGGAACTCGTACACTGGTAAATTAAAGACTCTTCTCGATAAAAAGGGATGCATACATCAGCGCGGGATTCATCAAGCACAGAATTATTGCATGTGAAAATAATTGCTGTCTCAGCTTGCTCATAATGTTAAAGACTCACAAAAT
This sequence comes from Benthosema pterotum, assembly GCA_039105355.1. NCBI lineage: Eukaryota > Metazoa > Chordata > Actinopteri > Myctophiformes > Myctophidae > Benthosema > Benthosema pterotum. The sequence goes on along the minus strand of CM076980.1, from coordinate 30,785,242 downwards.
AAATGTAATCCGCCTTGGAAGGTTAATATACTCAGACACAGACATACTGTACTGTATGTGTACAAACACAGGATTTAGATACGCGCACCCCCAGACACACACACGTATTGTACAGTCTGAGCATGCGACAGACAGACAGACAGACAGACAGACAGACAGACAGACAGACAGACAGACAGACAGACAGACAGACAGACAGACAGACAGACAGACAGACAGACAGACAGACAGACAGACAGACAGACAGAGGGCCCAGAGTCAGACAGACAGACGCGAGCGACCCAGACCTGTTAGACCCTCCTGGGTTTTTGTCACTCGGCACTTTTAAAGTCTGTCACTTCATTGCTTTCCCCGAGAGAGAACTCAACACCCCCGCCTCGGCCCAGACCACTACATCATACAGTTGGCACAGGCCTACGGACAGCGCCAAAGAAGCCGCTGACGGGGGTAGGTAGAATCCATCAGCAGGCTGTTTGGTTGCGGCCGATGAGTGAGGCAGCGCAGCTGCCAGTGCTGCTAGTGCTGCTGGTGCTGCTGCTGCTGCTGGTGACTGCACTGAGGCGAGGGGGGCGGAGGAGGTCTGGGGGTTGATGGCGGTGGGAGGGTGCGTCTGGATGCGGTCAAGGGGTCTCAGTTCAATTTGATGATTAAAAAGTGATTTTATATCGTAATTGTGGCGAGACAAGAAGAGACAGCCTCCGTACCGTGGACGGACTATTCATTCTCGTCCATTACACACTGTTAAGTGTAACATTACCCCCATTACGGCAAATTGTTAGGAATGAATCAAAGAAACAGATGCTAGCTGTGAGACGGTGGTTCTCAGGGTCCGCTCCCTGCAGGAAACCCCAGAGGTCCTTCCATGGGGGGCCCAGAGGTCCCTGAGGGGGTTCTAGGGGGTCCCTACTGACTCCCCAACATGACTTATTGACTGTGAAGGTGCACATGGAACCAAATGGACACTTTTGGTTTGGTCCACTCTGAGAATGAATCGAACACTGGATCCATGGACCAATGCAGATCAAACAAGGGTGGATGTGGGGGATGGGAGGATGAAAAGGTTTTAGAATAACTACTGTAACAGACATCAGCTGTGCCTTGTTGAACTCTTACCCCAGAGGGCTGTAGCCAGGATTGTAGAAACATATTGAAGTCGCAAGTCTTCCACACCCAACCCCTATAGTAAGCATACTGTTGACATATGCATTCTCTTGCACTTTGAGAGGAAAAAAGAATAAAAGAATACCTCTGTGTCATCAATGGTAGCCACACAGTGACATCTGTACAAGATGGAGTCTCTATTTGAATTCTCTCATGTTCTTACCTCATTGGCTGAGTCCGAAGAGCCGTCTTCAGGTCTTCAACCACCTTGTTCCTCATATCCATTTCCTCCTCATCGAATGCGAACAGAGTCTGCATCTGTACAGAGAGAGTGATGGACCTTTGATTGTGGTTGTTGTTTTGTTTCAGGAATAAAAACAAAGAAAAAAAGGCAAAGCAAAATGTGGCACAAGCTTGTAGATCTACCACTTATGAAGCTTTTGTGACACACCGTAGTATGATCAGCATCAAGTGGGATATTCATTTACAATAAAAATGAATAAATAAATAAACACAAAATGTTTTGTTTGGAGGTTTCTGCCCAACAGTAATGATATGTTTTTTTCTGTGGGGGAAAATGGAGCATGTAGAGAAAGCCAAACACAGGCAGTCGCCCTAATGGAGACATATTGTTGCCGCCAACGTGTAGGTCTATATTTTTATTTAGTTTGCTTTAAATTTCTAGACAGACACATTTTATGGTACAATACTATCTCTAGTATGCTCTCTTTTTAGTGCAAACACAAGGAGAACATAAAAGTACAGAATGACCAGTGTCGTTCCAGGGTTCAAACCCAGAACATGTTCCTGATGTGAGCCAACCTTAGTGTCACCATGCATGGCACCACAAACACAGTACAGTATTCAGTGTTACCGGTAAATGAACCCTGAAAGTGGAGCCATGTAACCGAATGTAAATGTTCCCATAAGCGGCCATTTAGTTCCTTCTGTTCCACTCTCCAGAGATGCAAATGGATAAATGACAAACACTGAGGATTTCACTGTGTAGGTCACATGTGTCAAAGTCAAGGCCCGCGGGCCGGATCCGGCCCGCGAGATGATTTAATCCGGCCCCAGGCTTGTAGAGCAAAAATGTCTGAGTCTATTAAAAAAAAAGTAAGTCTCTAGCACGTTCCTATCAAAAGTTATGGTCGTTTAAAGAAATGCTTTTGAGCTCTCTTCTGAACGGCATGTAATGCATGTTGTCCAGCAGGGGGAGTTGTTTTACCAGGCTAGGCTGCTGGCGCTGCAAAGTGAGAACTATACTTCAGCAGTACAAGGGTGTGTAACCGGGAGAACTATACTTCAGCAGTACAAGGGTGTGTAACCGAGAGAACTATAAGTACAAGGGTGTATAACCGAGAACTATACTTAGTTAACTATACATACTACTTAAATTTAGTATTTGAAATTTAAATGCTATTTTCATATAGTTTATTGATGCTCTGTAAATAAAAATAGCATCTTTCATAGCAAATGTCTTAATTTGGCTACAAGTATAAAACCAATAATGAAAAGTCATTAATATATATTAATAGCTATTCTTAATAATAAATATGACTTGTGTGATATGCTGTATAGAAGTAACGGCTGTGTACGTAAACATGCGTGTGCCGTGCATGCTTGCAGTCTGCGACTGGTTGCACCGCGGCGCTCCGGCCCCCATGAAGTCACATTAAGTCCAATGCGGCCCCCACCCCAAATGACTTTGACACCACTGGTGTAGGTCAACCACTGTACACTGTTGCCCTTGTGTTGAAACCTCTCCCTCATAACACAGATCAGAGTCCAATTAGCACGTGGCACCACAGATCACGCTACTCTTCTTCTTCCCGTGGCTTTTTCCGATTATGGAGCCGTTTCACGCTAGACAACATGCCAGAAAAGACCCGTGGGCAATTAGCTCCAATCAAGCCCACAACAAATGAGGCAGATCATTAAAAAACTCAAGTCCAGTGTGTGAGTGCTAATACAGTTGTGCGACGCTTTTAAAAGAGACTCCCTCTCGACAACATCAAAGGACTGCTGTGCTCCCATTAGTCGGGGGGCGCGGGGCTTCTGTTTAGCCTCTGCAGGCATTTTCCATGGCAGCGAGCTGCCAAAATGCCAAAGATTCAACCACTGTGTGTTTTTAGCAGCACAGTAAAACTGCCAGTAACAGGGACTGCCTGTCAATTTGCCTGAAGGAACTACCAAATCATTATTTTCTAATGACCTTGTTTTGCCAAATGCCTTGCACCCCCTTGATGCGCAAAGGGTCAAACTTGGTTGTTTAAGTCATTCAAAGTTCTGAGTTTAGTGGGATGCTTTTAACAAACTGAAACAACCACATTTTCAACCGCCATCTGTTTTCAAATGATATTGGTCTTTTCTGCCTTTATTTTCTGCCTTTTCTGGTCTTTTCTGCCTTTATTGATAGCACACAGTGGAGACCGACAGCAAACAGGGAGACAGAGAGAGACTAGGAAAGACACTAGATTGTCGGGATCGGGAATCAAACCCATGGTGATGGTATGCATACAGTCACTGTGTCACATATAGGCCTGCACCTCGACCGGTAGGCCAGTGGTCGCCCGCCAATTGCCATCTTTTGTGTGTGTGTGTGTGTGTGTGTGTGTGTGTGTGTGTGTGTGTGTGTGTGTGTGTGTGTGTGTGTGTGTGTGTGTGTGTGTGCGTGTGTGTGTGCGTGTGTGCGCAAGAGAGCGAAAGAGAGATAGAGAAAGTGTTTGAGCTAGCAACAGCGCAGTCAAAACATCCATCGTGTCGATTTAGCCTCACGTCCAGATGGTTCCAGGTCCACTTGCCAAGAAGTAAGCGCTACGGCTCCTATTCTTCTAAATGAATATGTTCATACTGGATGGGAAGCTGGACACAGCGAGTGGCGGGGATCATAGATGGTTCGCTCGCGCTGCGTGAGCCAGTTCACCGTATCAACGAGTCTGGCCAAGTCCAGCTCCTTCCTCACCACATCTGGTTTTTGTATGCTCCGTGCTAAGCTGTGGCCAAGACGCACATGAGGATGCTGTTATCCAGTTGATAAACCAGCATCATGTACTTCACTGACCTCCAACTGGAGGATGCCTGTCTTCCAGCACACCGTTTGTGAACGGGACAATAACTCAACCAATGCTGTCAGCCAGCCAGCCAGCCAACAGGCCAGCCAGCCAGCCAGCCAGCCAGCCAGCCAGCCAGCCAGCCAGCCAGCCAGCCAGCCAGCCAGCCAGCCAACAGGCCAGCCAGCCAGCAAAAACAGAACACCTTTAATAATGATTAATGAATGACAAAAGGATGTTTAACAGCAGGGCGTTAAAGAAAGATCTAAGACAACGTGAATCGGCCATGATAAGCCTAAAATCTTGGGACAACAAATGTTAACTCTGCTCTAGATCCATCTCAAGACCAGTGTGGTGCCAAGCCGAAAAGAAGCAACACGAGCACTTTAAAACAAACAGACTCAGGCCTGACGGCACATTGCCATGTTCAACTCCTGTTCATGACAAACTTTGTCTCTCTTTGTCTCTCCCTCACTCTTTCCTGTCCATCTTCGGCAGTACTACAGTATCAATAAAGGTAGGAAATAAAATCAAGTTTATATAATAACCCCCCCCCCCCATCCCCACTTGAGTAGAAACACCTTACATAACTAGATCAGCACAGATACAGCACAAGTAGGCAGTGGCCTACTGGTGCGTGAGTGAAGTGGGCTAATACTCATGACTTTAGTTTTAAAGGTCTCCCCACAATTACGTCACCATTACATCACCCCGCCCAACCGGCCAATCAGAGTGCTCCGAGGGACGACGACTACCGACCGCGCACCACGCACCGATCGCTTAACTTGCGCCTGCTCCGCTTACGCAAGTAAAAAGCAGCCCATAGTCACTTACAGTATAGACAGACACGTCTTTTTTACCTTCTGTTTTTTTGGCCAGCAAGAAGCTTGAGGTACAGCAGGCTAGCTTTGGTCTCGGCAGGGCTACAGAAACCTGTCATAATCGGGAGGCTACAACGCCTGAACCATCACACGGTGTGGCCAACAATATCTCCAGTGTTCTGACAGGGGTTTTTATGAATGAGCGTCAAGGAACTGCTTGTAATCTCTCCGGGCGGCAAGGCGAGGATGATCTCATCCAATAACCCAGCTACCGTGGAGGGGCTCTCCCCTCCTCATCCTCTCCTCTCCCTCGTCTCTCTCCTTCCCTCGGAGCTCGCGGCTCACTGTGTGCAAGTCCTGGCGGAAGCCAAGATGTGTGAGGTCACTGCAGAGCAACATCAGGGCCTTCCAAAGCCTTCCGCCGTCAAGATACTGCATGTACCGTCTAGACCACTGCTTCCCAAACAGTGGGTCAGGGCCCATGTGGGCCGCGGACCACTTTGTGTGGGCAACAAATGAAATGTCCACACTTTTTGTTGCATCATATATTGAAAGGGTCTCTTTTGGGTCTTGAGTTAAAGGGGGAATAACCTGAAATTCAACTTTTTAATTTTCTTTAGGTTTTTTCTTTAGGTTTTTTTTAGGTGTTTTGGTGCTCTCACATGTGTGTTTTCCATCCCCACAAATTATATAGTTTGAACATTTAGTCTTTCATATCATATAGGAGCTTTAATGTAAGTTGCTCTCAGGAACAGCTAGTTTGATTTTGGCCACATAATGATGTCATCAATGTACCCTGCTTTGTATAATTCCTTGACTCCTTCAGTCATCAGTTCCAAAGTTACATTTCCACTTTGTTTATAATGTCAATTATTGTTGATTTTCCAAATTGACGTGGAATTTAAACAAACCTGGTTTTATCTAACATCAGCATTATAATAACTCCACTATAAAATATCCTCCATATCAGCGCCCCCAACACCTCAGCACGTTGTGGCACTGCAGCTAAAATGTCCAGTAAGAAATGACAAGAACTAGTTATATCAGTGATGATTGAGGCTCAAACCATTAGAAATAAGACTGAGAGACATATACAATATGATATTAAGTATTAAAAACAATTTTATAAATCCATGTTATTTGCACTTTAAATCGTTTGGGAGCCACTGGTCTGCACTGCAGCACTGTAGAGAAGACACTGTACGAGGCGGTTTGTTCGAGCCAAAGCCAGGAACGAGAGGAACGCGTCAACTTCAAGGTTTAACAGACAGAGATACAGTACTTGGCTGACAACAGATGCCGAATGGAGACACACTTGGCTGACATGTGACAACGTGAACATTGAGCAACCAGAGAGCATCATCCATGAACATTCCTGTGTGAGGAAATAAATGGGCGGTTTAGAAAAATGAAGCCTGACATACTTTGATGAGTGTGTGTGACAGGCAATGGCAGAGGAAAACTTCTGAATTCTTCACGACTAACAAATCTGTGCCTGTCTGTCAACTGTACTTTGAGTGTGTGCATGTGTGCGTGTGCTCATGCGCGCGAGAGAGAGAGCTTTTTGAACATTTCAGAGAGTTACAGTATAATTGCTTCTCCAGATTATGCTCAGGTATACCGAATGCCCTGGTGCAAAAGAAAATGTCTAATTTTCCCCCAAAGTCCAGCCAATAAACAAAAAAAGCTGTAAAAATAGCAAGAGATGTAAACACGGTTTGTTGCTACAGGCATGTTTGCCAGAAAAACAAACAACATGGCAATAAACAGATATCAAATGCCATTACCGCCTGGCCCTCTGTCCGTGGTGATATGCGTGAATTACAGTTCAACAGTTTGTGTACTCTGTGACCTGGAAAGACTTGTAAATATCCAAATTCCTGGGCTGTTTTGGCCAGGTGTCTGAAATGGGGGGAATGAAGAAGAAGAAGAAAAAAGTGGAATGCGGAGAGCTTGTTCCCGAATGCTGGAATTACAAGACTATGTGTCCCAAAGACCACTTAGTGACCCGTGTCTCCAAGAATTCATGTGTGTGTGTGTGTGTGTGTGTGTGTGTGTGTGTGTGTGTGTGTGTGTGTGTGTGTGTGTGTGTGTGTGTGTGTGTGTGTGTGTGCGTGTGCGACTGTGCGCGTGCGTGTCATTCTTTAAGAGCCAGTCCTAAATTTCAACTTTTATGATGTTCAAACATCTGCGGAGCCAAGTTGTCGCGGTGAAGAGGAGCCTCTAGGTAAGGGACTGTTCGTAATTTACCGGGGGGGGGGGGGGCTGGTGCGTAGGGGGGGGAGGGCCATGATGAAAAAAAATGAGGTGGGGGGGAGGGCCATGGCAAAAACAATCGGAGTTTAGGGGAGGGCCATGGGGAAAAAAGGAGACGGAGCTTTAGAGTATAGACTGAGTTACGTTTACTCATAGAGCTAGTAGACCAATGGCGATTCTTCTACATTGACTTCAACTGCAGTTTGTCCCTATTCAGGCCATTTGAACAGCGCTCAAGCGCTCAGTTTCTGACTCCTCAATGTCGTGACTCCGGGTGGACTGCCGCTTCCGTGTGCGTTAGAATATTGGGTAGGTGTGAAACGGTGATACATGAGAAACGTTCCACTTCAATGGTGTGAATATTTTCTGGGCTTACAGCATACCCGTAGCTACGGGGGGGCAGTAGGGTGCGATGCCCCCCTGATTAGATTTTGTGCCCCCCCAGTCCAGATTGCCCAGTACCCGTCACCTTAATATGAAAGTTTCCCTTGCGACGCCGACGCGGCCAAAGGGATAATGGTGTCTATTTACTGCTCATTGCTGAGATCCTGTTTAAAGCCCGCCTACTAGTTATGCCATTTACACAGACTAGGACAGGAAACGGATCTGCAGCATGGGCCCTCCTTCCTCCATGCAGTTGAGCGAGATCCTGTCATGGCGTCCACCGCTTGTTTACAAAACACACGTAGGGAAAAGAAAACTTTGCCTTTTTACCAAGGACTGCGTTCGGTTTGATAAATAATGACAGCAGAGCCGTTTTCTATAACCCGATACGGGCGGATGCATGGCTTATAAGGCAGCACGTCGAGCTGTGGTGAGTAGCCTCAAATGAGCTGTTTGTTGTCCCCCTTGCTCCTTAAAGTGAACGGTGTTAGCGTGCTCTGTCTGTACTCCAGGCTTACATAGCTACTCTACCCAGGCTGCTCTGGGTAGAATCATGCTATCTAGCAGAGTTGCGACATTGGGGGGTCAGAAACCGAACGTGCTGGATAGTATTTTCTGTTGCGCGACCACTGCAGACAGCATTGCCATCAAAGCTGAGAGATCGCACAACGGGGCTATAGTTTTCAAAGAGGCCAGCGCAAATTGCAATTTTGTACCTGTAGGGGGAGGGCCATGGGAAAACAACATTGAAGTGGGGGGAGGGCCATGGGGAAAAAATTGAGGTGGGGGGGGGGGGCATGATTATTTTTTTTTGACCGGACTTCCAGCGCACCAGCCCCCCCCCCCCCCGGTAAATAACGTACAGTCCCTAAAGAGGTCACTGGCACAGAGCTACGGTATAGAAACATCTTAGGTCACGGATCTGTGTCGTACTCACCCTGGCTCTTCAATAAGGGGCGGATCTAGGCATGGGTATGGGGGGAGGACACTACTACTGCTACTAACTAACTACAGTTGTGGCACCACTAAACCAACAGCATTTCATCATTGAAAACAGAAAACTCTCTGAGTCAGACCTTTAGATTTATGCATGCTGCGTGTCTGTTGCAACTTCACGCAACTTCAATAATAACTGATGTTATTGTTGATGCTTAATTGCCTAATAAAAGTCCTGTAACCGAAAATGGTATGGGTGCCCGCATACCATTTTCTACTGGCCCCCCAATTGGGAAATGTTACATCCGCCCCTGTCTTCAATGTTACACTACTCCAAGGGAAGAGCTGAGTCTTCAGATTAGGCGTGAGTCTGCAGTTTTAAAGCTATACTAGGTAACCTTTTCATTAAAACAAATCTCTAAATTTGATATCCGTTATGACTGGCGTATTTGTCACGAAAGCCATTCCCTGAATTTCAGCTCGCAAAGATCGTTCTAAATAGGTTTTCTATCGAAAAGTGATGGGTCCTGTTTGCTGGGAAAATGACGTCACACTCACAAGGCGACTCTAAACAGGGTTCCTCACTTTCTTACATGGAACCAATATTGTCTCCAAACTACAGAACTGTCACCTCGGTTCATTGGTGCTGAGCGATCACTGTCATAATTATTACATACTCGTCTAATTACAACTATTCAAGTTAAACACAATTATTTTGTCATAATTGTTGTAATTGATTCCATGATGGGGAAAAAAGTGAAACAGCAGATCTACAAGCTTGACGGGTTGACTACATATTTCAGGCCACATGGGGAAGCCCGAGTGACTAAATGAGGGGTTAGTCATTCCTGTGCGTGAACGCCGGGGTTCACAAGACGGAATGAACCCTGTTAATGTAACCCTGTGACCGCTGGCGTGCCGAGTCAGCAGGGAAATGACACAGAAAGCCAAGGGGAGCTTGAGAGAGAACGCGTGAGAGAACACTGACCTCTTGGGAATGGTTCTTGAGGGGCCTAAATTTAGCAGACGGTACTGTAACAGTATGAACTAAAGGAATGTTCACATATATCAGACAATTCAGAAAGGGAAAGAGAGATTGTCATAAAAAACACTGATTCGTCAATGAGCGATGAGGGTATATACTGGATGTACGACAACAATAAGTCAGGCTTTCGATAGACAAATTAACCTAATCTGTGACTCTCTGAAAATGTAACCAAACTGACCCTTAATTATTTGTTACAACTAATTAATTGGTTGTAACACTGAAAATGTTCAAATGCAACCAAATGAACACTCAGGATTTTCCTGCATGTGTGGCATGCATGGGATGAGTGTTTGTGTGGACTTACAGCAGCCATGGAGTTGATGCGGTCGATGTAGTAGTCAGGCCAGCTGGTCGCCAGCTTGTTAGGGTCCTCTTGCTCCTGTGTGACATAAAGACAAAGACATGGTGAGACGGATCGTGGTTTTGTCCTCATTCAAGTTGGGGTTGTATAGGAGCGCCTCAGCAGTTAAAACAAATTACACAACTGCAGTATGACAGCCATTATAGACACAATAAATAATGTTGACCGTGTTGGAGGCTATAAGGTTTCAAAGAGCTTCTTTCATGGTCAGCTCTATGTCTGAAAATAGTAAACTAATAATAATAATAATAATATTAAATACATTGGAATCGGTGGGGGTTTTGTTTATATAACTTTGTAAGGCTATCAACATCTGTGTACAAAACTATCTATTTTATGCTACCGTTTGACAGTGTCATCAAACATCGCTGTGCCTTCCAAGTGGCAGATTCCCCAAAAAATGTTTTCTTTGTATTTTTAAATCAATTATTTTAGTGTTCTTCTTGCACAGACTTTGTGATTATACCTTTTGGCCACCCCTGTGCTATACACTGGGCATGCATTAGAAAAATGGGTGGCAGTGATGTCAAGTATATCATGTGTCGTTCACAGCCAATGAGCTAAACACGCCAGAGACCACCGGTATGGTCCTGCACAACCTACGCCAGACCACCGGTATGGTGCTGAGAGCTATGCCAAACCACTGCTATGGTCCATAAGTTATAGTATGAGTAACGGTAAACTGTAAATTCATATAACACCAATATCCCCAGCACTTTCAAAGTGGAGCTATACTCCACATCAACAATCACATCGACAGTCTGAAAAAGGATCAGGCAGTTCAGTCCATCATAACTGGGTCACAGCATCTCACAGTGGCATGCTGAGAGAGAGAGACACAGAGAGAGAGACAGAGAGAGAGAGAGACCTTGGGAGACACGTGTGTTTGACAATAAACTTTGAATAGCACTGTCTGAAATCAATTTGTACTGGCCAATCGCAGGGAACACGACGCCGCGAGCAACGAAGACGCAGGGGAATATGAAGACAATTTTGCTTTTTTGTGCACATCTGGTCCGGTTTATCCCAGGCTGGGGGCACTGTGGTGGAACATCGCTGTTATCGGTTTAACTGTTTGTACATCACCGAGTGGTGGAAAACTCACCAAGGTGAAAATAAATAATAACACCGCTGCGGTCGGACCAGAAAACGCCTATCTCCGTATTCTCAGGCGCCAAACAAATAACAGTTTTGGGAAATGCAAAACAAAGATGATATACAGTAAATACAGTTGGAAATCATCAGTCACTCAAGAAGGTAATTTCTGTAGAATTCCGGCCGTTGGTAATAATTCCAAAATGCCTCTTTTGAGTGCAACTCAAACCTTGTCATGCACGGCCAAACGGTATAACCACATAATCCAAGCAGAGAGAACAGTGAACAGGAAAACCGAGGGCTGGAGGACACGCTCGTTCGTTTCTACAGCAAACATGGCAGAAATACCACCACCAACCTGTCAAACATCCAGTGTTCCATGGGTGTGGTAGTCTTTTTCCAGTCATGAGGCAACATCCTTAACCACATGAACCCTACAGTCCCTATTCTGCACGGGGCAGATGTTCTGGGAAAAGCAGATCTGCAAGGATCTCCCAATGCGTTGCAAAGCAGAAATTATTATTTTTTTGAAGATATATTTTTGGCTTTTGCCTTTATTGAGAAAATACAGTAGACTTGGAAACAGGGAGAGAGTGATGGGTAAGGGTGACAATCGACAGAGTCATTGGAATCGAGAGTTGAACTCGCACCATGCTGTCAGGTGCCCAGACGCTACCTGGGCTGTCCAAGCCCCGTAGATTGTATTTTCCTGTTTCAAACAGATTTGATCTACGAGAGCTTGTAGAACGAGCAGATCTGCACGATCGAAACCTTGTTACTTCGCCCACATTTCGAGCTGCACGTGTTACGGTACTCTTGATCGTCTTGTGTGATGCTGATCAAATAGCACGTCGATGGAATATGGAGGTTTTTGCCAGACAGATATATATGGCTTAATTAGTAACTAATAACAATGTTAATAATCTCTTTCCTAAAACAGCACAGCAGCAGATGAGAGAATAGGCAAGAGAATAGACGTCTATGGTTCCTAGTTTATGTAAAAAAAACACAATGATGTCCAGCAAGACATTCTACAAGCTCTGTCTCTGAGCTTGTGGATCTTCAGCAAGTAAAAGCATTATATACTGTATTAATCGGGTTTAACCTTCAATCAGAGCACAATGCTGTAGCGATGTGACAATTAACATTATACGCAAGCGCCATATGCAAGGTTGAATGTTAAATAGGCCTTTTTTGCACACATCTGAAAAATGTCTAACAAATACTGAAATAATTGGAACATCCTGGGTGCTCTCTGCGAGACAATGGAACAATTAATTCATCAATATATCAATCAAGGACACAATAACGCACCAAAATTCTCAGTGTTTGTCTTGTGAATGATGCGTGAAGAATCTACTCGACGCTGAAATGCTTTGGATTGGTGGACTGACAAAGTACCTGGACCTTTAAAAGCCACAGGTACAAGGCCAAAGTAAAACAACAAAAGCAACAGAACGCACCGTGCGCGGCACCAGCCATGTGCTGCCTGGTTGGCCGCCAGTACTAGCATTTCACTGACGTGCTGTTTCGCTGACGCGTTGCCAGACAGATCCCGGCACGGAGATTAACAACTTTAAACCGAGTCCTTCAGCCACATCATAGCTGCATGCTGAATGTGATTAAATAACACCGATTTACCCTGGCAGCTTTCACCAGCCCAGAGGAAAAGTACTGTAATTTTCATGTTGTTTGGGAACAAAAATTAGAGGTCCATAATAACTACAGTAAGATAGTGCAGGGGTATGTTTTTTGGTGGGGTCCAGACAATGTTGGCCCCAGGCAGCCTGTGGATATTTACCCTTAAGATACAGTAGCCTCACACATCAGGAGATGTTAAATTACTACTAGGAGTCATATAGTCTGCAGTCTATAGCAATGACAGACAGACAAGAGAAGATTAGACATTAGCTTTAGGACAGGTATTTATAGTGTGTTTTTATGTATGTTTATCCATACTTATGTAATATCTAGTATTATAACGTATAGGGTGTTAATTTACAAAAATAGAAAACAAAGATACACCTGTGGTGCTCCTCACCCCTGGTGCAGAGAGTCTGGTCACATGCTGCTGTTTAAAGGGATAGTTCAGATTTTTTTTAACTTAAGTTGTATGAAATATTATCCATTAATATATTGGTGTCAATATTAACTGATTGCCAGAGTCCTGTGGTGGGAGTTCTGCTCTGCTTTTGGTGTATATTAAGTAGTTACGGTCATTTTTTGGAGGGTCACTGGGGCCATGCAGTAAAAGTAAATTAATCCAAAAAACAATCAGAATTTCTATTGCCGAATTATTTCTAAAATATTAACACGTCTTATATCGTCCTATATCACCACTGTACATCACTATATTAATGGCAAGTATTTCATACAACTTAAATTAAAAAAAATCTTAACTATCCCTTTAAAACTACTTTTATGTCTTTTATACCCTCCTGTATGAAATGCCGAACTGCAGCGCTCAATGCCAGATCCCCCCACTCATGTCAAGCACAAATTCACAACTCCATAATCTTTTTCGACATATACGATATTTAGCCTAGCACAAAGATAATGTTGATACCAAAATATTGACGATCAAACGAGTGTTTTTAGAATGCATTTGCAGAATCTTAATGGGTTTAAAGTCAGGTATGTGAATGTCACAACCCCTGTGGTTCCACCATAGCAATTACACGCTGGTTCTGCACAGCACTGTACATTCCCCTCATCTGGCGACATTAAATATGATTTACAACCTGGGCCGCCGCGGCGGGAGGACGCGGCTCCCCGACCGCGTATCAGGTGCGACATGCGTGCAGAGAGGCTTCTCTCGTTACCAGCACCTGTGGCGCTCATACCGGGGTTGTCCAGTGGAAAGCTCGTACCATAATTATGTTTTCTAGCATGCAGAGACCGTCTGTCTCCATGTTCTAACTTCCTTTTGTTTGTTTGTTTCTTCCCCCTGTAAATTAAAGCTGTCTCTGTCAGGTTGAAAAGTTACTTTTCAGGATTCTAATGAAATAAATAGCAAAACTTGATGATGTACAAGCTGAATTACAAGCACAAACTTTTAGCCACTTTTTGTATTACACTAGTTATGACCAGTGCATTAATGAATGCCTTAGGCTTAGTTCAAGAAGATGATGTAAAAAAAAATGGAGTTAAGAGTTTTCTTCCCTGATGGCAACGATATATATTGTTCTTCCCAAAGACCCACATACCTGAATAATAAAAAAAAGATTGGGGGTCAAGTTTATTTCACTGTACTCTTGGCAGTCGCGTTGGGTTTTGCAGAGACACCTGTCTAAAGACTGGATGAAGTTACATTCTTTCTTTCGGCGCGCTGATGTCGTTTGGCTAGGGAGACATAAAGGTTTCCAAACAGGTTTCACTGATGAACCATGTTCTGTACGGTATCTCTATATGCACATATACTCTTGTAGTCATTAAAGATTGTAGCAATAACAGAAATCAGGGACGCGGGAGGAAATGGAGTCTCTTTCCAATTCACACACTCATTTCAGTGGGGTGGGTTATGTACAGTAGAAAAATATAAACTATGCAAGCATTAAAAGCACCCTGACTTGAATTAACGCGGCTAACTATGAACACACGCACACAGGCACTTAAATAACATTGTGCTCTGCAAAATTAGACGCGCCGCACGGATCTGAGGAGAGGCCACGTTCTCACTTTCATGTTTTTCCGATCGCCGAGGATTTTTTTGGCAGCCGACTCAGCCCCAATCACTCGTTTGACTGCGTTCCCGCACCAGGCCGTTCTGCACTCTGAAACGGGATAGAAAGCTATAAGTACCACACCATGGCTCTCTGCAGTGACTTTAGTTTAGTATTTTAGTTATTGGGAATTTTATGTCCAAGTTATTTGGTCACAGAAATAGGGCTCTCGGTTAATCCAACGGGCCAACGAAAACAATAGCTTGTCGCCATACAAAATGAACTGTGCCGTGACTGCAACATTAAACCCATCTCTTGTCCACAAAAGTCAACATTTTTCTCTCTCTAATACTCTGGTTTTGTCGCCCCAACGTGGCCCTCCGTGTCTACACAGGACCGGGAGCATACTGTCCAACATTCCGCAGAGCCGGTCCCTCCGTGGGGAATATTTATTTATGGAAGCCGAGATATGAAGTCTCACCCAGAGAGGCAGGAAATGGACAGGATATTGAATTCTGGGGCCATTATGTAACAGCGCTTGCTGGCTTGCCTTCGCACAGGTAGCTAATGTTACATGGATTTTCAAACGTGTGTGTGTGTGCGTGTGTGGAGAGGGGGTGCACGCACAACACACCCACACGCACACACATTCACACTCCACCAGAGAGGGCACGTTGTTTGAAACGGTGAAGATTAACCAAACCATACAAAGCTTAGCAGAGGCAAAAAGAAAATGGGGGGGAACAAAAACTTCCGCTTCCAAGTTGGGTGGAAACGCATGGCCATTAGTTGGTCCCCTCATGTAGGGATCATGCCGAATGAGGCTACAGACGCAGCATTTTTAACAGGATACCATGTGCTGCGTGAATGATTTGGAAAGCGACGGGCATATTATTCTCTCTTTTTTTAGGGAAATTAAGGACGGAGGGTCATGCAGGCTGATGAGGAGGCATACTGTGTGACCTTGGGTTGGCCAGTGCTGTTGTCCTGCTGCTAATGGGAGTCAGGAGACCCTGTAGTGTGGTAGTGTGTTATGCTGATGCCTCGTTAGGAGCCATTAGAGGCAGCATCTGGTACCCTACCTTGGAGCGGCACAAGTACAGCAAATCAAACACAAACACACGCAGCTGACACGCGTACAGCAGTGGTTTTCAACCTTTATTACACCAGAACCCACTATTTATTCAGCATAAAATGAAAGCGTAAAAATGAAAGCAAATGAAACCAAATGGACCCTTGCAGGTCCATTTGGTTTCACTTGCTTTCATTTTTACGCTCTCAAAGAGTTACATCAGGTTATCCAACTTTCCATCATTTACTGGGAACCACCTGGAATCCGCTCAAGGACCACTAGTAGAAAACCCCTGACGTACAGAAAGACATAGCACATGCACGCACACACACACACACACACACACACACACACACACACACACACACACACACACACACACACACACACACACACACACACACACACAACCACGCACACGTACACACACACACACACACACACACACACACACACACACACACACACACACACACACACACACACACACACACACACAACCACGCAAACGTACACGTACACACACGTACACACACACACACACGTACACACACACACACAGTCTCTGCTGATCAGACTGATATGTACTGTACTGTGCTGATATGTACGTCTTGTTAGTACAGTATGTACATGAAAAAGGCCTCAGGAACATCTGTTTCCAGTTGCTCATGTAATGCACAGACAAGGTTTGCCGTGTTTAGACCATCACGGTGCGTCATTAAGACACCATCAGACTGCCACCCTGTAATAGGAACAGATTTGATTTCCATCAAATCCGCCAAATTACATAATGTTGTCCAAAGGTCACAAAGTGGACAGACATGATTTTCCATAAATCCTGTGCTGCAGTAGGATGACCATACTGCCCGTATACACCTTTCAGTAAGCCCCTCCCCCAACTGCTATGGTCCAATGACAACTAATTTTCCACCGCATAGGTCATGCTTTGTTGATGGATTTGGAAGAGATTTTGAAGGTCTAGTTCCAAAAATGAACCAGTGTTTAACATGTAATATCCATGATATTTACAGGTGCTGAGAGGTCGGTTGCCGTAGCACTTGACCTTACGGGCAAGGGCTCAACTTAAGTACTTTAGATAGCATTTTTGTAGACTTAACAGCACTAATTTTATAACCTGATGAAATAATTAGCCAGTTTAGAACAGGTAAACAAAGTTGTCAAGGACCTTCCAAACATGAACGCGCACAGCACGCACACACACATGAAAGTGCAAGTCGGTGGTGGCTCTTTCTCCGAAATAATGTTATCTAACCACAACCACAACAAATGAGGCTGCTGCTTGTCTGGGAGAAACAAGGAGACCAGTGTGTTGTCACTAAACGGGAACGGAGGGAAACTGTGCCGCACTCTGGAGTCACTTCCCATTCCATTCACTGTCATGCTGTAATTCTCAGCAACACAGGCCCGTACTGTGGTGGACTGTGTGTGTGTGTGTGTGTGTGTGTGTGTGTGTGTGTGTGTGTGTGTGTGTGTGTGTGTGTGTGTGTGTGTGTGTGTGTGTGTGTGCGTGTGCACACGCACCAATGTGCACATGCTTACGTGCGTGCGTGCGTGCGATTGAGTGTGAGTTCAGTGCACATGGAATCGTGCAGGGTGCACATTTCTTCACGTCAGCTGTTACAGTATGTCGTCTGGCTCACGTTCGAGGGTGAGCCCAAGTGAAGGTGTGTGTGTCTGCGCTGCCTGCATGTTCGCGGTCACACACACACACACGTAATGACCGGACATTGTGTGCCAGTTGTTTAGTTTTTTGGGTGATTTTTTTATTTTTTTGCCAAGCTCTCCATTACGCCGGCTCAGTCCATGAATGAGGCGTTTGTTTGGTTTCTCCCACGGCTTTTCCGCTGTGCCATGGTTACCCCAGTATTGCTTCCTGGCTGGGAACGGCAGTGCTGTTTTTGTACCTTAGGACTCGTGGAGGAAATTATTCCTGACTCGGGAAGACGTTTGTGTCTGTGAGTGTGTGTGTGTGTGTGTGTGTGTGTGTGTGGGGGGGGGGGGGTTAACTGCAAGCTAATATATCCTACCTCTGAACCAGGCTTATTGTCTAGCACTGTGGAAGTCTCCCTCATCTAATAAGTCTGCCAAAATATGGTTTCCACTAGCTACCATCATGGTACACACTGTCCTCACTTCAATGGGATGTTCAGTCAGCAATAGAGAGGCGATGTTGAACTTGTGCCTTTCCACGTGGGCTCACACAAGCTCAAAATGCACAACCCGCCAATAGCTTCATATCCTTTTGAAACGGTGTGATGTGTTCAAAAGGCATATTCAGGCCCACGCCAGACCTCTGGTTATCAAAATGTATTAGGTGTAAGACTATACTTCCCCCGTTCCTCTTTATTGTTTTCTACAGAATTCCATTTCCTTCTCAACCGTCGTTTAAACAGTCCAGCTTCCATCCTCGCCTTGACATCCCTCTCAAAGCAGCAGAATCAACCGCATGCTGTAGTAGACACAAACGCTGGAGCACGCACGCATACGCACACACACAAGTGTGTGTTTACTCCTTCTTAAAAAGGTTGTCAGAGCCTATCACGTCAGCCCAGTCTGGGCCGCGTGCTTTGGAAAAAAAATGGACGGAAACAGATCCTGGATCTCGATTCCAACACAAAAAAAGCCTCAGCCAAAAAACAAATTAGCAAAGAGACACAGGGGAGGGTTTATGAGTATTTATTCAATTTGCTATTGAAGGGGAAGGAGAGCGACGGAATTCTGCCCACCTCCCCCTCCCCTGAAGCTGAATGTCATTTCCTGGTGGATATTTGACCACAGACTGAGACCAGGGGTTGTTGTGGAGAGTCAGTATTTAGGGGGTTTGGGCTGGGAAGGGGGGTTAGGGGAGCAGGGTGAAACAGAGGGCTTAACCAGAATGTTCTAGTGCTCTGCTCGGTATGTTGACATTTCTTAAGCAGCACGTGGAATTCGCCTGTCCAGCGGCGGGAAAAAGAGATTCAGAGCTTGAGGTTCTTGGAATAGTATAGGCTGGCACGCGGTTTGTGTGTGTGTGTGTGTGTGTGTGTGTGTGTGTGTGTGTGTGTGTGTGTGGCTGTGTCTGTATAGGGCAGAAACCCCACATTATGTCCAAAACCGTTACGTTTTAGGAGTCTACATCCAGAAACAGAAGGACGATGATCTGGGACTACATGTCTTTACGTGGGTTTCAAGCTGGTCCATCTGCTACTTTTGCTGCTTTTGTGAGACCATGGGAAGGAAAAAAACATGCGTGGGACATAAGAGGTCTCTGGCCAGCAGCGGGGAGACGCAAGGGGACCTTGGTACATAATAATTCGCCACACAGTACAGTACATTACAGTACAGTACGTGCCTCATTATGTTTACACCACAGCAGGGAGGCAGGCCACTGGGAAGAGGAATACAGGATACTACTGACACGGAGTCGATTTTTGTGAAATTGGGTTTTTCTGGCTGGCAGCTGCCCTTCAATAACATTTACGGCTGACGGTTCAACTCCAAACTGTGGGTTCGAGCATCCGCTCACCGGAGGGTCAGCCAGGGAGCAGAGCGGAGGCACAGGCGAGCCTGCCGCAAGCCGCCGGTTTCTCAAAGTGGGGTCCCTGAGAGGATTAGGTGGTCCCCAGCTAAATGATGATCAGTTGTTGACCAAATGGACCCTTAAAGATCTGTAACTCTTGAGTGCATTAAAATGAATTTCTCAAAGAGTATATTTAAACATCTAAATGACTTATTTTCAAGAATCTACACGATTAGAAAATGTAGAAGAATTGTTATTTTGACCAACATTTTGCCAGTTCATCTCTCCTAAATTGTGGACAAAATCTTTTTCTTTTGGGTCAGAGACTAAACTCAACATCCGTGGCTAAATTCCCGGGATCGAACCGGCAACCTTGCGTTTTTTATCCAGTGACTCTACCCCTGAGCCACTGAGCCTAATGGGAATGGCATCAAATATCTATAGCCATGGGGGTTAATGGCCAGTTCCATTCATTTGGGTGTCCTTATAAAGACAACATTGAGAACAGCAGCGTGACTCACCTTTTTCTTGCTGCAGTAGATCTGCCATTTCTTCTCGATGGGCAGAGCGAACATGGCCTCCCTGTTCTTGTCCGTCAGGTCCAGCTCATCCTGCAAACGACAACAGAGGACAAGGACATTAATCTATCGGCACGTTTTGCTCATCTGAAATAAATCACTGTACAGCAGGCATTGCAAGAGAGGTGTCTTTTACCAGTGCTGATGTCAGCGATGCATTTTATGTAATGCAAGATAAAAAAATGAACGGGATCTGTGCTACAAAAACATGATATGGGTTGATTAGGGTGACCAGATGTCCCTCCACGTGTGGGACATTCCCTCATTTCCAAGACTTTTCAGGTGTCCCACAAATTGAGACCCTGTCCCATACTGTGACTGACAGGCATCAGAGATCAAATACCATAATAGTAGTTAGTCCCATAATAGTTGGCATTCTGATGTAAAGCACTTGTTTCTTTTCATGCTAGATGCGTTTAAGTCTGTTTAAGTCGGATCTATTCTTCCAGATTTCATATGCAGGGGTGGGGGGTCAGGTGGTCCAAATACATATATTTTGGTCGTCCCTGATATTCAAAAGTTTGAGAGCCACTGATGGTCTCTGCGGAGGATTTCTGACGAGAAGCAGAGGCCGTTCTTAGTATTCAAGCCAGCACTGTGTTCAGTCCTACAGCCTGGGTACAAGGTGCCTCCCGGAGCTTTAGAAATGCATATGAGCCCAGGAAATGAGCCTGTGTGTGTGCCAAGGAGGGGAAAGGATCTCCTAAGCAGGACAAGAACAAGAGACACGGAAAAAAGAGAGTGAGGTACGAGAGGGGGAGTGATGTTTGATTTCTACTTTGTTGCGTGTGAAATTCAGTTCACGCCTGCAACCCAAATCACATTTTAGCCGATATCCCAAATCAGATTTCAGATGACGTTTTACAGAGATGTATACAAAAGCATCCTGAAAAGGATAACACTGATATATTCTCAGAGCTTGTTTCTGTTAGGTTCCTTAGTTAATAATCACCATATGGAATATTGTTTTTTTGTAAATCAGATTTGAACCAGGCTCAGGTGTAACTGAGGCTGGAACTAGAGAGGTGTGCTCTTCCAGGCCAGGTAAACTAATTTCAGGCCAAGCAAACATTTGGAAGTCAGTCTCAGCCAACTGATCACACAACCCCAGAAATAATACTGTATGTACTGGGTTTGTGTGACTCTGATATGAGACATTGGGACAGTGCAACTTGGTCTTCAAGACATTATGCTAGAGATCAAGCCCCTGCCCTGCCCCAAGCCCCCGTGAGACGTTAGTAAAGTGCCATACAATATTGTTGACATTATGAAGAAAGGACATATAGCCAAAAATTGCATTTTGGAGCGATTTAAATACGTGCATTTGAACAACATCCCATCACCCATTATAAGATGTGGTGAGGCATCAGAAAGAGCAAAAATGAGGCGTTTTGAACATTAATATAATAGTAATGTTAATGCTTATAATGTTTTGAAACATTATAAGCAACTCACTTTGCCACTAACTTTATGCGTATACATAGACTCCATACAGGAGAGAGGGACATGGAGTAAGGTGATTCGGGGGAGGAAGGGGAGGGGGGTCAAAGGGGAGATGTATGTAAAAAAGGAGGAGAGGGAGAGGAGAGGATGCTTATAGCACCAGGGCTTTGTGCTCAAGCCCCACACTAATCTGATCATAATGGCTCTGCTACCATGACGTCAACCGCTGGCCCTGTCGGCCCGGGGCCCCCTAGCTGTCCCTAGGGGCCTCCCTAGCCCCCCCTAGCCCCCGGAGCCAAGATGGCTACTGGTGGGTTTGCAGGGCTTGTTTTCAACCATTCAACCCGTCGGGGTGGCCTTGCATTCCAAGTAGTTGCCGACTACAATGCAAAGATGACATCATCTGTCACCCGGCCCTCCTGAATGAGGCCGGCCGGCCAGGCCGGCCGATGAAGCATTATTGTCCACTTGAAAAGAAGAAAAAACATCTGAAGGATGAAAGAGACATCAGGGAGATCTGAACACAGGCAGTTAGAAATAATCATTTTGCTCTTCTTTCAAGTTTCGACCCCCCAGCCAACCCCCCGCCCCCTCCAACCACACAAATTACACTAGTAGTGAAATGGACCTGCTTATAGCCCCCAGCAGTCTGATTTCAGAGAATTGAATTCCTCCAGCTTATGTAGTGTTCTTTTGTTTAGTCTTTACAGAGCACTCCATGTCCAGAATTTAATAGACACGCTCACAGACACACACACACAGACGGCTGCCTCGTTGTCGCTCACACCGGTGGTTTTCCAAAGTGAGGTCCGGGGACCCCCATCGGTACCTGAGGCAGGTCTAGGGGGTACCTGCTAAAGTTTGGAACCAATAAGTAGACTGTTACATGGTTACCATAATGTACACTGTCAGAGTTACATTAGCTTTGATATTACAAATGCCATTAAATGGGGGGGGGGCATAGCCTAATGCAGGTCAAACTTGTACCACTGCTATAGAGCAGGGGTTTTCAACCGGTGGTTCCAGGCTAAATGATGGAAAGTTGGTTAACCAGATATAACTCTTCAAGAGCGTAAAAATGACACCAAATGGACCCGCAAGGGTTAGATGCTGTGCATCTAACCTCCAGTACCAATTCACTGTCATCCAGGCTCAGCGACGGCTCTAAGGGGCATTACAGACGGTGAATCGCCCAGCGAGAAATCGCGCAGCAAGAAAAAAAGCTCACTGGATTCAGCTTTGAAAAACACAGCGTCTGTGTGCACGAAACGAGCACGCGCGCCATAAACAACACTGGACGCCGCGCAATAACGCCCGGCGTCACACACTCTCTTTATGGCACGTCGTTTTCTGAGCACCAAACGCCTGTCCCGTTGAAAATGAACTAGAAGGCAAGATTTGTTACTGGCCGTCTGTAAGCCTTTTAAGTGTGATTCTCTCTCTCTGTCTTTCTCTCTCTCTGTATCCTCTCTCTTTCTCTCTTTCTCTCTTTCTCTCTCTCTCTCTCTCTCTCTCTGACTCCGACTACAGAACTGGAGGGGCTTGAAGGGTCGGGAAGCCAACTGGTTTCTGGCCCACTGCCTGGTCGCTGGGTCAAAGCCCTGCTGTCCAAACCGCTGCTGTTTGGAGGGGTTGATGTACTGATGGTGGAGGGGGGGGGGGTAGAGGGAGGTGGTAGTCGGTGTGGGGAAAAAGAATAAAGAACCCTGGATTTGAACCAGGTGGGAGCTGATCTCTTCCATGGTCCTTCTCCCTCTTTCTCTACTCCCTTTCTGTCGCCTCCTTTTATTACTGATCCTCCACCCTCACATCCTATTGGCCTTTGTCTCCTTTTCTGTCTTGCTCCCTTTAGCCGCAGGGTTACCTAAAGAGGAATAGCACCCATTTTAACATTTTACTAAGGCCTTAGAGATGTTGTGTGGAATAAAAATGCCCCAACCCCCCAAACTCTGTGGGAGGGAGAACTGGAGGTATGAAGAAAAACATTAACAAGGTGAAACACAACTTGATATAGTAAAATGTTGAAAATGGGTGGAATAAAAAACACACTTGAGCAAAAGTACAAAAGTTTTGGTCTCAAGATGTAGTTAAAGCACCAAAAGTAAAATGTCCAATTTCAAGTTACTTCAAGCTGGTACAAATTGGCCATTTGCCGTTCTTGAAACACGGTGAGCATCTTCTACTTTTGTGTGACATTCTAGTATAGTTCTAGGTCATTAAGTTACAAAAAAGGTTTGAATATGGAGACGGTATCTGCCCAACAGAAATGTTTTGCAATAACAGGGGCGTGCTATCCCTCCTAACATGCTCCAGTATAACCATCACATGATCTCCCCCAGCACATGCACATGCACACACACCAAGTTCTACTCTATCCTGCCCATGTTGGCCAGCCATGCTCCATCAGGGAATTAATATAAAACTAAAGCTAATATTGTTACACCTGCTGTTCCAGATGGAGGAAACAAAAAACACAACATATGGTATCTGGCCCCTTTCCTTTCATATTACACTAAAGCTGCCCGTGAAATAATGTTAGAGAATCTGAAAAAGGTTGACGCTCAGGGGGTTGAGGCTTTTTTCAGGATTTTGTTGCCTTTATCGATAATCCACAGTGCAGATAGACCAGGGAGTGGCATACAGCAAAGGTCCAGGGACTCAAACCCGCGACTCGCTCTGTCAGGCATCATGGATGCATAAGAATTGCAACACAGCCATTGACAGCCCATACATCCAAACAGAAAAGTCCTACTCGATTGCATAAAAAGACACTGAACTCACAACATTGCAGCTGTATGAAACATGCTTGTGGTTTTTGCTTATTCTGCAGCCATTTCCGGAGAGCGATAGTGCTGTCAAACAAGTCTATGAAGCCATCTGTAAAATCTATGAAAATGTGCATAAATCTGTGACATAATTTAATACAATATGTTCAGAGGAAGGGGGGGTCCCTGCTTAAACTCGCTTGGCCTGAAAATCGATTTTCCTCCTCTCAGTCAGCAGTGCTAACCTAAATACCTGCTACTGTTGTTTAGACTACATGTCTAGTTCTCTAGGGTCTGAGTGGAAGGTGGGATTGGGGGGGTCAAACATTAAAGGGGAATTCCACCCATTTTCAAAATTTTCCTGAGAGGGTACCCACTCAGGAAAAGGGGGTCTGAAAGAAAAATCATTAACCTACCGGTAGTTTGTTTACAATTCGTCGCATAATTCTGTCACTTTACAGCTATGTGGCTTATTATTATTATAATCTACCATATAATGCCTTCAGATATACAGTATATATTGTAACAAGATGATTGAGTTTAAACAGAATAATACACTGTCTGGATGGCAGAACAGATGCCAGTATTTTGTACTGTAATCAAGCATGCATTATTGGGTATGACCATATAATGACCACGGATATGGTCTAAACGTGTGGAAAAGACTACTTCTCAATTCACTGGGGGTTTAAATCGACTCTGGGGAGGGTACAAATGAAATAATTTGTATTCCAAATACATAAATCAACGCCTTGGGATGATTCTTACTGTGACAGGGCAGGCAAGTGTCGGAAACGGATCCGAGGTGTGAGCGAGAAGAGCCAAGTGGGACACGTGAGTGGAAAAGTGTGTGCCGTATCGGAGATATGGAGACGGTGAGTAGGTGCGAGGTGGGGGAGAGTGGGTGTGGATGTGTCATGGAGAGAGTGTGTCTGTGTGATGCTGCATCACCTAGGAGGAAATGGATGTATATGATCTAAGACTGACTACCTCTTTGACCTCTGTGTGTATGTGTGTATGACTTCCTGCCATCTTGTCTGCCTTTTTTCCCCACTGTCTTCCTGTCGCCACCCTGTGTGTGTGCGTGTGCGTGCGTGCATGCAGGCATTTTCCAAGTCTTTCAATAACCTGCTGTGCGTCCGTGCTTGCGTACTTGAGAGTGTGTGTCAAAAGTGGTTGCTGACAATATTCATATGACTCAATAAGTCTAGAGTCAAGCCCAGCCCAAGTGCATGGAAATACACGCACACACACACACACACAGGGTGGCGACAGGAAGGCAGTAGAAAAAAGGCAGACAAGATGGCAGGAAGTCATCTGTGGCCTCGAGAGGACCCACAGGAAGCTGTAGTCACCATTAGTGACCCAAACCAGACTCAGGGTGTGTGTGTGTGTGTGTGTGTGTGTGTGTGTGTGTGTGTGTGTGTGTGTGTGTGTGTGTGTGTGTGTGTGCATGCGCACGCATGCCCACTACAGGTCTCCGCGCTATACCCTGCAGGCTTGTAACAACTTGCCATATTTTCAAAGAAAATGGCCAATCTACAACTCACAACGTGTCACAAACTTATATTTAGCTTTCTGAGACATTCCGCCTCCCGAGGCCGTGCCCAACACAGGGACCCGGGCCGGGAAAGGCAAGGGGGGTTATAAAGTGGTTAAATTAGCATAACCTCAACGTGTGAGATCAGAGGTCAACCCTCTTATGGTTTCTGGTGAGAGCTCAACTCCTCCCCTGCTCTTTCGCCAACCGCCGCCCGCCAAAACCACTCGCACTATATTTCGGGATGAGTCACGGTCCGCTTTTAGATGAGTCACTCCCCTCCCTCCCTCCCTCCCTCTCTCATTCAAACAGGCCAGAGCTGGAGCTGGAGCAGGAGCTGTAGCTGGAGTCGGCCCCACGCCTGAGAGGTTGGCTGGGGACAAACCTGGGAGTTTGGCCCGGGAGGAGACGTGAGGAGGAAGAGAAGAGGATGAGGGATGGATGGATGATGGATGACGGGACACCGGTTGGGACGGGTCACTGCCGGGGGGGTGGTGGGGGTGGGGATGGGGGAGGGTTGGACATGGACGGAGGAAAGAGAAGAGCGGAAAGAGAGAGGGGAGGGAGCATCCCATGGACGGGCCTGCTCTGGAAAATGCTGAGTGTTACGCTAATTTAACTCCATCCAGGAGAGCAGGATGGAACCAAATGGTAGCAGACCATTATCACTGCGTAGATATTATAGTCTGGAAATACTGTATATGTTGCAGTAGAAGATTTATTTCCAAGGGGCAAGATATTATAAAGTCACATCAGAGTAGGCTCTGATCAGTCACACACAAATGAAATTCAAATTGACTATAATGCCAGATCAATCCCCCTATAGGGATTTTTGAGTGGTGTAACCACTCCCTATAGACAGCTATGTTTTCACGGTGGCAGATATGAGAAACAGGCAAATTAACTGACTGTCCCCAACTCAACATAGTTTGTTACTGCCATAGATGAGTGCCCTGGTGACGATGGACATACTGTATAAGCATACGCAAGTACACTAAGGCCTGATCAGCCAAATCCCACATCCATGCCACATCCAGATTGGAATACATTAGAATTAAATGGTCACATGACTCATTTTAAACAAATCAGATTCCAATCTGGATGTGTCTCAGATCTGATTCAGGCTGGATTTGGCTGCCAGTGTAAATCACGGCTACGTAATGTACACATGGAAACTAGTATTTACATTATGCAAAATAACTGCAATTATCTCACATACTGTAACTGCGACTGGACGATTTATTGTGACAGGCCTGTACATCGTCCCTGACAACAACAGGGTCTGGAACACATGTTGGCTAAAACCACAATGTATCTATCAAAGTAAGTCCTGAAATGCATCTTTTACAGATGGATGCATTAATTAAGAGTGTGGACTTTTACTGCGTACAACTGAGAGGACACAGTCGAGCGATTCTCCCTCGTTGCACAAGGGGTATTTCGGTTCGCGTCCGGTTTCTGAAGTCCGTTTAATACACTGGAGGGAGAACATTAAGGGGAAAGATTTATGTTCGGAGAGTAGTCACGGGGTTTTCTTGGAAACATAATTTCGCCAAAGCTACAAAATGCGGAAGGGACTAATTTAAATGAACAATGCTTGGGGAGTGTAATTTATGTGGCGCATAAATAAGTGGGCCTGGAGGGGGGTTGTTTGGTGCTGCAGAGAGATGCTCTCTAAAACGTCATCAAAATCATTAGTGTTAACTCAATTCTTATATATAGTTTTACTGTGTACCGGTATTTTCTTTTACTCAACTCAGCCAGCCGTCTTCATCTATCACTGAGTTAAATGAAAGCTATAATCAAGAGCCCTTTTTGTGTTAATCTGCATCCGTGCATCGTAAAATAGAAGTATTTTAATACAAGTTGGGTTAACATACAGTACAACACTCATGGCTACACTCATGACTACTACTGTACATTCACAGATGGATTGCTGCTCAGACCTCATGAGAACTGGACATGAGTTACAACTATACTACGACTACTTCATCAATTCAATACTAAGTGATATCACTTACAGTGTGTCACACATTATTGTGAGCTTGTAGAATTCCTATTTTTGTCTAACGTTCCCACCACAATAGGAACAGGGAATGGGTGGGTGGGTAGTTCATGTGGTTAATATGAACACAGGGGATTTGACTGGGAAAGAGTGAGAGAACAGACTAATCTGTTGTGATCAGATGCCAGATGTCGGTCAACTAGGTCAGGAAACAACACTGGAATACAAACACACTTATGTCAGCCCTAGAACTGCTACGGTGTGGCTCAAAGACAGACCTCCCCTGTTCCCCCTTGTATTAAAGACTGATAACGTTGTCCAACATGTAATCTACTGCTGCCGGGCATCAGTCAATGGGACTAATTTACTTTTATTTGAGATAAAAGTGATCTAATTATTGTTAAATGGAACCGGATTGCTCTAATCCGACAGGCAGACATTTTGATGTTAATCTATATGAGTTTCTGATGTAAAGGCAACAACAGCTGATCCAACAGATTTGACATGCTTGTTCTCAAAAAGGTTCAGGATAGGAACTAGTCGCAGCTTGCTTGTAAACAACGACAAAGGCAGATGTTCAGTCGAGTGTGCATGGGTGTGTTCCAAACAAAGTGTTTTTTCATAGAATTCCAGTCCATCTCAGTACATTCTCTCAAATGTCTATCATTCTTCTATCATATGTGATCTTCTTGGGATCTCCAATTGGCCATTTGTTGGCAAGGGGAGCAGTCTAAAATATGTCCTAACAAAATGGTGACTTTCGTGCAATGTGCATGCCATTGCAGTATTTATCTCATGTATAAACACTTGGCTGGCCCAATGCTATGGAAAAAAGGTAGAAAAGAGGTCCGGGGACCACCAGTGGTCCTTGAGAGGGTTCCAGGTGGTCCTCAGTTGGTTAACCAGATGTAACTCTTGAGAACGTAAAAATGAAACCAAAATGGACCCTTAAGGGTCCATTTGGTTAATAGCCATTTTGGAATGTGCGTTTTGCTTGTTTTGTTTCCCAAACCCAGCCTGGAATTGTGGACAAAAGCAAAATAAATCTTTAGATTTGGGGTCTGTGGGGCTAAAATGTCCACAAATGGTGGTCCGTGGCTCAAATCCTGAATAAATGGTTGTCCCTAAGATGAAAAAGGTTGAAAACCCCTGCCCTACAGTTCAGGAGCACTTGCTGGGTCAGGCTTAAACCTTAGTAAACACAAGTTGTGTCACAGACACATGGCTGCCATATGCAGACCTATCCACACATTGTACTGATTCAAACAACAATCTGATTTCCATGGTTTTTCATCGGCATCAGCCGAAATTTGGAAAATGCCAGCCTTTGTTGTCCCCAAAAACCCTTACACTTGTTTTCTAGGGTTAAGGTTTTGGTTGGTTAAAGCCACAACTGAGAAACACTACGCAGCATGCACCCAAAGGCCCAGGGCCTTGTATTCCAGTGATTGCCAACAAGCCATTTCCAATTATCGTAACGCGAGAGCAATTTCACATCCGATGATAAAATCGTATCAATCAAGAAGAGAGTTGCCTGCTAAACAGAAATAAGCCGCCATCTCTCTTGACAAGGTGCCACGTTTGACACGCGGCCCATATATCATGCACGCGTGCTTGCCTTTAAAAAGTACACTGTTGGAAAAAGGCACCACTGACATGCACCCAGATCCGCCGTACAGAGCACAGACCCCGCTTTGCCGTCGCTATCAGGAACTCTGCGGCCGCCTGCAGATGTGTATTGTGATTAGTGTGATCCATTAGCCTCTCTGATGTGGTCTCTGCAAAGCGTGTCCAAATCAATGGCGATTGCTTCCAGGTTTGTTTCCTTGGGTTTTCGCAGGAGTTAGCTAGTGGCACGGGAGGGGGCATATATATATATATATATATATATATATATATATATATATATATATATATATATATATATATATATATATATATATATATATATATATATATATATATATATATATATATATATATATATATATATATATATGTGTGTGTGTGTGCTGTTGAGTCCATGCGCATTCCATTTCTGTGAAAGCTTTGTGACTGGCCTAAACTAGGGAAGGCAGTGTTTACAAAAGGATGGTAACCGACACCATAACGGTTTTGTAAAGGTATACCAATCAAATAAATATGATAAGGCAAACATGACATTTCATCCCATATAATTAGACCACATGTTGTCCTATAGACTACAGTACTTTACACTGCTGAAGACCCTCTATTGCTTTTCAAAACAAATAGACCAGGGGGGCTTCAGGTCTCCTCTGACACAAGACAAGGTTTTTCAGATGGAGTTCATGGTCAAATAGGCTACGTATTAATTTGGGTGCCCTTGATTTGAAAAGGTTTGAGATTGACTGTAGTGTATCGGACATGAACTTTCCATTCCGGTCACTACTCTCTGCGGCGGAGCGGAGGTGAACCCACGTGGAGGTGGCTTGTTCCTCTGTCCCAGATCTGTCAGTCCAACTCAAGTGTTTCAGCTCAGGACCAAAGAGAGATTTGGTCTCTCCCTACCAAGGCCCTGAACATATACAGTACACTAAATCAATCACTTCAGACCGCATTTAATAGTGAAAAAGTGTTTTTGCCTTTTTAAAAAATATTTATTTTTTAAATTTCATAATATGTAAATATTTAAAGGTTCAACCATCTCTCTCCTAGAGCAGTGGTTTTCAACCAGTGGTCCTTGAGAGAGTTCCAGGTGGTAGCCAGGCTAATTGATGGAAATGGGTTGGTTAACCAGATGTAACTCTTTGAGAGTGTAAAGATGAAACCAAATGGACCCATTTGGTTTCATGTTTACACTCTCAAGAATTAAAATATTCATCATCTGAATTAGCCCAAGTCTACACAAGTCCCATGTCTTGATATCTGGTATCAAAAAGGTTGAAAACCACTGTCCTAGAGGAAAGAAAATAAGGGCATCCATAAGAATAATCCCTTGTCTGCCGTTGCCGCGGAAACCCTCATGTTATGTTCACAAGTCTGTTCTTCTCTGGTTCCCTCCTCTGCTCCCCCACGTCGTGGACCTCTCCGTGTCGGTGTCATCACCGCGGCCTCCCGCCGCCGTGCGTGTGTGCGTGACAGCTGGATAGTGAGCAGTGGACGCTCGGCTGACCGCTTTCAAAAGGACTGGACACAGCGAGCAGCGGACGCTTGGATGACCGCTCTCAAGCTTTTGCGTCGGAGCACCGCGCCTGCAGGAGTTAGATGGCTAAAACAGATACGGGGAGGACCGCCGTCGGCTCGGACCCCGCGATGCGTTTGCCAGAAGGACCACCGCCGAGGAGGCCGAGGGCCGGTTATTCTAGCGAGTCGGCCAATGAAAGCAGACATGAGTCAAAGCTGTCGCCGCGGGCGAGTTATCAGGTGACTGGTTCATCCATCAGGACAGAGAGTAGGTGAAGGTGTAGGTTTCCCCCTCAAACTTTGTAACAAGCCACTTTTAACCCCTTGATCCTACTGTATTTATCATTATCTCATCATTAGGTCATTATTAAATCGTAATATACAGCTCTGTGGGCTTAGAAGTAGCAGAATCAACAAGCTCACTGTGTGTGTGAGCGTGTAGATCGGTTCTGGTATTATTGAACAGAAGATGTGGATAAAGCTATATTATCCATTACTTTGCAAATCTACAAATGTAAAAAAAAAAAAACGACAGTATTTATACTGGAGGAGATGGCAATTCCCAGGAGTTTTCCGACAGGAGACCAAACATCTGTCCTCGTCACCCAGAACATCAGGAACACACACAGGAGACCAAACATCTGTCCTCGTCACCCAGAACATCAGGAACACACAGGAGACTAAACATCTGTCCTCGTGTCCTGGACCATCAGCCGCGAGCCATCCAGTAATCATCTGAAGAAATCTCCACTCATAACATGTGGAAGAGGCCCAGCTCCAATCAGAAAACACCAATCCACCTCTTGGCCCCGACTTTGGATGGCTCTAAACTGCACTGTCGTTTGGGTAGAAATCTTGTATGATAAAATCAAGTCATAAAATATAAATCAATACAAAAACAAATTCCTATGGCTCCTATGGTTGTTCATTGAGTCACACGCTCATTACTTCAACTGCATTGGTACAAGTATGGATGGCACTCAGACATAATTAAAATCTACAATACAGGCTCATGACGCATCACCACAACATATTGCACACTTGTTGACCAGCTATTTTTGCTACTTTGTGCAACACTATCGTATGACAAAAGCAGGGCATTAATCTAAGAGGGGGAGGAAACATAAAAGGTTTTTGAAACCAGAGACGGGATCTTTCAACCTCTCCATTTTGTCCTTCTTCAGTTTGGATATTTACCCTAAATAAGCTGTGGGTCATTCGGCCTTGTTCTCTCTGGACTGTGAGGGCTGCCGTGATTTTGGATAAGCATTCCCATATGCCAGGCATGTTTTGGTTTTATCCACAGCAACACACGCCCCCTCAACTCGCTTTTCCTAGTCAGTGCTTCATGCAACCTCTTCCCATGTAATGACTTGCTCCTTGTAAAAAGTGTCTAGCCAGGCCTTTCAGCTGTGAACACGGGCAGTATCATTACTGTACTTTGGGGAGTTACACTATGTAGTACTGTACATATCCCACACAAGTCTAATATTCATTTCATTTAATAGTGGTTCATTAAGGACTAGTCCAGTCCATATGAACATTTTTCTTTTTTTATACATATATTAACCACTTGCAGTGGGAGCATTTGCTACAAGTTTATAACATAGTACAAGAGGTTTGGCATACAGAAGAAAGCACTACGGAGCAAACGTCAAGTTTAAAATCACAACGCTGATTATAGACAAAGTATATGCAAGCCATGTATATAAGTTGAATCTGCAACACAATTCTATATCCCTGCTTCATCTTTCTCTCACTCTCAGTTAACTAAGGGGTCTTTCTCGACCCCTGGCCTAGACTACAGGTTCAATAATGTCAACAGAGATTTGCCATTCAGCCCAAATCATCGGGATGATGCTATAGTCTACTCAGTGAGTGAGTGGAGCGAGTCCATGGCCTGGAGCCAGGCTAGTTTGTCATCTCTCAAGATCACTATCATCCTAACTTAGTTTTAAACCTAATTGCATTAGGGCGGCTCTACAGCAGGAAAACGGCCTGTGCAGTACATTAGTATAGTCCATATCATCCAACACAACATTTGTCTGATGACAAATGTCCCAGAACATATAAAATATACCTTTCCTATATAAGTTTGCAATAGTTACAGTGACACAATGGCAAATGTCCATCACAGACGGACAGAATGAGCCGAGAGAAAAATGGTAAATGCGCAATTATTTTCACCCCATGCAAACCTTTGGACGCGAGCTGAAACCCACAGCAGACCTCTTGGCTCTGACAGCTGAGCTCCAAACAACACTCTCAAGTCAACACCATGCAGTCTGAGCACAGCCAGCCAGGCCCACGCAGCCATGCCAGCCTGGGCCTGGCCCAGGGCCCAGAGCCACAACAACACAACACCAACACACAATCTGGGCATGGAGATGGAACAAGTAGAAGGCAACGGGTGGGGCTGAATGGACAAGAGTATGGGTGTCCGGCGTTTTAGCTCATCCAACCATCAAGACGTCCAAAACACCGCAGGATGCCAATCCTCTTCCCGTTTCCTCATCGCTAATCCGATTTAGGGCTGGTATAGAGAACGACTTGCAAGCCAGGAAAAGTCAGAAAAGGGCTGCTTCTCATTAACCCGTTAACCAACCTGAGACCGGTTAAAAAAAAAATGTTTTCTGAAAACTGTGTGTTGACATATCAGTGTTTCTCAAAACCTTCCATGTCTACGGCACACAAAATGATATACGTTTGGCAGCCAACCTTCCCAAAGGACGGAAAGATTTGTGTCTAAGATGTTTGCTTTAAAATGTATATATACAGATCCAACGACTGTCTAAATTTTTCACGAATTTTACATACTCAACAAAATATAAAATGATGCTTTCCCAGGAGTGGGTTAAGGACAGATTTTTTAAAGGGAACATTCCAGGAATATATATTGTACCACTGCACTGTCCTGAGCTCGTTCCAAGAACACATTTGACTTCTGTTTTCACTCAGTCACTAATGTAAGCAAGCAGTGGCTGCTCTCTGCACAGCGTTTGGAAATAGGTCCCTTGAGTGACATAGAGAAGATTCGTACAATTCAAGATTCAAGAGATTTATTTGTCACGCTAATACAAGCATGTGTGTTGTATTGTTCGGTGTGCAGCACGCACCAGATTGTGACGCTAACCAGGGATTCGCTGGGTGGAAGGGGGGTCATGCCTCTGCTTTTGATACCCCAACGGTCGTTAACTTTTATCACCGGCGAGGTTCCTTTTTATCCGTGACTCTGGTCAGACTAGTGTGCAACATAGAACAATGAAAGTCATCTGTGTGGAACATCGACAGGCGGATGTCGTGATATTGTCGGCCGAATGAAAATGCACATTTTTTCATAAGCATGCGCCTTGTTAAGTATTTTTGCTCAAATTCTCTCAACAGCCACCCCACATACTGATACTGGAGCGCACTGTAAACTCGCATCCACACATTTTTTTCACAACCACAAGCAGTGGATTATTCATTGTTATTATGGGTAATGAATGAGTCAGCAGCCCTTTATCTCATGGTAAGGCGGTGTTGTGCATTATGTAATATACGGACAATGATGTCAGGTGTCTATTGTAGTAGAAGTAATTAGTAAAATGCTCTCTGAAGAAAAGAGACTGCTTGAGCGCATTACAGCACACACAAGATCTATAAGATAAGTTTGGTGTCTCTCCGTGGGACCAAAGACAGTGAAAATTAGCCATACGGAGTGTGTGTGTTCCACCAAAAGCCGGGTTTCAAATCCCTTCTCTTAGTATTTAGGGTTTCTTCCTGGAGGCTGAGAACAATCAAACAGACAGTCAAACGTGCCAAAAACCTGTAATATAGTGACATCAGCCCCTCTCCTAACTCCTCCCCCTTTATCAGAGCAAGCGTGGCTTCAGTTCAGTACAGATGCATCACCACCCATCACCACCCACCAGGCAAACCAGGCATATAACAATAATACCTGATGATCATGCTTTAATGTGGGAAAATCAAGGCACTTCATCTTTAAAAAATATTGGTGGAGTTCTACGGACAGGGCAGATGAAAGGAGGGATATCTACTCCTGCTCCATACAAATGGGCTTAAAATGGGTCCCGAGCGATCGCTTATATGCTATTTTCTGCAAAAGCTTTTCTCAAAGCAACACAAAACTAAAAGGTAACTAGTCTAAAGCCCTGACGGACTCCGGTCCCACTATTTGGGACCAGACCTTTAAGTGGTTAAAGTGCATCCCATCCTCCTCACTCACCACCAGCTCAGAGAAGCGTGCGTTCAGCTCCTCCTCGGGGGGCAGGGGGGCGCTGAACTCCAGCAGCTGCAGCGGCACGCTGCTGTCCTTCAGGTTGATCTCCAGCGGCTCGCTGCCGCCGAAGCAGCACAGGAAGCCCAGGCCGGCCCGCGTCCGCTTCCTGGGCGGCATGGCGATGGCAGGGCCCAGGGACAACGATGGAGATGGAGATGGAGATGGAGGAGAAGCAGGAGGAGGTGGGCAGCACCTGGCGGCGGTGGCGGCTCTCTGGGTCAGGCGTTGCTGCTGCTGTGTGGTCTATTGAAGGCCGCAGGGGGGGCAGGGGGCAGGGGGTGTGGGGGTCAGGGTAGGTAGGGAAGGGGGTAGGGGATGGGAAGGGATGGGGAGGGGGTGGGGTGGGGTAGAAGGGACGGGGAGGGGGGAGTGGAGGGGAGGGGATGTCAAGGCTATCTAGGGGGCATGATCTGGAAGAGAGAAAAACAAAAACAAAAAAAGAACAGGTTAGAGAAGCAAGTTGATACGCTTGTTGTAAACTTAGAACTCGATATGTCGGCGCTTGTTGCGAACCCTGTATTTATGTCCGACGCTGAATCTGTTCAACTTCCAATCAACCGGCAATGGGATCTTTAGTTATAAGCTCTTTCTCCGTTGTGAGCTTGCAGACGTGGGACTATTTTTGCAGCGTTTGTTCGACACCATCCTCATAACAAAGTAGGGCATTCATTCAAGTACAATTTTGAAGCACACAGTACATTGATGCTTGCTTTCTGCCTTGCAGCAACGGTATCATCTCCTGTCTGGGATGTCTAGGAGTAACTTAAAAATAGCACAGATCTACAAGCATCTACGGGCATTCATTCATGAACAAAACACAAATGTTATATGGAGAAAGGGGGTGGGGGGCTGTACTTGGGGCTCCCCTCAACATCAATGTCTGTGCGTTTTTACACTTACGAGTTGAGCTAACGCGGATGGTGGTATGGTCTATGGGACATGGTATCCGAGCCGCTGCCATCCCAGGCTTTCAGTGCGTGACAAAGAGACCTCTTGTCTGATGTGGTACAATGGTGCCCGCGCCGTGAGTCTGCACCCAACGGTGGTGACCCAATGCCACGCTAACTGCTCCAATGGAGTGGCACTAACGCACCGTGCATGTGGCCGTCTGCGTGCACGAGGGACGCGCACACGCGTGACGGCGAAAAGAATGACAGTCCACTACAATGAGAGGAGAGGTTTAAATGCGAGGATTTCCTCAATGCTGCAGAAAGGATATGGGTGGTCGCTACAGTATGCATAACTCTCTATTATGTCCGTGCGCGCACACACAAATACGCATGCTTGAGACCTCCTTCAATTTGTGAATGAATGGCCCTTGTATAAAAGTGTTATGCCAATAGCATTGACACACACACACACACACACACACACACACACACACACACACACACACACACACAACACACACCACACACACACACACACACACACACACACACACACACACACACACACACACACACACACACACACACACACACACACACACACACACACACACACACACACGACCAAAAGAGAGGGAAAATAAACCCTCCTTTAGAAGCCAGCTCAATTATAAAGCTATTTACTCCCATGAAAAATGTATGCAGTTCTGGCAGAGACAAGAGTAAAAACCAAAGACCTACAACAGCCCCACGAGAAGATTCATCCCACAGTCTGCAGAGTTGACCTCCCACTATGAAATAATTTACAGCCATCGCTGCCGAGGATTACGATTAAGGCGGTCCCTTCAGACTCAGAAAGGATAGCGAGGGGAAAAACGTAAACAGGTCGCAGCGAAAAGGGCAGACAGACACCTCTCGCACCAGTTTTGTTTTAATTGGGGCAGTCGCAGACGCAACTTCGAACATCTTCTGTGAAGTGCACTGGACGGCCTGGATCTGGATCAGGTAAAGATTGACTCAAGAGTGTACGTATGTCCTTGAGGGGATTCCAGGGGCACCCCCAGTTAAAATGATAAGACACTTACTGGGTATGTGTATACAAGGGTATGTGTATACCAGGGGTTTTCAAACTTTTTGACTCCAGGGACCACCATTTATTCAGCATTTGAGCCATGGACCACCATTTGATTACATTTTCACCCCACAATTCCACAATGTCCAATGTCCAACAAAACAGTATAAACTTCTTAATTAAGTGGTGCTAATTCAGATGATGAATATTTTAACTCTTGAGAGTGTAAAAATGAAACTAAATGGACCCTTGCAGGTCCATTTGGTTTCATTTTTACACTCTCAAGAGCTACATCTGGTTAACCAACCAACTTAGCTGGGAACCACCTGGAACCCTCTCAAGGACCACTGGTGGTCCCCGGACCACTGGTTGAAAACCCCTGGTGTATACAAATGCAACCAAACGCAACACTCGTCTCTAATTCGGCACACTCCGGGAGTTAAAAGAAACCTTTGGGATTTCACAGTGCAATAGCCTACATCTCGACTGAGCGCAGCTATAACAACGCACAGCATCAAGCTCTCGCTCCAGCACAAGCGGTTCTGCGTAGGAGTTCTCAACATGTGTCTAAAAATAGCCTGGGACGGTTAAATTCTTTATGAATGCGCTCGGCCCTTGACAGAAGCTCAGATGGAGGGGGGTGGTGTGGGGAGAGGGGCTAAAAAAAAGGGAAAACACCAGATTTCCATTTTGCCTTTCGGTCTACTGCTCCGCTGGTTTCTCTTTTCCGCCTGCTTTGAAGGCGTCCTCAAAACTCCTGCAAGAATCAGGAGCTAGAGGGGAGGCATGCACGGGGCTGTGGCAAATGGATGGCAGCAACATGCATGCATTAAATAGAGAACAAGCACATGTTGTAGTGATTGGGAGGGTTTTTTGTGAATATTACATGCTCCATGACGTTTTAATGCTGTGTACTAACGAAGAGCTTTGAATAATACACACAGCCTGGAAGAGTGGCTGTTTGCAGGCTGTTGCATCAGCATATTGGATGGCAGGCGTGTGTGTGTGTGTGTGTGTGTGTGTGTGTGTGTGTGTGTGTGTGTGTGTGTGTGTGTGTGTGTGTGTGTGTGTGTGTGTGTGTGTGTGTGTGTGTGTGTGTGTGTGTGTGGT
The DNA here is from genome assembly GCA_039105355.1 of Benthosema pterotum. Lineage (NCBI taxonomy): Eukaryota > Metazoa > Chordata > Actinopteri > Myctophiformes > Myctophidae > Benthosema > Benthosema pterotum. The sequence goes on along the minus strand of CM076980.1, from coordinate 30,747,104 downwards.
CATGCAGGCATGTAGCTTGCATGTGACCCTGCACCTGTGTGCCTTTTAACAGCACTAATACAAAGCACTGTGCAAAGCCATGGTTGTGACAACAAGGCCTGTGAGATGTTCCACTACAAAGGTGTGACATTCTGTCCCCCATAGAAATGACAAGTGCTGTTGTGTCGACATTGTTCTGTCTCACACACAGGCACGCACACACATGCACGTGCACACACGAAACAACAGTGCAGGCTTTGGTGAGGTGGGCACTTTCATTTTGTGTTTAACAGAGGCATGCAGAAGTGCCAGCAGTGTGCATAATGACATACAGTATTTGCTATGTTAGCCATCATACAACCACATGGATTGAGTCATGTAGGCATACGTCACATATTATGCAAAATCCATCATGCTTTCCTGAATTGCTATCCGTTAGCTTAGCTGGTGCCTCTACAAACATGTAATCTACTAATGTGGCTAAAAATACATTTTGCATTAATAAACTAAGATCTACAAAAAATATACAAAATACTGTACAAAAATGTTAAATACAGTATTAACGCATCAAATTCGACTCTCTTCTACATGGTACCCCAGGGCTCTATTGTTGTTATGCTCATACATGCATTTTTCTCCAGTGTGTACAGAAATGGAACCGAAATGTATACATTCTAGTTAAATGAACCCTGATGACACTACAATATAGATTGGGGGTCGCAGAGATCAACATCAAATGGGGGTTCGTAGTGTAAAGCATAATCAAACCGTCCTTGAAAAATTGTAAACAATCACTGCTATACTATAACTACTGCTGTACATCTCTTCGAGTGTGGGTCAGCGGCCTACAATGTGTCAATTTGGGGATCTTTGACAGAATGTGCATGCATTCTGCATGTGCACAAATTCTGCACATTCTGCACAAACGTTTGCACTTTGGTTAGACAAACCAATGTAGGTTCTTTCAGGTTTTTAATCACCAGGGGAAAACCATGAGACTGTACTTTCTGAATGGTTTCTTCTTATTATTATTTTTTATTAGGACAAGTTCCAGCAGCATGAGGAGGAGACTGTGCCAAGCCATTACGGCACTAGAGAGAGTGTTTGTGTTGCATGTTGTGGACAGCTGGATGAACCCAGCCTAAGAAGAGAGGCCGCGCGACAGGGGATTCATTCAGCACGATAACATCCTGAAACTCCTGTCTTAAGTGGGAGTGTGTGAGTGTGAGTGTGTGTGTGTGTGTCCATCTCCACTGTCCCACAGAGCCCCACATGCGACCAGTCCTCACTCAACAGCAGCATTCCTGCTGGCCCGCTGCCAGCCCATACCCAGGAAAAGTAGGCCAAGTGATCCACACATACACACCTATACTTGCGAGGACGTCATTGTGGCAGTTTGCCATTTCTTAACCCTACCCCAAAGGTTAGTTACATCACATTGCATAGCTTGACGATCTGATGTCTTCAGTGCAAAAATAAATCATTATAAAATCCGCATAATTCCATCCGCAATCCCCAACTCCTAAATGCCTAATCCTATTAGACAGGATTTGTTTTTATCTCCCATCTGTTATTGAAATTGTACAATATTTTATTATACAAGTACAAACACACACATACACACACACGTACGTTAAGGATAGATGATGGAGGGCATGTATTGGTGTATATAAATTACTGATTTTTGCAGCAACAAAAGTTATAGTCAAATTGACTGTCCATCACTGCAAGCCTTGTGTTTCCAGAATTAGGGGCAGAAATAAGCAACCATGTCTATAAGATACTGGCCCGTGACAGCAAAAACAAACCTTGAGAAAAAACTTGTAGAACAGGCACAACTACACTTTAAAAACAACAAGCCTCACACAAAATAACTAATAATATTTACAAGTGTTTTGAGGAATGTGATTGCCCAACACTTCCCCATCTTCTAGCTCTCTATACCAGTACGTAGGCCATGTCTTAGTCTCTTGCGTCTGTTTAAGAGCTGCCCCTACCCCCCACTACTCTGTTTGAACCCCCCCCCCCCCCCCTCCACCCACGTCTGTCACTAACATCTGTCATTGTTCCCAGTTCCCACAAAGCATCCATTTCAAAGTTACACTGTCCCCTCCACTCCTCCCCCTCCTGCTCGCTTCCCCTTGTCGCTTTCCCTGGTCTTACGTTTTGTTTCCCTGTCTTGTTATCGATTCTCTTTGTGGTGCACGGGTTGCTGTCACATCTCCCTGGTTCGTGACTTAGTCGAGTGTGTGTGCGACACACGCACTAGCCTACTTTTCCCTCTACCGGTGTGTGTGTATGTGTGTGCGCGCGTGTGCGTGCGTGCATGTGTGTGTGTGTGTGAGTGTGAGAGAGAGAGAGAGAGAGAGAGAGAGAGAAACAAAACCTTGCAGAGGTACATACAGACAGGGTTTTCTCCATCCTCCTCCAAGCCATTTTTGTCCCAGCGCGCATGGCGGTGGATGAACAACGGCCAGTTTACATGCACTTGAACGGACAACTAAATAAAAATGCGTTAGTGCTGCTTCGTGGCGTTAACAGTGCTCAAGTGCATGCATGCACGTGTGCACATACATGCACCCTACCAGCATGCACAGGCAGTAGAACAAACCGGTCTTACTCATTTTACATGCACAGAGAGACGCGCCAGCAATGACAATGCATTATGCGCAGACAAAAATACTAGTGTACCTGTGCAAAAGCTGCCACATGTGTGTGTGCGTGTGCATACACACACTCGAAACCAAGAGGAGCTACTCGGCTCTTTGGTGCAGCCACGCAGAGAGAGAGAGAGAGAGAGAGAGAGAGAGAGAGAGAGAGAGAGAGAGAGAGAGAGAGAGAGAGAGAGAGAGAGAGAGAGAGAGGCTGAGAGAAATAGTGGCAGAGTGGGAGAGGAGAGACGCTGCTGCCACTTCCCATTCAGCTCACTAGCTCATCCCCACTGCAGGGAAGTAGGTCAGTGGAGGAGGAAGAAAAGACAGGGAGGAGGAGGAGGCAGAGAGAGAGAGAGAGAGAGAGAGAGAGAGAGAGAGAGAGAGAGAGAGAGAGAGAGAGACTATGTATACAGTATCTGTGTGCAGATCAGGCTCTGAAACATCTGTGCCTGTATAATTTCCATTCTCTCCAAAACACATCTGTCACACAACACTGGATTTTGTGCATCACACACGGGCATGCATGTACTATAGGCACGAATGTACATAGGCACGCGCACACGCGCACACACACACACGCGCGCACGCACACACACACACACACACACACACACACACACACACACACACACACACACACACACACACACACACACACACACACACACACACACACACACACACACACACACACACACACACACACACACACACACACACACACACACACACACACACAGTCTCCTTTCTTATAGTGTTTGTTTCTGCTCTCTGCATATTGCAGTGTATAGCGTGTGCTGCTCCACTGTATGCCGTGTAGGGTTGGGATCCAAAAAACAGAGTTAATGGATCCACCAACACTGAGGAACCGGAATCGGTCCAATCATATCTTGGAACCTCCGGAATCCGGTTTTGTCCGGTTTTGTCTGGTGTGGTGTGTGGTGGACTCCGTGTTTGCTGCGCAATTCAATTAGAACTTTTGTTTTTGGTAATTTCAAGGGGAGGCAGGCAGGAGGCGAAGAGGTGTGTGGGTACAGCCATGTGTGTGAATGTCTGCACGTGTGGGCGTTTGTACGCGTTTGCTGTGCGCGAAAAGGCTAAAAGAATGAAAACCTGAGTAAGCAAGTTCCTGGTTCACCAATTTAATTGTCACAACAGAGTACTATACACTATGTAACATCTAATAAGTTACATGTCAGTGGCGTATACTAGGGATCACTTACCTGCAAACATCACAAACCTCCCTGCACTCTATTCACATCAGCCAAAATGAGAACCTGACACCACACCAACGTTTGGGGAGCCACACTGCCCCAGACATGCCCTCTTCCATGTAGCCCCCTCATCCCCACCCAACCAACCCCACCTCCCCACACATGCTTCCTACTGTCAGTCTGTCTGTCTGTCTGTCTGTCTGTCTGCCTGCCTGTCTGTCTGACCAGTGTCCAGTGACTAATGGGCCTGCTCCTGTACCCAATTCTTATTTTCTCAACCCCCCTGCTGGCTCTCATCCAAATCGCCAAAGGGGCCTTAAGTTGAGCACGCCATTGAAAACTCATTCTCCCATGCACACACCCCCCCTAGCCCTCCATCCACTCTCCTCCTCAACTCTTCCCTCCTCCTCCTCCTCCTCCTTCAGGCCCCTTCTGGCCCACCCACAGTCGCTGGATGGATGCAGGCAGGCCTTGGGGAAACGCTGTAAGGCATCAGTCGTTTTCCCCTGTTAGGTCAAAGGCCACACTGCGGAGCTAATCGGTTACATTAGCAAAGAAGCGCTCCGCAGGGGGGAGGCACCCCCCCCCTCCCCACTGTTACAGTCCATCAGAGCTCACTGAGGTGATGTCATCCTTTTTACACACGCATCGCTTCTTCATTCATTTCATACAAAAAGGGACCTTGTGGCATGGGTGGCCGATTATTAGTTCTGTGATCTATTCTAGTTCAACACACTTCTCAACCTTAACAGTGACAGGCTTTTTAAATGGATTTGGTTGTTATGCGTTGCTGTACTGTAGGATTTGAATCATCATGGACCTTGCGGGTCCATTTGGTTTTACGTTTACACTCTCAACAGTTAAAATATTCACCATCTGAATTAGCCCCAAGTCTACACAACTAGAGAATGTAGAAGATTAATGGTCATTTTGATCTGTATGTTTGACTGTTTTGTTTCCCAAATCCAGCCTGGTATTGTGGACAAAAGCACAAGAAATCTTTAGTTTTAGGATCTGTGGGGCTAAAATGTCATCGAATGGTGGTCCGTGGGTCACATTCTGAATAAATAGTGGGCCCTGGTATGAAAAAGTTTGAAAACCACTGCTGTACATTAACGTTCCTTCTCTAGCCTTGGTCTGAACCCTGGATGGCAGGGTATGCTGTCTGAGGGCCCAGAATGGGTCGATGACAGAGAAGACACTTCCTCTAACACTGTGGCCTCGGTGTCACTGAACGCCAACTCAACAGCTTCCAAAGTCCATAAACAAATATACAGTATGTGTTTACAAAAGAGAGTTCAAATGAATGTTAAGTGTGAAAAAGCGAACAGCAGAGTACAGTATTACCAGAGTACCAGTATAACAAACACAACAAAGAGCCAAGAGTTGATAGCACCCAGTGGAGTAAAATCTCAACCCTACTTTTTGATTTTTTACTTCTCTGGAGTGTTTCCATTTTTCAATACATTACATTTCTACTTCACTAGAATCACTACATCTCGGAGGCAAGTATTTTCCTTTTTTACTTCAATACAATTATTTGAAAACCTTAGTTACTTTCTGATGCACTTTGCAGAATAATTATGTTATGTTCATTGCAAGTCACATTCTTTGTTGATTTTGGTACTTTAAATATGCTCTGATGAAAATACCTTAATATTCTTACTCATGTAAAAGTAAAAAAAAAGGAATAAACAGAGTAGTTCTCCCACCACTAAACACTACATTAGACACGCTTGTGACTTACATTCTTGAGAAGTGACATCACAATCTATTTCGGTGCGAAGCCTGCAGTAGTGGTGAGTTCCAGAATACACACTCAAATGAGCAGACCTCCACCAGCGGAGGGAGCGATGGGCTGCCAGTATACAGTAGTTCGCGCCAAATTTGCATGTGATGCATTCCTGCATCGATGCATTTTTTTGTTGCTGTACACATTCTGCTAGGGATGTCACATTGGGAAGGCCAGCCAGGAGTCCTGGACAATGAATGGGCCAGAGGATTTGTGCGGGGACCAATCCTGATTTGTGATTTCTTAATAAATGAAATACCCTGCTATCAAAAGTAGTAGGTTGATCTGCTATCTGTGTATTTTTTTATTTTTTATTTTTTGAAAATGCATCCTGTCACATACTGTATAGGGAACTTGATATACAAAAAGTAATAATGAAAAATAAAAAATATAATGACTTCAAATTCCGTCTCATTTAGCCCCCTTTAAAATCGTGCACCCCTGGGGGCAAAGTCTCTTACTTTGAGAAACTTATTTCAAGGACGCCCGGTTTGTTCTGAATAATGATCATAGACCGGAACCGTGAATCCGAGAGTGGACGGATTGTACTGTAGCAGACGCTTGAGTATATTTGGTTCCTAGTTGGGGACCCACCTGGAGTGGGAAGCCCCTGAAGGAAGGACCCCTCGGGGGTTCAATCTAGAGACAAGCGTCTGCCCCTCGCATTAAGGTTGGTTTACATCTGAATGATGGCACAGAGGCTATTTTCAGTCGTGACCGCATTGGTTCGTCTCAGAGACTTCCCTGGCGATGACAAGAGATGACAAGAGAATTGTGAGACCCAGAAATAGAATCTACTCCACTTTTACTGCGCGGCTCGAGCTGGCTGGAAGAGGGTCTGTGTGTCCGTCTGCTGCTAAACCTGCAAACCAGACAATCTGAGTTCAATGTTTTATACTTCAATTGCACGTCTTGGGATTTTTTTTTTTTCAAAAACAGCAGATCTGCAAGCTTGTCGTTCAGCTCAGCTCTGCTGAACAAGCTACCCAGACATGGTAGTAAACGCCTATAAACATAATCATTTGCAAAGTGGATGCTACGGCCTAATTATATGTACTGTAAGTACACACTGACACTTTCAATGACTGACACTAGATACAACTACAACAGACATAATGCTATGCAAATCAGCTAGAGTTAATGCCGTCTCACAGGCACAAGCATGCAAAAAAATAGGACGTGGGAACGCCGTCCCCAGTTTAAAACATGTAACATACAGGAGGACATGTTGAAGCATGACATCCGAAGCCTGAATTATTAACGATTTACAGTGGCATGCCAGTGCCGAAAACAAGTTAAACAGCAGATCTACGAATCTGCCAACGCTCCCCATTGCCTGTCGCTGTGAGCTTGTGGATCAGCCGTTTTAGGTGCTCGACGTAGCATGCAAACCCGGGTGTGAATTAAGGCATATAAGGTTTGGTAGGGAGAATGCTGATAAGGCCTGTCTGTCTGTCTGTCTGTCTTTGCACAGACATGCCTACGTGCATCTTCCAGGAGGATAATGAAGAACGGAAACCAACCCCTCCCTCCTCTCTTCCTTCCCTTCATCCCTCATTCTGTACGCTGGAAAGCAACACGCTACATTTACTCTGAGGGAATTTTGCTTACTTTATACACTTGCTGAACATCGTCTTGGTGTAGTTATAGTACTATATTTGACTAGTACATTTCAATCCCATAACATCTGTGCGTATTACTCAAGTTAAGGCCACCAGGTGCTTCAACACACACTGAGTAATGATCTTTGCCCGCACCACATTTTGCCCACTATTAACTCTCCCTTTTCTCACTCCCGGTGATCAGATAAATGCCAGTGTGAGGGAAAATAATCCACATGAACTATCTTTCTATCTCTCCACGGCTTTCCCTTCAACTGGGATCATTCATGACTGTGCTTTCAGCGAATAAAGACTCCTCTATAGTACATGGATGTATGCACATTGTTGATTGACCCCCTGGTTGGAGTGAACAAATTATTAGTTTGTTGTTAATTTTTCTCCAAACTAGCATCTACAAACTAGAATCTACAAGCGCACCACACATTGCACCACAAAAAAAGAAAGAAATCGTTCTTGCAGATAGGCTGACATGTTTTTGTTTTTTTGGATCGGTGAAATACATGCAGTGCAAGACGTGGACATTTTATGTAGATAATGTGTAGATAGTGTTTCTCAAAGTGGGCTTGATATTAAAATGGTTGAGAATCACTGACATAGTTATAAAAAAATGGAGGTCCACAAGCTAATGCGTGTCCATTTAGGGGTAATTTTGAGAAGCAGTAGAATGGTGATAGCGGTATCTCATTCATAAACCACATCCACTGTAGTTATGTGGAGTCATGCTGCAGTTCAAAGACCACCAGCCACCACCTCCCCTCCCTCCTCCCTCCTCCGCTTACAGGAGGAAACACCATGACGCCGGGTCACTGTTTGGGGCAAAACATGACACACATCAGGAAAACGGCTCCGCCAGTGAAATGGATACTTCTGATGTATTATAACCTGACACAATGGAAGCGCCAGCATTCCTCAAAAAGTGCTTTTGGAGTTTCTAGTAACTGTATATACAAGACGTGGACAATGGAAAGGGAACACTGTATATAGTGTGTGTGTGTGTGTGTGTGTGTGTGTGTGTGTGTGTGTGTGTGTGTGTGTGTGTGTGTGTGTGTGTGTGTGTGTGTGTGTGTGTGTGTGTGTGTGTGTGTGTGTGTGCGTGTGGATGTGTGTGTGTGAAATCATATTGCTGCAGTGGGGCAAAATGTTGATTTTTGTGTGTTTTTTTGTGTTTGTATAGAAAATGAACTCCCTACTTCACAGCACAGCCTCAGATCTACAGGCTGAAAATATGGCACAAACTATTTTCGGAGAGGCGTCTGTCTGTCCAGGGGTCAAACACATTTGAACGCGGGGGTCCTCGACATGACACAAAGGAATTGCGTGGGAACAAACTGCAACAGGACCAATCACAGGCAGAGATAATTAAACATGTGGGAAAGAAATGCAATGACTCAAAATACCTCAATTTATATAGACCACAGCCAACAATTATTATTAATTACTTTAATAGGCTGTGGTTATTGCTATTGCTTAAATATTTCCAGACCCGTCCCAAAGGCGAAATGCAATCACACTTAGAGAGCTGGTTATTTTTCATTTTCTGTTTGTTTATAAACAGCTTTCGGAAGGAGGGGGACAGCGCAGTGCAATTTTGGCAAAGCCTGCCTGCTCCAAGGGTCTACGCTGAGAAATCCCCAGTGATCATTTAACTCAGTGAGTGTACTAACACACTATTCACAGCGGTTCCTAAAGTGTGGGCCGGGGACCCCCAGGGTGCCTTGGGGGACTTCCAGGGGGTCCCTTTGGGATAAAGGGACCATTGTGACCAAAGTGACCCTTATTTGCTGAGTGTACAAATGAAACTGTAATGGGCCATGTAAGGTCCCAGTGTGGTTCCATTTGTACACTCTCAGAGATAAAATAATGTTGTAAAATAATGTACATGAGGGTCCAGAGACTAATGCACTAGGGATCCTCCTTGAAATTAAACTGGTAGAGAATAACTGCTACAGCCATTTTTTGTTCTACTGGTTGTTTGTTTCTCTTTCAAAACCTGGCAACGGCATGTCGGAGTTAAATGAAGCACCAACGTTTGCACAGTGTACCATTAGCTTTATGGCTCAGAGGGTTAAAAAAGGGCCAGGCAGATGTCTCAGATCCAACATCGTTCCCTCCGTGTCAACTATTCTTTTCGTCCCTGAAGGAACAATTGCCATGAAGGCTGACAATGCTGGAGAGGACTATGATTAGACTCTAAACATCAGCCTATTTTGCTTGAGAAAACATTGCGAGAAGCCACTCTCCACACAACCAAAACACACACACGCACAGACCCCTTGAGGACCAACATTTTAGAATTCACCAAGGCCTTATTGGCTCCTAGCCCCTTTCAACAACAAACATATATATAGCATACTTGCTGTGTTGTGTTTAAAGGAGCTATGGGGCATACTACCAACCCTCCGCACCCATAAAGAGGAAATATTTTGAGTGAACCACTGAAGGAAGGGAAAAAAAGTGAGAGGGAAAGATTTCCATTTCATTCCCCTGGGATGTCATTAATCGGCATTTCATTTAGTCTGATTGGTTAGAATATAAAAAAGGAGTTATTTCCTGATCTGGTGAGTAAGAGTCGTAGTGGCACACACCACATGAGGAGACTGGGGTTTGTTATGAGCCTGGGCTATTGGAACTGCCTTTTTTATTAATGTGGCAAATGGCCTTTGATGAAAACAAACAGTAAAGCAGAGCAATGGCCCTAGATATCGCCTCTCTGTCGGGGGTGGAAACCACATATGTACAAAGCACTTATTTTATAGGGTCGCGTTATACCGAACCGTTGACTCTCGTGGAATTCCAAATGCTTCGTCATACAGTCTGGAAACAGCAGAAGTCTGCTCACCAGTATGCAAATATTGTGTTAAAACGGATGCAAGGCATCTCCTCACTTGGGGCAGCCGTCAAAAGTAGTCCTACTAGAACAGGGGATTTCAACAGGTGGTCCCCAGGCTAAATGATGGACCCTTGCGGGTCCGTTTGGTTTCATGTTTACGCTCTCAAGAGTTAAATTATTCATCATGTGAATTAAAATATTCATCATGTGAAGTCTACACAACTAGAGAATGTAGAAGATTAATGGTCAAAAAGAAAAGAAATCTTTATTTTGGGGTTCTGTGGGGCTAAAATGTCATCAAAAATTGGTCCTCGGCTGAAATTCTGAATAAACAGTGGGCCCTGCTATGAAAAAGGTTGAAAACCTCTGTACTAGAAGCAAAACAGTGTGTCAAATGTTGAAGCAGTGGCTAGTTTGTTTTAAGTAGTTTTGTCAGTGTTAATTCCATGATACTGTAACGACTCTGCAAAAGTCCAAGCCCGGAACTCGCTCCTCCAAGGGAGCTAGCTCTCTTGGCGCGGATTGTTTCTTGCCTGGTCTACAGAGTTGAAGGCTGGGGTTCGACTCCAGCTCAGGGTGCTATACATTACAATACATTACTATGATAAACTATCACCGATAACATGACTCTGTGCTCGCGATTGCTAGAGTTTTAGAGATTGAGAAATTGGCATTGTCTGGCTATATGAGACTATAGTTAATTTTTACATTTTTCAACATTATAGTAGCAGATCGACATCAAGTAGGGCATTCATTTACAAAAGACTGAAACAAAAAACACAAAAAGTGAAGAATAATGGCTACAGTAGTAGCACCAAGCCAGGCAGCCACAGAGCTGGCATCTACTCTAAGCAAGTCAGACGCCACTGACCACAGGGCTATACGCTGGATGGACACAAGGCAAAATATGCTGTTTTGAGGAGTGGCGTTGACAACTTAAACCCTACTTTACGTACTTAGCTGTACATCAAATAGTGAAAACGGCCTCTTCGCTGAATGTTTGGCCTATTATGGCTATAGGCCAGAATAGGTATGCTGGGGGTTCATGTGGTCAAGCAGAGTAATGTTTAAGTTATCTACCGTCTACAGCCTGTGAAGAAACCTTGGAGCCATGCCAGGGGACGAGGAATAGAAGGAGGATAATCCTATGGAGGGGGAAACGGAGGGGGAGCTCTCCCTTTTTGGTCAGAAAGTATCTTTCCAATATTTTATTCTCGAAGGCCCGGACAGCAGCCACCTCCAACCTCTCAGACACTTGTACAGCCTCACAGCCCAGCAGTCATTTATGGAACCTTATTCCTCTGCATGGAAGACAGGAGATATTAACTCATTGGGCAACGTAACAGCCTTTTGACACCTCCTGGTCCAAACAGCCTCTGTGCCAAGATAGTCGCTGGACGCCTAGTTTAATATCAATTGATTACTGTCTTGATTATTGTCTTGAACACACTTTTATCACTCTGGTAGTGGTGCATTGAAAACTAAAATACTTTATTGCAACCAGTTCCTTTCCCATCCAGCGGGTGCCCCGGCTGGCCAGGGGGAGGCAGTTCAGAGACTTTTTACCCTATAGGACATGGGGAGAACATCCAAAATGCCCATTGAAAGTCCCTGATGGAGCATGGAGAAGTGGGCAACAGCAGAGGTCTCACCACTGACCCACTTCTTATACTATAGTGGCATCATCACCACCATGTCAAATAGGCCGGATCACTGGGATATCTCCGCTATTAATACTGGGAATGAAAAAGAAAGGCAGGACAGGCCTCGCATTCCATGGGCCCCGACATTCCCACATATTACCAGGGCCTCGACACATGCAACCCAATACTTGGCGTCCGTCCCCCTTCCCGCGCCGACCCCAAAGTGCTACCCTGCCGCGTCAAATTGTTTTCTTATTTCATATGGGAGGAACGGACCGCACTGGTGTGACGAGTCCCAAAGTCCAAGTAAAAAGGACTTGTTATTATAAGTCGAACAGGAAAAAAAGAGAAAAAGATAAATTCTTGGCATGAGTGCAGCTGTGGAACTGGTTTCCATGAACCTCAGGAGAATAATAATAATATGATAATAAAAAAAGACACTGGACTTCCCTTAGAGACTTGCATGTTTCTCAAACACCCATGAGTATCTCTAGTCCCACCACTGTAGTTTGGAGGGCCCACGGTATTCCTGACGGGTGTCGTCACTGAAATAAACACAACAGGCTTGAGAACGGCCGTCCCATCGGGGCGCTGACAGGGTCATGATGACCAACCTTGAACGTACCAAATGAAACCAAAACATTGACCCAGCAGCTAACGGGAGATCACTTATGATTTACATAAGGGTTTAAGACGCTAATAACTAACTGCCACACTATGGTCTGGTCAGCTTGGCTATTATTACAGGACGTTCATTTTGACAGCTTGCTTTGATATACAACGTATTTGAGGGGGGTTGATCGTTTCCGACTAACGAAATCAGACAAAATCTACTCTGCAAAGTTGGGTGTGTTTCAGAGCATGTTTTTTAACAATTGATTGATCAGTCGATTGCGATTCCGGCTTTGTTCTAAAGGAACCAAGATGGCATACTTAAAGGACCACTTCACCACTTTTCAAGGTATCTCTATACACTGTTAGGTTCTCACTAATGTTCAGGAGTTGAAAGAATACAGTTTCTATTAGCTTGAATTCCCCATTGACAATGACGATGCGCATGGAAGACACGTTCCTGAACTCCCCATAGCCCTCCTGTGAGACAAAAAATAGTGGTATTTTATCATGTACATTAGTGAGGACCTATTATATAAAGACACACTGAAAAGAGTGGACCTTTAACATTCCTACAATCACGTTTTTAAAAGAACCCATCTAAGTTGAAATCTTGGCCATTATTTGAGGGTCCTCTGGCAACATCCTCGCCCACCTACGGATTGGGAATTGCTGCGTTAAGTCAGTGACCAACAGACTCTCAGAGCCAACCTCCTTCCATGTCACTAATAGCCAATCCTGGCCAATAATAGCCATGGGACAGGGTCACTGTACGTAGTGCATTGTGTGGCTTGTGCCATATCTTGGTTCGGGTGAAAGGTCAACAGCTGCAAAGTAGAGAACATGGGTCTCAGGGCTTGTGGGTAATGTCTGGAATGTACGCCAGACAGTAATAGCAGCTCAGACGCGGGCAGCCGTCTGTGGTGACCAAGGCTTTTTTTAAAACACAGCCTGCAGTAATGCTGTGCAGTGAATTGAGACACTGTGCAGGGTGGGCACATCCTTACACATCATAAGCCCCCAAAAGTGTGTCACTGGCACAAACACAATAGCTGCCCTTTGACACACAATCTGCACACGCACACACACATTTGTATGACATTACTTGCTTGAGAACATCAACACTTTAGGAAGCCGATTTATGAATGCCATTTCTACATCTGTCATTATTAACCATAATGTAGAAAATAGCAGTATCTGTCTACAAGCTCAAAACACAGAGCTCGTAAAATCAGTTAAATCAGGCTTAGCTCCCTAAACCTACCCATTAAATGAATGTGCATTGTAAATAAATACAATCTGGATACTTGATGTCTAAGCAGCTTTGATACGAGAGATCTGTATACTTGATGTTTAAGCAGCTTTCATCTCAAATAGATTTACTCTCTATCTCTCTCGGCCTCTCTCTCCAGAGCAGGTTGGAGCAGCCATAGACAAAGAGCAGTTTGCCGTTCACCAACTCTCTCCCGCGCTAATCCGGAGGAGGGGAGTTCATGCATCCATAATGGACGATAAAATATGAAAAGCTCTGAGAGAGCTGACTGCAGCAGTGTGTGTGCGTGTGTGTTTGTGCGCGTGTGTGCGCGTGTGTGTGTGTGCATGCGTGCGTGCGTGCGTGTGTGTGTGTTTGTGTGTACGCGCGTGTGTGCACGCGCATGCAGTCCTCTTCTTCCCGTAATGCCCTCTCAACACTCTTAGCGATTCCGTAATTTCACTCAACTCAGCCTGTGGCTCACGTGAGCGAATAAGGATTTCCAGCAACACACAGGTCGGTCGGTAAGCCTTTCACGTAACAGATGTAGAAGATTGTCTCGTTCACAAAAAAAAAAGAAAAACAAAATGCTGAAAAACATTATATGCAAGCAGTCATGGAAACAACAAATCAGTATATTTACGTTTCTTGGCCACTGGAAGACCCTGGCCCCATTAAAACAACAACGATGAAGTGACCTTTACCAAGGTCAAAGCAGGCATCCCTAACTGATTTCACATTCACAGGTGGAAATGTGGAGGGTTTGAGTGTGAACTTGCACCGCTGCGATTTCCACACGCCGCAGGGATTTACTGAGCCGTCTGGGCCACGATGTGGGGTTAAAGGAGAAGATTCATTATTCTCTACTGGGGGTCAGACAAAGGTCAGCGTGAGGCTGAAGCAACACAGAGTGGAAGATTATAAAAATAGAGGTGCACTGATAGATCAGCACCCAATTTGGTGACTGGCCGATTTTCATTTATACCAGTGGTTTTCAACCTTTTTGACGCCAGAGCCCACTATTTATTCAGCATTTGATGACACTTTAGCCCCACAGACCCCAAAACCCAAAGATTTCTTCTGTTTTTATCTACAATTCCAGGCTGGATTTCGGAAACATAACAGGCAAACATAGATCTCTAGTTGTGAAGACTTGGGCTAATTCAGATGATGAATATTTTAACTCTTGAGAGTGTAAAAATCAAACAAAAAACCCTGCTTTATACCATTTAAAATATTTGCTATTGACAGGAACCGTTTTTGACATGTCACGCATAAAATAATTTTGGAAATATTGAACATTTGTGAGAAAAACAATCAGGATGGGTCCCAAAGGAGCTGATCGGAGCACCTCTACCAGGATCTGTGGGTCTCAAAGTGGGGTCCAGGAGAACCACGTGCGATAGAAAAAACAATACCAATCATCACCTAGAGAGAGAGAGCAAAGAAGGCTCCAATAGCATTAGAAGGACGTCAGCGCTGCATTCCGGTCACAGGAAACAAGGACTAGATAGTTCAAATGTTCCATACTGGGAGGAGCAGATGCTGGGAAGAGACGTTCAGCATGTGGCATGTCTGGATGCCAGACCATTACTTATTACTTATACCAAAAAGGATTGAGCGATTCCGTAACGCGCTTCGTCAGCTCGCATATTTTGGAAGCGTAAATAAGCCCGCGGCCACCATCACACAAGACACTGGTCCCATACTTCCTCAATTCCTAAAATTCCTAAAAAAAAAAAAAAAACTCCCCTGGTCGCTACATGCATGTCCCACAACCACTTTAAAACTCCATCCTCCAACCAGTGACATGCATTCTGTCCTCTGCGTGCCGATGCTCTGCGTACCACACACACACCCCGACAGGCATTTCCAAAGCTCCGCAAACCACTACAAACCGGAGCACCGCTTGACACTCGATCCCCAAACCCTCCCACCGATGACCAGAGGAGTTCCTCGCCGAGTCGCTCATATAACGCACTGGTTTTCAACCAGTGGTCCGGGAACCACCAGTGGTCCCTGAGAGGATTCCCCAGCTAAATGATGGACTGTTGGTAACCAAATGGATCTTATAGATCTGTAAATGGACCATTACGGGTCCACTTTACACTCTCAAGAGTTCAATTACATTTAAACATGAATTGGATTATTTCATTTTCAAGGCTGTACACCTTTAGAAAATCTAGAAGAATTGTTATTTTGACCAACATTTTGCCAGTTATCTCCTAAACCGTGGACCAAAACTTGAAAATCCTTAGTTTTGGGTCAGAGAGACTGAACCAAACATCAAACCGTACGTGGTCTGTGGCTAAAATGCAGAAAAGATAGTGGGACCTGGTATGAAAAAGGTTGAAAACCTCTGATATAACTCCTTACCACACATGACGGGGTGGAAGGAAGGTTAGCTGTCAGCAGCAATGAAGAGTACTTCAATTCAACAGTGATGTTCGCGCTTCACCCACCAGCCTAGCCATTGCCGCTACATTTGTGGGTTTTGAGATATTTTTGGGAGCTTTAGGACATGTCTTTTTTATTGTAGCTTTATGTGTGTACAGTAGTGTGCAGGAAATGGGGACAGAGATGGGGGAAAGACAGCCAGAACAGGGGACATTGACAGTGTTCTGTTCCTATGACAATCTATTCCTTTGCCAAAGGCAGGACATGTGAAGGTCTCACTGTATTTGAAAAATCACTCCCCTGTGAAGTGAGGGGTGCTCTTACAGCATTGATTATAACACAATGTATGTTTAAGACTAATTCATTTTTTGTTTTTTATAGCCAGAACACTGTTGCGCCAGTGCCAGTCAAACAACAACAACAAAATCACACATGTGAATTGAGGGGAAATCTTATCACTATACATCATCACACATCATCTCATTCTGGCCAATCAGGATTTGCACTCGATTCAGTGTGAAATTGTGTAGGACAAATTTGCACACACACCGAAAACAGTATTGGAATGGTTGTCCCAATCAAAACAAGGCAGAAAATGAGGAAGCGTTCCTTCTCCCCCATGCTGAGCTTTGCACGGAGCGGGTGTGCCGATGTTTGATTGGCCACAGCGCTCTGTGAATCGTGACCGGATCGAGCAGCGGGACGTGGTGATGTAGTCAGAGAAGTGTCGAGATGATTTTTACACTCGACCAAACTGGCACCCCCCTCGCGTTATGTTAGCGAGTGGTGCAGCTACTGATGCACCCCGTGATAGGGGCAGTGTTGCCAGGAATAAGCGACCAGGTCTATGAAAACAAGCCCAAAAGAAGCAACCACAGGCCAGATGAGCGCTTAATTTGAAGCTATACAGTATGTGTAAGATATTTAAAAAGGGACAATCAACATCAATGCAAGCTTACAATGCATTCATCCACCATTAAACATGTACTGTACTGTATATAATAACAAAAAGCTTTCATGAAACATGACCAACATTTTAACCACAACCAATATTTACAAGCAACTTTACAAGCTCAAAGTCGCTTATAATCTGCAGATGTGCCAACTCTGGACCGGGAATGGGTGTCAGTGTGGAGCTCTAGTGTCTCCTGCTTACCGGCTTCAGACCCGACCGCTCTGGGAGGACATGAGTTGTCCCCGTCCGGGACGTGCCACTTTCACCGGGCGTGACGGAAAGAAACGCTGGCTGCCCCCCCACCCCTCCTCCTCCCACCCCAGCCCCGTCCCGTCCCACGGCGAACGCAATAAACTCCCCCCTGCCCCAGAGTATACGTCTCTCAGAGCATTCTTTTTATTCTCTTATATTCCTCCTCTGGGTGGAGTCGGCGTTTCTGTGGTAGAGTAGTATATCCCGTGGCATCGGCGCGTACATGCAGATGTGTGTACACAGACACACACACACGCCGGCAAAAAAGTCTGCTGCACTCTCTGCTTCTCTTCCCTCTCCCTCTCTCTGGGCTACTGAGCGGAGGATCTGGATTTCAGCTGACTGCGCTGGGAGCTGAGCTGTTGACATAGCACCCTCTCCACTCCCTCCCTCCATCTCTCTCTCTCTCTCTCTCTCTCTCTCTGGATCATCACCCCTCCCCTCCTGGATTCCTGCCCCAGCATATGACAGCATGCATGCATGTGTGTACCTCAGTGAAAAAAAAGGAAAACAAAACCAAAAAATAAAAAGAATGTGGTGAGTGCGTGACTGCACGCACGTGGGTGTGTGTGCGCGATGTGTGTGTGTATGTGTGTGTGAGGCCTGAGGAAAGCCAGGATGAAAGGAAATGACCCTCAGCTGCCTGAGCTTCCCCCGAACAAACCCGTCCCTCTTCCTCCCCACACGCCTCCATCCCATAGCTGAACTAGCCGCCAAAACGTTTTGGTACAGTGCCGGACCCTGTCCTGGTTTTGGAGAGTCCTTTATGCACCGCCGATGAGTAGTAGCAATGATCTGTCAAACAGCGCACAATCTATTGTGACTAGGATGAAAAACATGCAGGTGGAAATTCTAAAATGGCCAACGGCTGTTGTGAGCTTATAGATTGGCCAATTTCGGAGCGTTTCTGAAGTCTTTAGACAAAATGCCCACAATATAATAATACAATATAATACAATATACTTTTGCAGTAGTGTAGCCCTACTACTGAAGTAGTAGGGCACGTCCAAAATAAGTTTAAAGTGGACACAACTCGGATTACACCGGCTGCATAGTGCTGTGTTCGCACAGGCAGATACAAAGATAGAGTCCATAGACCCTTCAAATTTAATGGAAGCCAGCGACATGCAGCCACAAAGCAAATTCAACATTTGTGGCTGCATGCTACAGTACAAAAGATACAAAGACACAAACAAAGCTACACATAAGTTTGCTTTGTCTTTGTAAGCTTGACTAAATTCTCACATGCAGCATAACTGCTGAGGCCGACTCCGTCAAAAGGAGTCAAATAATGGCTGATTCATCTGCCAAACCGTCCCAACTCTACCCAGTACACACAGCACCGTACTCCCTCCACCCTTCCATCTCCATCCCACCCTGTACAATGCATTCTCCAACAGCGGAAAAGAAAGGGCTGCGTAGCGTACAGGGCATCACGACACGCCCAAAGGAACCCCCTTTCCTGTCTCCTCACTGCTGAGTATGCACACACATACACACACGCACACAGTGTCGGACACCCCTGAAAAGCAGGAAAGGATTTTTTCCCTGAGGCCCACTCAAAGCTTTCATTAAGTGCACCAGGTGAAATTCACCAGGAAGTGTGATTGTTCACGGCTCATGTCGGTCTTGTCGGGTTCACACCATTAAAGTGGACAAATTACAAAAGAGGATGGATGGAATGGCTGGGTGGAGGCAGCTCCATTAACCACATGACCCTGTTCTAAGCACGTCGGCATGCTTCCATATCGCGATGCTATCCTCTATACCTAGTAATAGTAGGGTGACCAGATGTCCCTCTTTGTGTGGGACAGCTCCTCATTTCCAAGGCTTTTCAGGTGTCCCACAAATTGAGTCCCGGTCTGTCCGATTGACGGACATCATTGTTCAAAAACCCCAATAGTTGGCTTTCTGTTATCTCTTTTCCTGCTATATATCTGTTTTCAAGTCTTTTAAAATAACCCAAGTACTGTATATCCCTGGTGCCACTATAATACACACTCAGATCAGCTATCTTCGCTATATTTGAATAGAAATCCTGAATTATTTCTTTGAACATGACATCAAGCTCTTAATTCGCTAACCGTTCTAGCCAGATGTTTTCCCACTGGTCCCACACATGCAAGACTTCTGTCCCTCAAATAAATAGTTTGGATCTGGTCACCCTAAGTAGGAGACTCACATTCTGGTTAGTTAATGGGCTCTATGCATCAGTCAATTTCCATCAATGATACAGAGTCTGGGTGTTCAACGATATTGGTCATGGTGCTGATAGTGTGCATGTTACCTCACTGGATGCTGCTACACCAGTGGGTCACAAATTCGGGGGTTTCGAGGATCCTTGTGGTTCCTTGAAGGGGTCCCAAAAGGCCCCTTGCAGGTGCAGAACTCAGAGTGCACATGGAACCAAATTGACCCAGTATTACATGCTGTATATACAGTATACCTGTATAGTGTACATATACAGAATAGAGCTGAGGATATAAATTATATCCATAAGTTGGTACTCTACGGCGCCAGGGGGAAGTGTTTGATGTCAGCATGTATGGGTGTTCATGTGTAAACCCAGAGCCTTGGAGTACAAACTCCCATGGAAAGATCTACAGTAAGAGAGCTCTTGGGGAAGGGAAAGTGGGACAAAACCATTTACCAGAATGAATGGGATCTAATGGAATCCAGCATACAGCGTGTTGAGAAACATCATGTATTAATAACTATGACCTTTGCAAAAAGATGTAGACAAATGAAAGACTACTTTTTTTTATAATTATGAAATGATATAATTAAATTGACGTCTCAAAAGACCACAATACAAAGGTTCTAGTAATGAGGAGCAGCCATGCCTATCAATCTATCAATATTCTGCAGAAACGTGCCATGCAGCAATAAAGTAGTCGTCCTTTCTCAATCAAAGATACATTACTAATGCCCTCTGAGCCCAGGGTTGACTTATCTGTGCAAACATGGTAGACTTGGAGAATATAGCGCCGGTCCTCCCCCGACCCCCACCTCTCTGATTTACATTGAGCAGCTTTGAAGGCCAAGGGTCAAATGTGAATTGATTTCATCCGGTGTCATCTTATCGGCACCCAGACAAGCTGTCTGGCTGGAGGTCAAGATGGGGTAAAAGGCTGTGTCTATCTGGACATCAATACATGCCAAATCAATTGCGAGTGGACAAGGATTCTGAACATGAAAACAACAAAATCCATGTTACGTGTATGTATACTTTTATGTATACTTTTTTATTGCTTAGATATTGTACTGTTGGATGGATGTTAGGGCCTTATAGCTTACTGACAGTATGGTTCTTGATGACCATTTTGTAGGTATTTGATGCATTACCAAGTACCAACCATGTGTTGTTTTTGCTTTTACTATTATAAGTTTCTCTGGATTAAGTTAAACGCCTACAGTGAAAATTGTAATGGCAATTTTTTCCGTGTTTACAATACATGTGTATACACATGCACACAAACTCTCACACACGCACGCACGCACACACAAGATGCAATGCTTTAAGTGGAGTAAGGGGGAGTCGCGTGATGCCATTTGTCATCTTTCTCTGTAGGGACAGAAGACGGATGGCACAGACTTGTATAGCGATAATGCCTGAGCGCATTCTTGAGCGACCTCTAGGGACACATCCATTAGGCAGGCTCTCAGGCCCCTCGCCAAACTCATCTCCATGCTGTCTCAGGGTCCACACCACTGCCGCCACCGCCTCCCCTCCTTACCGCTACTGCTGTGGACGGGGAGGAGAGGAGATCTCCTCAAGGGGAGGGGGGGGGGGGGGGTATCTCCAACGCCACAAACAAGGAGCAAACACCCCAGAGGAACGGTTTGGCTCGTAATGCGCCAAATCTTCTTCGTCTCCGAGACCACCCTACGTATAAAGTACAATAGACTGAAGCTGAGGTTTTCAGTGGTCCTTGAGAGGGTTCCAGGTGGTCCCCAGCTAAGTTGGTTAACGGTTGCGGGTCCATTTGGTTTCATGTTTACACTGTTAAGAGTTAAAATATTCATCATCTGAATTAGCCCTAGTCTACACAACTAATGTAGAATAGTCCTTTTTTATCTGTTTGCCTGTGTTGTTTCCAAAATACAGCCTGGAATTGTGGACAAAAGCAAAAGAAATCTTTAGTTTTGGGGTCTTTGGGGGCTAAAATGTCCACAAATGGTGGTCCGTGGCTACAATGCTGAATAAATAGTGGGCCCAGGCTGGTATCAAAAAAGGTTGAAGACCACTGGACTAAAGCATAAAGCATGGAATAAAGCATGCTTGTATGATGGTGTTTAGCTATAATTCTAATATTTTTTGACATTTCTTAAACATGCTTGTGAAGATGTACCCTATTGCTAGTTTGACCACTTCAAATACTTTAGTTTTAATCTTAAAGATGTACTAGATAACTTGACTGGTGGTCACTGCCGGTACTACAGCTTTTAGATCTACGTTTCCTAGCATCCCTTGCACATTTAAGTCACATTCCGATTTGATATTGTAATCAGCCTGTTCATCCCCAGAGTCGGCGCTTGCTCGTCATTGTTCCGGGAAACAGTACTCCCATCACTTTTCGATAGAAAACATATTTAGAACAGGCTTGCTGGCTGAAATTCAGGGAATGGCTTATGTGACAAATATGCCAGTAATGGGATCAAAATGTAATTTGTTTGAATGAACACCTAGAACCTGTAGCTTTAAAATAACTAATAGCCAAAAATAGCTGATCTTTCGTCAGGGTGCTGCTGCTTTCATAGATAACATGTTGGCTTCTATGGACTTCTGAACAGAGAACTGCATTAATGCATGTGTTGAGGCACACATCAACATCTGCAAAAATCACATCAACTCACCGATGCAAATGGAATGTGGAACCTCTCTTACAACACACAACAAAAACAACAGCAGCAGCAGCACAAAAAAAGGAAAACATCCAACTCATCCAACTGGGCCCGTTCGTCTCGCTCCTTTTTTTGGGTGCACGTTTGTTTTGACTCGTCTTTATTACAGTGCGCGTTCGGCGGTCAAAGGGAAAATGAGAGGGTTAGACACCCTCATCTCTCATCTCTGACACCATGCTGTCACGGCGGGTTGCCAGGGGATCCGCCATGATGATCGTGGCCTCTCCGGAGCTCTCTCTTTTCGGGGGCACGGGACGGGAGCTCGAAAATCGCTCCGCTGAACTTGCATTGCCCCCTGGGTAATTGTGCGTCGCTACAAGCTTCAGACATAAGCGAGGTCGGTGTTTTACTTTACCCACAGCTAGTCTGACTGCACGGCTTACATGTCTGGCGGGGAAAGGAGGAAAAAAATGACATTTGAGTTTTGGTGGACGAGCCTGCATTCCCCACGCCTGATTTATACTTCTTGGTTGTGCATCTCGTCACGCATATGGCTGGGAACATTTAGGATTTTAATGATGCCGGTTCAAAAATCCTCAACGATTCCTATAGGGGATTCTTACAGGTTTCTCTGTCTGAGAGTGTACCCATTAAGTGTCAATGTTACACTCATAACCCTGAGTGTCCTTGGAATCAAGTCCACATCTCTGACAGTGTGATAAAGGCCGGCTCCAGAAACATTTCTAAATGTGATGGAAGCGATTTCGATCTCCCAGATTGCTCCTGTTCCCCAACCCCAAGTAGTGTACACACACACACACACACACACACACACACACACGCACACACACACACACAGTGGACCACCTGTACGTACCACTCACATGTCTGTCAACAAGCTTACTTTGCGAAGCAAGATAAAAAAAAATTATGTATACATGGGAGGAAATACCCCAGTAGAGCTGGGCGATAATATGATTTCAAATCAATGTCATGCCTCTAGTTCCAACGATTATGATTAATAATGAACGATCATAAACAAAACAAACAGTGAAAGCAGCAAGCTACAACTACAAGCTCGCAACCTAATTAATTTGATTGGCCTACAATAGTCGGGTAGTAAATATCTGTATCGGATCTTAATTTTGGTTAATTGCTTCCAGACCTATAGAGCCAGGTCTACTAACATGAACTACATTTAGTGAAGCAGACTGGGGAATAAAAATAAACTTGGCCACATGTTGCTGCAGGGGGAGTTGGACAAAAGGTGGATGGAACATTGGATGAGAGACAGTGGTTCGCCCACGGTGGTCTCATAGACGACAACCGACACGAACAACCTGAGCCTCTCTCTCTCTCTCTCTCGCCAAAGTAGTGTTCATTCCACTGGCTAAAACTCTGACAAGAAATGTTCTTCAACCATATTTTCTCGCCCAACAAAAAATAAGTAAAAACTGACTCTAAATATATTGACAATTTTGGCAACAAATAAAAAACTAGACTAAAATGTTAGTCTATATTAGTCTATCTGTTTTTTTTAGTATTTAGTAACGTCTAAATGTTTTTCCGTAGTGCTTGGGTGTTGTACTCGGGGAATTGCAGATTTACTCAAGTTCACAGCTCACTATGCTGTGAACTTGTAGATCAGCTATTTTCTGCATTTTACTGTTCAGCTAGCTGAACAGTTTCCACAGTAGTGGAAAGTGTGGAGAAGACACTTTTTTCCCTTCTTTTTTTGATACATTATTGGGGCTTTCTTTGACCAAAGCTGAATGCAATTTACATTTTGTTTTGATTCAATAAGGAATTCCTGGGGTAAGCTCTTCACACAAGCGCATGCGGTCACCATTGAGCTCCGGTACATGAATAAATTGCCAATGAGGAAAACACCACAGCTCATGCAAATAGGAACAGGAAACTTAAGTCTAAAGCACAAAGCTCAAACATGGTTAAAAAAAACAACAGCACCCATTCAACCACACAAACTAACTGTATGCATTGATTATAATTTATCCCTGTGGCATTCACTATTTTATTGTCTTTAAAAAGCCTCTACAGAATGGTAACCGATTTAAAGAATAGCCATAAACCATAAATCTCATTCTCCTCGGCCATCACACAAGGATATGGTAGCAATTTTTCACTTGCACATTACTTGGGCTACATTACTTCTCTGTGTAAGTTAGAACTGTAACTAGACACTGCACATTTTATGAGAACCTGACATATTAATTTCACTCTTCTTGCTTCAAAAGAGTGGCCTTATGTAGTGAAAATAGCCGGACTATAAGCTCAAAACGCATCACAATGCGTTGTGAAATTCTATGAATCAAGTATTGCCTTGCTAAACCAACCACTTCTGACAATTAAATGTGTCTGTTTCAGGGACGCCTGATTAAAAGTGATTCGGGACGAAGCAAGCGTTTCAACAAGGCAAACAGCCACACTGCCCCACTGGTCTGATTTGACTTAAAAGTTCAAAATCAAAAAAAGCCATGTTTTGGCCACTGAATGGTCTGCATTGTCCCGAGAGGCAGACTGGGCCAGGGTCAGAGGTCGTCTGACTGCCTGCACCCCACAAAGCCTGTCACTGTCTGCTGGCTGGGTGCCAGCTCCATCACAATGCCCACTGGCAGCTTCATCATCTTAACCAGTGATGTCATGCCTTGATCTTTGGTCACGGTCAAGCCATGACTTCAGGGTTTGTGAATATATCTGAATGAAAAGTCTCACACATTGCGTGCCAGGATGAAATTTGGTGACATACACTGGGTTTCATCAAGACAGATGCTTGGTTGGTGGTGTGGTACTTGGGAAAGCGAACCGGGGAAGAGACAGATAGCTTTAGATGATGTGCAGTTTTGAAAAGGTGACTCCACTAGTACAGTAGCAAAATGGAGACAGTGATAGACAATGCTCCTGTATGTGTACAATATTGGCTAATAATGAACACTGTATTGTCAGGCATTAAAAAAACGGATATCGTTGCTCCAAATTTGATTTTTGTGTGTTTTTGCATATTAAAGCACAGCAAATAAAAGAGGACCCACTTGTATAATACAAATGTTTTCAAGGGGGAGATTTGAAGGAGGGAGTTCTTTTCTTTTTCGCTTGACCAGTGGGTGAACCCTAGAACGTGGTCCGCCGTCTGAGCTGTTCCATGTGCAAGAATGTCCTTTCTTTAAGTCCATTCAAAGCACATTAAATCACAGCACTCAAAAGTAATGCACCTGTCCATTTATGGTAGGGGGGCATGTAGGCATAGCCAGGGGTGGGGAAAGAGTACTTA
This sequence comes from Benthosema pterotum, assembly GCA_039105355.1. NCBI lineage: Eukaryota > Metazoa > Chordata > Actinopteri > Myctophiformes > Myctophidae > Benthosema > Benthosema pterotum. The sequence continues at coordinate 30,721,768 of CM076980.1, read as the reverse complement.
AATACTGTACTTAGTGGTAAGTCAAAGCTCAGATGCTGTAAGGCAGAAACGCCTACAACAATACACTCGAGTAAAATACCACAAGTAAAAGTACTCATCATGCAGAATGTCCCATTTCACAACTTTTCATGTATGAAAATCATATAACAGATGTTATAGCAGATTGTGAACCTGTAGATAAGATATTATCAAATGGCTGAAATGTATAGTTTTCAATTAAATGCTGGAAGAAAAGTACAATATATGGATCAGAGATGTAGTGGAGGAGTAGTAGTTCTTAGCTGCGTTACAGCATTGTGGTGCGTGCGTGCGTGCGTGTGTGTGCGTGTGAGTGTGCGCGACTCCTCACGGTCATGGAAACATCTGGGAGTCATCGGCTCTGCTTAAGGAGGCCCCCCGTGAACAGGTGCGCGTCTGCGTCCGTGACCTTGTGACCCCGTCCCTCGACCCCTGACCCCTTGTTATGGGTGGAGGCCGTTTGAACCCCCGGACCGGCAACCTCTGGGCATTCAAGTTGAACAGTCCAATGCAATCCATCTGCAATGTGGACTGACCTTGGGATGACGGCACCAGGGGACACGTATATGCGTTTACATAGGGGCCGAGGGGGTTGGGTTAGATGTTGCTAGATGACGGAAAAATGCCTTTTTTTATTTACAAAAGCAAAACTGGGTTACCCTTTTGACAGTCTACTCTTGTGCAGCCAGTATTCCACAATATACGAATGCCATATATGCAGATTCATTAATTTCCATTTCTGCTAAAGCAGCAAGCTATAGATTTAGATACACAACGTATTAGGACAGATCTGTAATACTATAGAGACAAAGCAGTAGTGGGGAGGAGGCTTCAATTCTGCTTACATTTTACTTGTGCTCACTGTTTATATTCACCAGACTGTATGACAGAAGAATTAGGAAATTCTGAGAGGCTATAGTAGGGCAAAGCAAGACTAGACGTTTGATTTACTACTGTACAGTTATACCTGTATATTCTGTCCAAGGGCGCTAGCATGACGGGACGTGTGTGAACGTCACTGTATGCAGCGACTGCCTAGAACAACACACAACCTCTGTCACAGCGAAGACAGGAGCTGACAACACCTTTTCAAGTCAGCATAAAAAAAAGTTTGGTCTGTGCTCAAAAGACTTATCACAAACGACAGGAAGTTAACAGATTGCCTAAAAATAGCCGTTCTGTTCTCAAAGCAGCTTTTACTTGTTTTGGCCTGAACAAAATGGAGGTGCAGCACATGAGGTCCAGAAAAAAATGGCAAGATATTTTTTCTTGAACATACTTAATTCATAGGTTCTTTTTTATCTTAACCACGTGAACCCTACCCAGGGCCGTTGCTAGCCATTTGGGTGCCCTAAGCACAAATGCTTTCTGGTGCCCCCCCCCCCCCCCCCCCCCCACATAAGCAGTGCTGGTCCATTAGCCATCCTGTTGTTTTCAGAACGATCCAACACCTCCAGTCAACTGAACCAGTTAAACAGGTTTTGACTCACTTGATAACAAAAGGCTGAATTAATGAAGTGTAACACCTTGGAACAACCTTCCTAATGCCATTGTAATGTATAGTTCCCCGAATCCCCCACCACTACTCATTGTTTCTCAGTTGCAAGGGCGATTTTTCTCATGGGTTGACACCAACACTTGCCTGCTTGCCCGGGGAAAGTAAAAAAAAATGGTCGGGCAAGTGAAGACTGCTACCTGGTTGCCCGATCGGGCAAGTGTGCAACTTAGTGCACTATAACACAACACAAGATAAATTTGTCTTTGAGGCAGTCATTGCACTCTGCCTCTATGTCTTTCCCTGCTTTCTAGCTATAGGCCTACACAATTCCAGGCTGGGTTTGGGAAACAAAACAGGCAAATTAACATACAGATCAAAATGACCATTAATCTTCTACATTCTCTAGTTGTGTAGACCTGGGCTAATTAAGATGATGAATTTTAACTCTTGAGAGTGTAAAATGAAACCAAATGGACCTGCAAGGGTCCATTTGGTTTCATTTTTACGTTCTGATGGCAAGTGCCTCCGAGACCTTAGTGTCAACCCCTGTTTTTCCTTCCCTGAATTCCTGGCCCAAGCTATAGCCTGGACCAGCAAATTAACCACAGCCCCTGTGAAATCCTACTGAAATCCTCATGTAGGCTGCACCCTTGCAGCCTACACAGAGAGGTGGGGGCGTGTGTAGGGTGAGGTGGTGGTGGGGGGCATCCCTGACCAGTTATGCTTAGGGCCTCCAAAACCTAGTAGTGGCGCTGCGGCCCTGAATAAGCCCGCAGCCTGGCTGAGTATTTTAGCTCGTACTTAACTTACAGCTCGGTCAATTCTCGATCATTTCTTACCATTCAACATGTTATGTTGAAAAAACATGTTCCATGTTTTTTGCTGTATGTGGCGAGCATTTATCCCAAGTCTGCAAAACGTTATTAAATTAAACGTTTAAATTGCAAAAAAAAAGTCGCGAAATTCGCGGCAAAACAGACATCTTTTTGATCATTCATATCTCCTTCAATTCTGGACCATTTTGTACATTTCAAAATGCAGCGTGACCGGCAAAAATCACTCTATCAGATGCTGTATAGGATATGCAGGTAGGTCTTCTCTACGAAGCGGAATCAAGAAAAATGTAACCGTCGGGATTTCAGTGGAAACGTGAAAGCAGCAGCATTGCCACAAGTTAATTAATGTATTTAATTATATTATATACTGTACATTACCTAAACACAAGCAAGTGACCGACAGCAGGCAGCTGTCTAGAGCTGTTTATAGGACAATCCATAGCCTAAATAAGGAGATGAATTGAACTGGCGCTTCTGTGGACATCTCCAATGCTGGCACAGTCTGTGCCTGCACGTGGCTTTAAAATCCCGTTATCTACTGCGTGACAAACAGGGGGCACCATGTCTCTGGAGAGGGGCACAAAGCAGATTCAACAGTTTTCTCGGGAAAATGCATATTTATAGATTTTTTATTTTATTTTTAATGGTGCCCTGCCGGTCACGTGGTGCCCAACGCATTGCGCGTTATGCGCGTTGCCCTCCCTACGCCACGTGAACCCTACCGTCCCAATTCTGGGCATGTTATGAATCATAATAGGCCAACAATTGGTGAAAAAAAAATAGGCCGAACGTCCAGCTAAAACAGCTGGTCAGTGAGGCGTAAGTGGTTAATGGACACGCTGTGATGTTTTTGGTCAGAAGCTAAGTCGGGAGCTGCAGTGCACAGCGGAGCATCTTGTGGTCTCCAGGGAAGACAGAATCCAAACAAACACGAGACTTCCTGTTTATCTCTGCAGTATATATACGGAGAGAACAGCATGTTCCGAAGCGCCGTCCAGGCATCCAGTCAAACGCAACCGCAACGCAACCCCTTGATCACATTATTTGTCTAAAATGGCATTTGCCGTCAGGTGGAAAAGTGGAAACTTCATCAAGCGGCATGGCCAAAAACTGTTACCGTCCAGGATTCAAAAAAGCGTTTTTGATACTTTTGTGTGAGGCTGTATTATTAATTTTCAGCCCCCCAAAAACATTGAATATGGAGATTGATTGGGGGTTTCTGCCCGACAGTATGGAACCAACAGTGGCCATATCCTGGGTGGATTGAGCCCTTCTGTGTCTCCACCCAGGTAAGGTACTCTCAGGTAGAGCCCAGGATTCTATTCTATATACAAAATATGGGTTATATCAGATCTACTACACCTCACATGCACCATGCTCCACTAAAAGCACGGCGTGCCCCTTTACAGCGCCACACTCTGCAGTTTGGGGGGACAGCACTTCAAACGGGTCCCTCCCTCCCTCCCTGCCTGGACATGGAGACGTGCAAAGTTATCCATCTGGACAGGAACCAGAAAAAACTCGACACTCCCCCCGGTTATCCTCGAAACCCCGGCCGCCCTTTGACCTCCTCCTGCCGTTACTCAGGCACGCGTGCCCCGTGTTCCTCCCCCAAAATCTGAGAGAGAGAGAGGTCCACTTATAAGGACAAGAGAGATGGAAGTGTGGTGGCGCCGTGTGGTGGGGTGTTGATTTATACCAGTGGTGCCTCAAGGATCTAGCATCCTGCCTGCCCCCCATTCCCATCCCCACCCCACACACTGAGAGGGCCCTAAAAAGAAAATCACATTGCTACTTCAGAGCAGGGTGACCGGTCTGGCTTAAAGGGATATTTCACTTAGCTAAATGTCGGACTACCATTTTACAATTTGAGATTTTTGTTAAAAGCATCCCTGACTAATAAGACAAAATATGCCTCAAACTTCAAAGATTTTTTTCATATCTTTTATTAGTACATGCTTCCATAATTCCTGAAGGCCAGACCACATATGGCCATATAACATTGTCTACTTGCGTCAGCAGCGGTTGTATTGAGTGAAATATTGCCTGTTCATGAAAGAAATAAAACATTTACGGTGCTTTTATTTATTTTATTTTATTAGTTATAGAGTGCAGCTATAGTGTTTTAAGGCCTATTTGTCATATTAGCCAAGGGATCCTTTTAAGTGAAATATCCCTTTAACTGTGGGGAGGTGGTTATGGGGGCCGGGGGGAGTTGTTGTTGTTGATGTCGTTGTCCACTGGGTCAAGATGCTCTCTGGGTCAACAGAGGACGCCTGTTGGACGATGAGACTCCTCCAAGATAGCCATCAAGTAGCAGTTATACACACAGCACCAAAAGACACAGATTGTACACGTCTTGTTGATGTGACTCTGGGGCGGAGTTACAAATCAGTAAGTTTACTGCATATTGTCTGATGACACAAACACAAACCCCTTAATTGTTGTCACTTGAGTTGTCACTGCTTTCTCGACCAGACTGGACTTCTGCAGACGCATCTACACCCTTGCCTCAAGCTATTAGACGTAAATGAACACGGTTGAGAAGTTATGTTTTCACACCGTAATAACTGTCTGTAAAAAAAGGTGTGGAGAGGTGTTGGGGAGTGTAGGGTTGAGTGCGATATTGCCAGGGGGGGAAACTCCTTGTGCACAGATTACTGCTCCTGGCTGAGTGGCGAAGTACGCAGTGGTGTTGATTAAAGCCAGCTGGTCCCAGGGTGGTACTCTATAGGCGACGCACGCCGCGGTCGGTGTGCACCACGCGAAACACACGCACACACCCCCCAGGACCCTTCTTGAAATCGATCTGGCTTCTTGAATATCATGTTGTAAAGTGCAGTGTGTTGCAGACTGACAAACACACAACGTTTCATATCGTTGAGGCAGCTGAAATCTGTTGTCCTCGCAGACTGATTGTCCTCTTGAGGGTGCGAGTGAGAGAGTGAATGCTACATAGCAGCTAATCAGTTGGAATCGCTCCGCAAGAGCACTCTGCTATGACAAACACAAGTGGTGGGGAATAAACCTTTTTTCCCGTCTGTTATCAGAGTATGAGTGCTGTCACTGACTGCAAAACAGTTCTACTCCGTCTAGTCCAATAACAGAGGAGGAGGAGGAGGAGGAAAAAAGGGAAATCCAATAGAGACACAAACCAAATACAGTACATATGATTGCAAACTGCAATGGACCGTGACTTCCAGTATGACCTCCAAAGAGGTTGAATCAAACGGTTTATCCTCGGGAGGGGGGGGGGGGAATTCTAACAGTGCAGCCATGTGTAGCATCCAAACGGAATGATCAAAGCCAAAAGTATAGGCATTGACCGGGGATTCTCAATACACTATACTTCTAATGCCATGCAGATGGTTCCTTATCAGAGCAGCAAACGCACAAAATCCTCTGTCTGGCGTAAACCCAATGTGTCCAAAAGCGTCCGATTTGCGACGTCAAATCGCTTCTCGCCACGTTTTCAACCTTGAGGAACTAACACTTTCGATGCTTTGGTGTGATGCTGCAGTATGGTCAAGTATGGCTTTAATTTATTGGGAAGATAAAATAAAACAAACATTAGAATATGCTTTCTTCCCGTCTGCAACAAAATCTCAGTCGCTCTGGAATGTGTCTCTAGGCAAAAGGATTCAATATTTGATAAAGCAGCACAATAAACGGTTGTCTCCTAACTTCCACACTGGTCACTGCCAAGACAAAAACCTGCTTTGGAAAAGAAAAGCAGTAAAAAAAAATGGAAAACCTCGCCCCCGCCGCACAATTCTGGGTTAATCACATCTGCCCTGGCTGCGTCCAATCAACACACATTGTTACGATTACACGCTATTTAAGTTAAATGGGCAGTTCGAGTGTTGAGCCTACAATTGTTGTCCCGTCGCACGCTGCTCCCAAAAAAATTGGGTCAGCACTTTTTTTTCTCTTCCTTTTTTCCCCCTTCTAAACCTTCCTTTTCCTCTGGCTGCGTCTTGGTTTCCTCTGCAGAACAATGAGTCGGGCATTTCTTTTCCCAAGACTCTGCGATCGACCTGAGGTCCTACTTTACTGGGCATTGTTGTGACCGGCTGACCACCGCGATGGTCGATTGTGGTGCACAGCACGAGCCTCTGGCCCTGACGACCTCCGGGATAGAGAGACACAACTCAATGACCTTTCTACATCGCTCTCAATTTAGAGAACTTTCAGTGCTTCTAGTGCGGGTGCCGTGGCACCCTCGGGTGCAAACTTGTGCGCACAAGTAAGCCATGGCCTACTTGTGCATGAGAACAGTGAGCTAATACTGATGACATTAGCTATAAAGGTCTCTTACTTACGTCATTACGTCATCACTTAAACCATCCAATCGTTTTTTTTTTATACACCAGGGTCTCACCGGGACAGGGAGGAACTCCTTATATGGTCAGCACACTCTATAGCAGGGAGATTATCCAAAAAAGTGAAATCACTTACTATACCTTTAACCTCATTGTTCTGACATGACAAGACCAATAAACCAAAATGCTCCTTGATTGTCATGCATGATGTTATTGTTTCACGTCGTCAACATTTTGGCAGCGATACTGACATTGATTAGCTCATATAGTAAAACTTTTCCCTTTGAATGATCAGAGGATTTTATCCAGAAATTGGCTTACTCAGCGCTGGCCTAGTGCTCTAGTTGCACCGGGGAACAATGAGACGCAGAGCCAAAACGGCACAGCCGTGTGTGTCTGCGACTGTAAAAAAAAAGAAAGGAAAAAAAAAGAGGAATTCCACCCATTTTCATTCCTAGGTCATACCTGACCTAGAGACCTAGAGATGTTGTGTGGAAAGTTCGCCCATTCTGTGTGCCATTCTGGCACAACTTGACATGACATTATCAAGTTGTGTTTCACCATGTTAATGATTTTTCTTTTAGGACCTATTTTTTCTGAGAGCGTACAAATGGAACTAAAAGGATCCTAACGAGTCCATTTAGTTCCATTTGTACGCCCTCAGAAGAAAAAAAATCTTGAAAATAGGTGGAATTCTCCTTTAAGAGCGATCACACAACACTGCAGCTAAAATTAGACTTAATACTAGTGAAACTATACCTGCAATTTATAGATGGGCAGAAGGCAAAGACGACGGTTATTAGAAGTGAATTATATTGACCCAAAAAAACGAAATGAGTCGGAAAAATGTAGTTGTGCGTCTTGGAGCGAGAACTAAACTAGATTTATGACCGGCGTCTACTTGAAATAGCCTGTACTACATTTTACTGTAACCAGGATTTACTGTACTGTTAATGGAGCAAATGCACATCACTAACAGTCCATGTTTTACAGGTTGGCACCCTACTATACACAGCATTATACAGACTTACATACAGCAAACACACACTCAGTAAAATATTAATATAGTGTCCATTAAATCAATTTGGAATTCAGAGGGTGTTTATAAAATGGAGACACTCTCAGAGAGCGACTGACACGCTGCGTCTCAAAGTGGCCGGGGGTTTCCCAGGGTTCTCTGGGGATGGGGTGCCAATGGGACCCCTACAAGGAAGGTACAAATGGGTGTCCTTGACATTAAAAGGCTTGACAACCCCTGGACTAACACTGAGCGGTTTGCTGTATACGTGGACATGCACACGCACATGTATGCGCACACCCACACAGGTGGTGCGCAGTGAGAGCGAAACCTGAAGGCTCACATGTCTGCAATCATCGTCTCTTCCTTTTCCTCAGCACGTAGACAGAACATTAGGAAGACGAGGTGATGACAGATAGGGAGATAGGGTGTGTGTGTGTGTGTGTGTTTAAAGAACTACACCATGTTCTTCCTTCAGACATCACCTCATTCCGGGCCAATCAGAATTTGTGTCCTCATCATCAATTTTCCCAAATACTAAACACACACATACACACAAAGTATCAAATAACTATGTTGCTATAATACTGTAGTTTGTTCAGTGAAATGAATCTTCCCATCTATCCGGAGACAGGATTTGGAGTGACACAAAATGACAAGTAACAAAGCAGATATTTTACCTGAAAATCTCATTTCTCTTAATGAAAATGTATCACTTCAAAGAAACGTATGCCTTGAAAACGTACTTATCGATGGGCTGTTTCATGTGAAAGCTTTACCCCACAATGTGGCCAGGGCCCACTTGATAATCTCAAAAGTCCCCCCCCCCCCTCCTGTAGTGGTGCCGTGTTAAGTGCAGATTTCTAAGTTGGCCCGGATCCCGAACAGTTTGAGTCTCTCTCTCTCTCTCTCTCTCTGTCGCCATTCCTCATTCCTGGTTTGTTGAAACCTCAGAGAACTTGCTTATCCCCTGACTGGAAAAGGTGGAAAATGGACAGAATAGAGAAAAAAAAGAGAGGGCTTCCAAGGAGCTCATGCAGCAGTGCTCAGTGGCGCGCCGCGGGAACGCCGCCCGCAGGTTCAGAGATAAAAGAATGCGCGAGATTTCCTGCCTCGCGGCGCAGCGCTCCCCAAACATCGCCTGGTTTATGTACTTGCGGCCCGTCGTCACGGCAACCTGGCAGCCAATCCGATCCTTAAGGACCAGGCTAGAGCGAGTGAGAGAAGCAGGAAGGCTAAAAAAGAACTGCATGCATGTATGGTATGCTCGTATAGTAAACCGTACATCCGCGCCACGTTTCGAGCTTGTGGATACTACTACGTTTGCTTTGTTTGTGACGCTGCACTATGATCAAGTAGGGCATTAGTATAGGGGGGAAAAAACAGTTAGAATGTGGAGATGAGAGGTTTCTACAGAACAGCAGGGATATACATTATATAAAAGTGTATGGAAGACACAGCAGCCACCAGGGGAACTAAAAGCAGACTATATGATTTGGGTACACGGTACATGCTGTCATTACAATTTTAGAATGTTCATGTTCAGCGTAACCACATATCGATGGCCCGCTGCCAGCAGGACAGAAAAGTGCTCAAAATATGTCACTGCTGCCGGGCAGAAACCGTGGCATGCTATATCCATATTGACGTTTTTGTTTGGTTTTCAAATTGATCATCCCGCGGCATCACACACACCAAAATCACCAGATCCACAAGCTCAAAAACACAGCGCAAAAGCAACATGTTTTGAGCTCGGAGATCGGCTACTTTTTCCACGTTCGAATTTGAATCCTGTTAAGAGCAGCAGTTTTGGACGCAATGGCGTTTCCACGTGGCGAAGATGATATATAAGCCATATAGTAGTACTAAAGTAGGCACACGAATACTGGGTTAGGGGATCAAACGTGGCAGAAAAGGGATTTACGTGCAGTCACAACACATTAAAAAGCAAGGGGCAGTGGTAGTCTGGATCACTCTGGTAGTTAATTGTGCATTTAAGGGATTTGTTTGTCAGCGAGACGTGTGTGAGGGAGGGGGGGGCATAGTGGCTCTAATGTCTCCATCAGGGGCCCACTCTTCCCGTCAAAAAAAACTATAATCCCGCCCCCACCCCTCCTCTCACGCGCGCAAACACAATCATCGCTTCTGCTAGACGTGGTGATTGGCAGTCTAGTAGGGTATTGTCGCCCATCTCTCCCCCTCTTTCTGTGTCATTTCTTCTCCCCCTGGACTGTACATGGATTTCTCACCCCAACACACGCACACACATCTCTCTTCTCATGCTGCACGACAGAGCTAATCCCCCATGGCTGCTGGACAAGACCCCAGCGGCAGGGGGTATGGCTGCGTGCATGAGCAGGGGGTAGTAGGGGGGGAAAGGGTGGTTGGATTTCCCCGTGTCCGAGCGCAAGCGCCACTGCCTGAGGAGATATCGTATAAGAAAAGACTCTATGATACTTGTACTCTATAGGGGGGAAAATATAGCAAATCGCTCAGAGCCATTATCCTGGGAGAGACAGAGAGGATCTGTCTCTTTCTGTAGTAGCTTAAACTGTTCTGTTCTGGATTTAAGCCGTTCCTGTACGGATGTAACAGTCAGATGGTTTGGCCCGCAGACCAGTGGCTTATGGGTTATCTCTCCATCACAATCATCGCTGACAGGACAACTAGGCCTTTCAGCACATGTGCAACGCACGCATAGCGTACCCAGTACACCCCCAACACAAACACAAAGGCTCGTGATATGGAAAAGCAAGCAAAAAAGGTAAGCTGTGCGCCACTTTACAGATACTTTGGGTATCAATTAAACAACGTCAGAGCCCGGTTCGGTTAGCATGTTCAGCGAAAACAAAACCAGCAAGCCTTTATCAACAGGAATGAAAACACACAGGAAATGCCATGCATCATAAAACCATCTGGCATAATTTGTGACAGGGCTTAGAAAATGAAAGGAAACTACACCCCATTTACTTTTCAGCCATGTAATCTGTAGCAAACACAGAAACCACCCAGTGCAAACACATTATGCATGGATATTGTCTTTCCCAAGCCCTCTACAATACATAGGGACCTACACACACACACACGCACGCACGCACGCACGCACACGCACACGCACACGCACACGCACACGCACACACACACCAAAAATAACCTGCTCTCTTCCAACAGTTGCTAGGATCCTGTCAAGTCATTCGATTGTGTTTACCTCCACAGCTTCCTGGACACTGATGGCAAGATGTGATTGGAGGGAGTTTACATGCAACAAGCGGAACCAACAACAGCCAAACAGTGTGGAGGAGAAAAGGAACTGGGTAGAATAACGTGTTCCTTCCACGCGCTAGGTCCAACCCCGGTCAGGTGAAAAGCAGCAGCTTCCTCCTCATGAAGTCACTAAACTGCCCTCACTGCACGTTGGCAGAGGGAGGGCAGTGCCCAGGATTACACTCGTCAATTGACCTGGGGTGGAAAAAGGGCTTACAAAGATTTCGGGATAAAAAAAAGAATGGTGCACAGCTCAAGAAAGGACGCAACTGGCAAGCCAGGCATGTCGACTTCTAGATGGGAAACAGGGGGAGGGGGGCAGGGGGGACGGGGACTGGCAGTTTCCTAGGGAACCACACCGGCAGGTCACAAGACTGTCTGTGGATATTTAACAGGAGGGAAGCAGCTGGAGTGTTTATCGAAGGATCTCAATGGACTCTGGACATTTCCTCTCCCCCCCTCCTCCAACTCCTTCATCTGTAAAGCAAGGGTAGAGCTGCAGTGATGGTGACCAGGACGGATGAAACCTTCGGTGGATGACTATAGATTGCGGTGAAAAACAATTTTGGGGGCTCGTGAAAATGAACTATAAACTCCTGGTCTCTATACTGCCTCCCTCCTAGCCAGCCAGGGCACCTGAATAATGTGTTCAACCAGGGAGAAACAAATACTATGTAAATAATTTGAATTCATGGGATACCAGGTAGCCAATAGAGCCAATGGGCTCCGTTCAGGGATGCATTCTGCAGTGAGGGGGTTGCTTGCAGTCCCAGTTAGCGTGAATGCTGAAAATAACAAGCACTTGAGTGGTGGGAGTGTCGGGGGTGCCTAAGGACTAGAGCACCTTTCAGATGCCAAAAAGGACGCAGCATTTCTAAGAGCCCTGACATAAACAAACGCCTTGCTTTTTCAGCAGTCCTGCTTGAGGTGCACCAGCCGTAGACCTGCGCGACATCAATCTGTGCCCCGAATGGAAGGATGAAAGCTAAAAGGCCCCATTTCAGCCCGCCTCTCCAGAGACAGAGAGCTCTTTTCATAGAGCCCCTGAATGCTTTAGTTGTTGTCAACCACGCGGTTTGTCCCTTGGCGAGAACGGGGATGACAGATCTATGGCACTGGCCCGCCGTTTGGGTGGTGTCGTCCGCTAAGCCAGCCGAAAGCATATGAAAAAGAAACGCTCATCTCGCCCAGGGCGGGAGGTGGAGTTAGATTTGAATCTAACTCCACCTCACCTCCACTATATTGGCACATTATGAAACTGCTGGAGACTGCTAGGCTGGACAAAACAACAAACAAACAAAAAAGTCCATGTAGTACCTTTAACAGCCTTTCGCTCATCCATCTCGGAGATCAAACACAATGGAATGGCCGATCGCTCAGAAGATGCTACATGATCTTTGAAGTTTGAACCTCACTATAGTCATTACAGAAAGATAGAGAGGCTAGATTCTGTCATTCAAAAGCCACATAAAAGGAATTATGATGCTGCTTGGCTGAACTTTCGACATACAGTATGTCACATGGACTGTTGATGTTTGTTTGTTTAACAAACTTTCTGTTGTAGACAGTCAATGCTGTGAGTGTGATAAGAGCGATCCTCACTTCATACATGTGTGAATTGTTTTATCGCGACAATGTCGACATTGGAAGAAAAGCATGTGTGCAGCAATGTCACATTTAAAACAAACAGCTTAATATTGAGATTTCAAGGAGTTATGATCTCAATTTGGTTAAATAATAAGTAGCCTACATACACAGAAAACCTTCAGTAACCTACCAGCCTACTGTGCATCACTAGACACAGAACGCTTTTTGTAAACCTACAAGACTAAACAAATATTCAAGTAGTCTATGTTACTAAACAGAGAAATAATCCTCTAAGCCATACAATGGGGGAACTATCAAAAGGCACAGCACAAAAAATACTGATTTTTGGTTGAATTTTGGATCTTGAAGCCAGGACAAACAACGCATCAGGAACCAAAGTAAACCCAGCCATTCTCAAAATCAAAAGTTTCGGCAGATAAATCAGAAATGGTTTATTGATGGGGGAAGGATTCTGGGTTCTGCATCATTCACATTCCCAGGACTCCCACATTGGAATGAGATTGTGACGTCTCTCATTTCTGGCCCACAAAATGGGTTTGGCCACAGGGTGACAGGGGGTTGCACTGGGGGGATTAGAATGAAGCCCAGAGTGTTAATTTAAACACTTAAACCCTATACTTAGTTGACCTTAGTCCCCCCCAATACTAGGGAGCCTCCTATTTTCAAACCTCTTCACTATAGTGGAAACAGCTGATCCACAAGTCCTCCAGAGATCTGTATTTGGGACCCTACTGTTTCCCCTCTACACTACCACCATGACACCAAATCTAATCAACGAAAATAGCTGATCTAAATTCTCACAATGGATGTGGTGAACTTTTAGATCAGCTATTTCCCACATCCAGTCCATCCCAGAATAAGACGAACTACGGCTTCAAGCCGTTAACTCAGAAAGTATGTTTGAGTGGTGGGCACACCAACTTCCAATGAACAGCTTTGTGCGTCTGTCTGTATGCATGCACAGTTTGTCCGAAAATGTTTGAGTATGGACAGCTGTGTGTGTGTGTGTGTGTGTGTGTGTGTGTGTGTGTGTGTGTGTGTGTGTGTGTGTGTGTGTGTGTGTGTGTGTGTGTGTGTGTGTGTGTGTGTGTGTGTGTGTCTGAGAACGACCTATTGACCCTTAAATTGCCTAAGTCAGCAGTGTACTTGGCACGCGGGTGCGATTTCTTTCTATACTCTTGGTGGAGTTACGTTAACACACCATATGTGTATGCATTTTGTATCATTAGACAGTGCTCCATTGCAAATAAAGGGGTGGGGGGCTTTGCAGCCTGGGATATGGTATAGTGCTCCATTGCTACCCACATGGGGGTGCTGCCTGGGATACAAGGACCCCAGAGCTCATGTGTGGCTCGGCCCCTCCGTGTCTCCAAGACCCCAGGGAGAAGCTAGTCCAGAGAGCGGGGGACTCTCACGGACAGTCCAGGAATTTTCCCACAATCTAACAAACAAACCAGAGCCACTCAGGGCAGTGAAAAAAAAAACCCTGTCCACCACATACAGCAAGGGAGGGAAGCTACAAAAACACATGCCAGAAAATATACATTACCCCCAAAGTCTATTAGGGAAGGAAAAAAAGACTGTCTAACAGTCAGTCTGAATTAACACCTTGGGAAAATGAGCTTTATATCTGAAGCTATTCAAGCAAGGAGTCGTCACGCGTCAAGACTCTTTAACCTAAAGGGTAATCTATAAGTAACTTTCAGACGCCCAGGCGAGCAGGGTCAGCTTCCACCACATAAATTGGCCAAACCCTCACAGTTCATCGGTAAATGACCTCATTATGATAATCTGGTTCTACAGAATCCAGCACTGCAAATACCATCTGCAAGGCATTAAATGGGGCGTAAGGCCACTGAGGACATCTGGATTGTTGGGGTTGAGGAGTTTGGGCCCATTTAGGGAGGATTTGTTCCTACGAAACTGACAACTGAAGATAAAGCCCCGAGGTCAGATAAACTACTGTAGACCAGAAGACGCTGTCGACAATTTGACAACGCGGGATCAAATCTCATCGCTTCTCAAGCTGAGAACATTCACATGGTGGGTTTTGTAGGAGGGGTCTTGGACCAAAACACTGACGCCGCTTGACTCCAGAAGATTTGGTTATGAATGTCTTGGGGTTAATTCTCACCACGACCCGTCGGGCTAATTGAATTCAAAGCACATAATGACAAGCTCTCTGTAAACAAAACACAATTTCCTGGAGGGTCACGCTGGCAAGTGAACAACCTGAAAATGTCAAAGGTCCGCTTGCACCACAGTGCAAGCTGACCTGTGCAGTGTGTTGAGTCTACCTTCAACAAAACCTAAAGCTGACCTCTGAAATACAAGACTGTGTCTAGACTTTCGCTTGACACAGTCTACAACGTATTATATTCGAAATAACTTTGAGTACAGAGAGTGCAAAAACAAAATGACATAATGTAAATACATGTGGATGCCCAGGGTTGATTATACATCCATTCCAGCCAAAAATGCTTTACGGTTTGACATTTGATGTCTGATGCTGAATTTGCAGCAGACAGCGTTCAATCATGTACCATGTACCTTAAGCCGGGATCAAACTCCCCAGGATTTGCGTGAGCGATGTCGTTCTACTAGATATTCCAAAAGGTTACATCTTGAGAAAACGTGGCATGCGTGAGCCTCCGTTTGAGGGGGATCAGCAACGAAAAGAATCCTCTGACTTCCTTTTATAGAAGTAACCCCCCCCCCCCCCCCCCCCCCCCCTGGACATCATGCTATTATAAATAAGAAGCTGGAATGCAGCAGGGGAAAAAAATAAACATCCAGACCACTCCGTTATCTACGCCCAGCTGTGCAGCTAAAGGCCAGGCCTTGGAAGATGATGTCACGCAGCTATTGCGTTACCTTTGTACTAACGTTCATCTCGATGTTGTGTGGATAGTAATTCACTTAGCAAAAAGGTAAGCAAACTTGATTGAAAGCTGACGCTCGTATTAAGCCTAAACACACGTAACTTGCCCTGAATTTGTCCCATCGAGCATGAAGTGCTCGGTGGCTAAATTGCTAAATGCCCATTTTGGTGCAAGTATCTGAGTTCCTCGATGCAATGTCTGGTATGTGCCAAAAGTGATGGTAAAAACACAGAACTATAGGGCAGTGTTGTCAGATTTCATAAGAGAAATAAACAACCAGTTCTATGAAAACAAGCACAAAAGAAGTGCCTACTAAGATGGATGAGCATTTTAAAAACATATGTACATGGGCTGTTTAAAAAATATACGATGATCTACGAGCTCACAACATGTTGCATGTTCAGATGGGGGTGGGAGGAGGAAAATTTGGAGAAATGTATCCAGGTGGGATCGCTGCCTTTTTGTGGGGGGGCGGGGGTAATTTGGGGAGGTAAAGTGAGTCGTGGCGTTGTGGTGGAGGCGGAGGGAAAACCTGCAGCAGTGAACAGCACTGAACAGGGGCGACTGACAGGGGGGGTTCGGGTGGGGGGGTTAGGCGGCTGACGCATTGGGGGTTTGATAAACGATTCCATATGTGCTCCAGATCCCTGGTGAAAGAGTTGCTTTGTGCTCAGCGAGGCAGCACGCGCACAGGTCCCGAGTGTAACCCCCCCTACCCCCCAACAACCCACCTACCCCCCCCTCCCACCTCCCCTCCCTCCCTCCCTTCCATCTACCGACAGAACCCTCCTGACCCTTCTCTCAGTAGCGTGGGGGTAATATTAGCCAGCCATGGGATGGGGTTCAGGAGGAGAGAGCAAAGGGGGGCTAAGCAAGGGCAGATGTACCATTTCCCAATAGGGGGGGCAGGAGAAAATGGTATAGGGGCGAAGTCGCACCCATACCATTTTCGGTTACAGGACTTTTATTAAGCAAGTAAAACATCAATAATAACATCAGCCGGTGTTGAAGTTGCAACAGACACGCAGCATGCATAAAGCTAAAGGTCTGACTCAATTAGTTAGTAGTGCAGTAGTGTTTCAAATCATTTTAAATATAACAACCTTAATGTGAAATATTTTGAGTTGCTTTGCATGCCATCGTGTTTGGTGGCGCAGACTGGGCATTTAGGGGGGCATTGCCCCCCCATGCCCATGCCTAGATCCGCCCCTGGGGCTAAAGAGTAGCGAGGCTCGGACGCAACCCGCTCTCTCTCTCTCTCTCTCTCTCCGTCTCTCTCGGACTCAGTCTTTGCTGCGGCCTGTTTTGACGGGAGCTAATTGCGTGTGACTGCACGTACGGAAGAGACGGGGTGGACCGAAACAACCGTTTCATTGAGTCGGTGGGTGTGTGTGTGTGTGGTTGGGGGGGGGGGACAGAGAGCAACCGGGAGGGAAGGCATGTATGAGGGTAAAGAAGGATGCAGGAGGAAGAGGTGTATTAGGGGGGTTCTTTGGGGGTAGCTGTCAGGGACTGAAGACGTATTAGGATATTCTCAACCCCCATTACCCCCACAGACAGCGCTGAAATCACTCTCCACAATGGGCAAATAATGCCACAAGACATTTAGGGAGGCAATTTGAGGCCAGCACCTGCTCCCCTGCACCGGCGCCTCAGAAATGATTGAAGAAGCGTTATAACAAAAAAAGGCAGATGCAAAATAATTCAACACTGCACTGTGGCCACAAGCAGATCCCCCTCCCCCTACCCTCCCCTACCCTCCCCACGCCGCCGCACATTTGGAACAATCGAGGGTGCAACCGCGAGACTTCAATTGCCTCCGATTTCAACGGGGCAGCGGAAAACCTGCGAGCCTAATCAGGTAGCCAAGGCAGCAAACTACTGTTTCCCACAACACTGTGTTATGCTGGGGCCCGGCAGGCTACAGTCCTGCTACAGTAGAGCAACAATGGCACATTGTGAGAGGCGGGAAATGGCCCGAAGAGAACCCGAGGCGTCCAGTTCACAGTTTTTTTGCAGGTTTTTTTCATGAGTTTTTAATTAGCCACCCTCTTGCACAAGTCTATTCTTTATACTTTAGAGTTAAATGTGAGCGTCACCGTGATGTGTGCGTGCACGCACGTGAGTCTGACAGACAGCGACACTTTGGCTTTTCTTCCACGACTGAGCTGAGAGAGGAAATTAAGACTATAGGGAGAGACTGCGGAGGAGGAAAGAGAGGAGGAGGAGGAGAAATAGGGGTAGAGGAAGAATGTAAAGCGTCCACCAATGTTTTCTTTAATAGATCCCATTGGACAGGGAGATTTCCTCCTCAGTGGTAGAGTAGAGAATATGGCCCCTGAGGTCTTTTCTTTTTTGCAGAATCACAGCTTGCAGTTCAGCATACTTACAGTATAGTCTAGCATACTTTAACTGTTCTCTCCTGGAAGGACAAGTAGAGGGCGAGGTCAAACATGGAAACATATTCCTTATAGGGAGTGTTAGGCGACGTTGGCAAAAACAATGAGTCAGGGACACATTTTGGGGTCACAGATGGAGTCACTTCATAGGTTGTGATGTAAATTCCCCATTCATTTTATTTTACTGAGCTTCAAGGCTGTATATTGCCGATTAAAAGGAGCATTCAGTGATTTGGTGTGATTTGGCAACCCAACCGGTACGCCCCGGTAGCAAGATGTGCAGCATGCACACACTCTACAGTAGGGGCGTGTGTGTGTGGGTGTGTGCAACAGCATGTGCAGCCCCACTCGATCATGATCGGAGGAAGGCTTCTCTCATCTGATTGAATGAAGGCCTTGCTACCCAAACCCAAACCAAAACTAGGCCTTTTGACCCCAGGGGCTCGGTCACAGGTAGGTTATCCTTATAATGATCAGCACACCCTACAGTGGGGAGGATCATCCAACCCCCCAAAAAGAAAAAAAAAGTGATATTTGAATTAAGTGAAATCACTTGAATATACCTTTTAAAAGGGTGGTGGTGGTGGTGTGTGTGTGAGTGTGTGTCTGTGTGTGTGTGTGGGGGGGGGGGGGGGGGGGGGGGGGGGGGTTGCACATTTACCTCTTGGGTCTTGCGTTCAACTGTTTGAGAAGGGCTGGTGTAAGGTAGCAGCCAACACTAAGATCATATCATGGTGGCATTGCTTCACGGTTGGCTGAGCTCCACTCCTGCAGCAGCGCCAGCCAGCCATGCAGGGCTGTTGGGCACAAAGAGGGCATTCCAGCCACGCTGCGCTTCCTCTCCAACTCAGGTGTTTCACAGCAGCGGACAGGGAGAACAGCTCCACTACTGTGCGAGGGAAACAGACCGGAGACTGTTCCAGCTGCCCGTCAGCAAGGGTGTCTCTATGGTACCACCAGCGCTTCTCAAACCCTTTTTCACGTCATATTATGGACCCAATTTGATCACTTGTATGCAGCGTGGCACGAAGTGATGCATTGTTTAGTCCAAGCCAGGGGGACCCTGGGCTTGCAAACGTGCAAGCATGCAGATCTTCTAGTTTGATAAATGTGGACAATTAGGACTGCAATAGAAACAAATCCTCATTCATGCATGCGATTTACGGGCCCTCGATCGTGCAAGTGTCGGGCAAATATCGGCCAATCAGAAAAGGGGACGCGGCTAAGTCACAAGGACCCAAAACGTAGTCCAATGATACCACCCATGTGTCTCTATGACATAGCATTGAGGAGTTATGGCAGAAAATAGTATCGGCCAATCAGAACAGGGGGCGGGGCTAAGTTACACCAATCAACGTCAGGGACGTGCCAGGACTCATTACTAGTCCAATGATGTCACCCATATGTCTCTATGACATAGCATTGTGGAGTTATGGCAGGAAATAGTATCGACCAATCAGAGGAGGGGGCGGGGCTAAGTTACACCAATCAACGTCAGGGACGCGTCAGGGACTCATTACCCAGTTCATTGCTGCCAGCCATATGTCTCTATGACATAGCATTGTGGAGTTATGGCAGAAAATAGTATCGACCAATCAGGTGCAAGTACAGGGGGCGGGGCCCCTCTTCTGATTGGTCAATACCAATCAGGACGTCAGGGACTCATTACCGGGTCCCACGATGCCAGCCATATGTCTCTATGACATAGCATTGAGGAGTTATGGCAGAAAATAGTATCGACCAATCAGGTGCAAGTACAGGGGGCGGGGCCCCTCTTCTGATTGGTCAATACCAATCAGGACGTCAGGGACTCATTACTGGGTCCCATGATGCCAGCCATATGTCTCTATGACATAGCATTGAGGAGTTATGGCAGAAAATAGTATCGACCAATCAGGTGTAAGTACCACTTCCTGTTTGGCGGCGAAGTTTGGCGCTCCGCCACGGTGGCGCCGTTTTACGAAAACTCACGATTTCCATAACTTTTCATCGTCAACGTCTTTTCTGCTTGCCGAGCGATTTTTTTTCCGAACGGACCCCCTCGCTCCGATGAGTTGGCCAAAATGCGACATGTGGAAATGGCCTAAATTGCACCAAAACGCAGCCTTTATTTTGAAATAACCGACTTCCTGTTCGGTTTCGGACGCGGCACCAAGAGACTTTTTTTTAAGTTGCGACATGATACAGGTGCGTGCCGATTTTCGTGGATGTACGTCAAACCGTATGGTGGGGCTTGAGGCACGATAGTTTTCTAGGGGGCGCTGTTGCACAATTAGGCCACGCCCACTTTTAACAATTTTACCATACGTAAATTTTTCGCACTAGTAACGTGCTTGCCAATTTTCGCAACTTTTCGTCGACGTTATGCGGCCGAAAAACGCGATTCATTCTCGGGAATAATAATAAAAAACATTGCGGTTTCAATAGGGCTTCGCACTTGCTTTGCAGTGCTCGGGCCCTAATAATGACAAGTCCTCATGCATGCCTTCTTTTCGCCTTGATGTCTGACTGTACCACATGCTATGACTAAAACAAGTATTCATCAACATGGGCGGCGTGGCCATCGGGACCACCGGGACTTTTCCCGGTGGCCTGCGCCACCTAGTGGCCTGGACAGGGTACAAAAAAAAAAAATTTTTTTTTTTTTTTTTTTTTAAACCTCCGGGGCAGGCCAGCGCGACAGGCCCAGGCCAGCCCAGGCCAGGCAAACTAGTGTTTCTCCTTCCAAAAATAAAAGGTGTTCTAGTACTACAGAGTTTAGTTAAACAGTGTGAGTGACTGAGTGTAACCTGATACCCTGCACCAGTGCACCTGCATGCGCCGGACTGGAGAGAGCGAGTTAGCGAGAGGCTCCCAGCTGGCCTGGGATCCAGGGGCGTAGCTACGGGTGGGCTGGGGTGGGCCACTGCCCACCTAAATAGAGAGCTGGCCCACCCATTGAAAACATGACTAAGAACTTGAGAAAACAAAGGACAAAGACCAGAGAGCCTCTAGAGAGAGCTTGAGAGGTCTAGACTCACTGTAGTTACAGTATAATGGGTGATTTGCGGGCACTAATCACCCAGTATAATGCAAATGGAGCTTTTCATTCACCCTTTGTTTGTAAACCTGCCAGATCGTTATCATTTGGCAGGTATCAAAACAATAGCGCTTGTTTCTGTGGGGGGACTTTCACAAGGATTTTTCAAAAGTTAACTCTGGTCTGTTCTCCTGAAAGAAAATCTGTCATGATCAGCAGACACATTGGTAACTAATTTATAAATGGCTGTGATTCAATAGTGAACAGCTGAAATCTATTTGATAATGATTGTGCTAATGAAACAAAACACTGTGTTGGTGACAGGATTATTATTTCATGTTTCATGACATTAATTCAACCATTGTACAGTAAAGGTTATATAAACTGAAATATAACCGTATATGGCAATAATAGCAATAAATAGATTTCTTGCACGTGCAAATTTGCGGCCATCACGCACGCAGCATGCCCACTCTGAATAGCTCATGCCCACCCTGAATTGAGTTTCTGGCTACGCCACTGCTGGGATCAGTGGGGGACACACCCCCTGCCAGCCCCCTTCTTGTGTGTGTGGTGGCCAGTGTTGCCAACTGCCAAAATCCAAAATGCACTAGTGGCATTTCCAAAATGCACTAGAATGCGCCAGATGCTTGCCTGGAAGGTGTGTAGACTTGGGATAATTCACATGAGGAATATTTTTAACTCTTGAGACTTGAGTGTGAAAATGAAACCAAATGGACCCGCAAGGGACCAGTTGGCAACACTGGTGGTGACCAGTGTTAGGACATGTGCACTACCTAACTTAATATATTACCAACCAAAATTCAGTAACTTGTAATATAAATACATTACTTAACAAAAAATGAATACATTATACTTTTCTTTCTGCCATTACTGCACTACTTTCTATATTACTTTCTGTCAATATGTCTCACTGCAAGTGTTCATGTGAAATTATCTCGACATCTGCAGAAGTTAAATAATTACTTATTTTCTATAATTTCTCAAATTATTTACTGGCTTCCATGAATTCAAGGAATACATTTAACTCCTTTTTCAAGTTGATCTCAAATGGATTTGGCTAGATGGTGTTTGCTTTATTGTAGGTATGCCACTGGCCTACACAATATTTTATTAATAGTGATACTAAATATTTTGTAAAACATTTTTAAAGTAATATGTAATAGTAATATTAGTTCGTTTGAAAATAAACCTTTGAAGGCACAGTAGCTTTGTCATGCTTCGACTTTTGCGAGGTGAGGTGGGGGGGGGTGGGGGGGGGGTGGCCTGGCCAATGGCAAAGTCCAGATGGCCTGGCCAGCCCCACTCCGCCCCTGTTCATCAATGTTTGGAAAACAACTGCTGTACACAAACACATTGACTTTACTATAGTGCGGGCCCTCTGTTGCCCGGCTCCATCCATGCTCTACAAATGACAATGCCTTGAAGCTGGCCCTGAAAACATTTCCTTCTCAAGATAATCTATCACTTATCCATCGCATTATGCCCGTGAAGACTCCCAAGAAACCGCACACAACTGCCGAGGCAACCGACATCCTCATGGATTGATTGAAGCCGGTCGGTCGGAGAGGAAAAGGCTGAAAACCGAACAAAAGTTTCAATTTCCTGTTCGGTGCATTCATCTCCTCGCTTGTGTCACGTACCATACGCGTGGTGTATGCAAAAAGTACAAGTAAAAAAAGTAAACTTTCCACAGGATAAATCCATCATAACTGCAAGCACGTTACACATGCCATATTATGTTCATAATGGCCGGGATACAGGGATCATTCATAATACAGTATGAATGATCAACCGTGTAATATATTATATGATGTGTACAGACCACAGAGCAGGCATTCAATACTCTTCTAGCTTAAACCGTAGCCAGTTATTATTGAATATTAATGCCCGTGAGTTTTATAACTCAGTCTGTGAAATGCAGGCCGCGCTGTCTGCAGGGCAGGGCGCGCAGCCAGCCAGCCAGGCATACTGTCCATGTCACACTGGAAAAGGGTTTTCATCCTGCTTCCTAAAAATACATCTGTGCCGTTGTGTAGATATAGACCCATATTGCGTGCCGTGTAACTCTAGCACTGCAATGTAAAAATAAACGCAATGCTGTTTGTGTGTGTATGTGTGTGTGTGTTTGTGTGTGTGTGTGTATGTATAGGCCCATATGGATGGATGCCCATAATGTAACTCGAGTATGCAAGATGTGAAAGTAAGTTTGCCTCCTCCAAATGCAACTCGCATGCCACTGAACTAACCCCACCATAAGAACACTTTGACTTTCTCCAACATCTGTGCCGATGTTGATGAAAGTTTATGATTGAGAGGAGGACTGGATGGAAGGGGGAGGGCATTGTTACATTAGTATTTAGTATAGCAATGCAACATGATGATGCGCTTCTCAAGTGTTCACTAATCAAAACTGTATAGATATCAAAAGTAGAATAATACTAAGAAAATAATTGATAGTTTGCAGCCCTAATACAGAGTCCGGTGTAAGATTATACCCTCACTACTGATTACTCCCAGACGACTGTTGCTTCATGCCAGAGAGAGGCAGCATGCACTGATACAGTAACCCAGGCATGCTGCCTGCCTGGCTGCCCGTCCGCCCACCACCACCACCACCACACAAAGAGTGAGTTGGCTTGATCAACACCACACTCCGGCAGAGAGGTTTTTTTACGTGCGCTGTGGGAGCTCAGTGTGTTAGTGATGACTGTTAGACGAGACTGGGACACTGGCCATTTACTTGTAAGGCTAATTGATGAACTACAGGAACAGCACGGCTCTGTGTGCCTGTGAGCTGTCAAGCAATGTTATTGATGCAAACATGATAATTAGTCCCTATGTGGCCAATGTTGCATTATTAAAACTCACTTGTAACAATGATAATAGATAAAAACTTAGATCACAATTCTTTGTGGTATTTTTGTCTCTGTACTTTTGCACGTACAGTCACGTATTTACCCTTTAGGAGCAGTGGTTTTTACCACAGCCTGGGAGAATTTAGGGCTTTCTGTGTGCCTTGTGTGGGTTTGAATGTTATCTTACGCCATGCATGCAACAAACACAGCACATGCAGTAGCCTATAGTCTGCAGTGCATATAATTTGCATCTTAACTGCAAGGCGCAATACTGGCTAAAAACCATGTACTGTAACCCAGTGTACTGTAACGACTGCCCTGTTGCACTATCATTGTGCATGATTGAGTGTGTCTGTTTATGTCCAAGCGCCACCACCCAAGAGCAAACAGGAGGAAAGCCCAGGGCCAGAAGCAGCACTGGACTCGGCAGGCTATGAGGGACACACACACACACACACACACATATATATACACACACGCCACCGACCCCACCTCCGGAAAGCCAGGTCCAAAGCCGCTGCTGCCGCCGCACCAGCTTCTCACCTTACTGCCGCCGGCGGGCACTGGCCCATGCCAAGCATAACATCTGGACCCGGCGGAGCAAGTAAACCTCTGTCTCAGCGGCTGGTAGGAAACAATGGCCCTGTCTTTCCCCAGGCCAGCCCTCCCTCTCTCCCTACAGCCAGGAGGACTGGTGAGCAGGAGCTAACCCAGGAAAAGCCAAGCGGTGCTAGTAGAGAGGAACGTAAAGACACACACACACAAAAATGCCATGTGTGGGCATTCCATTACCTGGTAATGCACACACCAGCCACCCCCGAGCTGAGCAAGGCTCCCACTTCCAGTCATACCTTTAACCGCACGCACGCACACACGCACACGCACACGCACACGCACACGCACACGCACACGCACACGCACACGCACACGCACACGCACACACACACACACACACACACACACACACACACACACACACACCAAAAAGCCTCCAGTCTCCAGCGCTCTGTCAGCAGTAAACAGTAGTCTGGGGTACAGCAATAAAGAGAAGACCTCAGACCAGTCACCTTGTTACTCTTGGACGGCTCAGACCTACATTTTCTTCCCCCCTTCCTTATTCTAAAATACACAGGTACAGGCCCAAACCCGGGTGGGACAGCTGCTTGAATAAAGCCAGAGGGCAAGCAGGTGAGCGCTGCCAATGTGTTTTCGGCTGCTGTGTTTAAATTTAACATGCCGAGCAGTCGACAAAGCCAAGCGCGCAGAATGCTCAAAGCGCATTATAAAAAGCTCAGTGGATTTCACGAGGGATATGAGGCACGGCTATTTGCAGCAGAGGCTTAATATTCTCAATTAATGTGTGTCTCGCTGCCAGCCAGCAGACCAGAGGACTCGATCTCTGCCGGGTTCTGTGGGTGGGTGGCCCTCTTGGAAGCCTGTAAATCATGTGCGTTTTACACAGTCACAAATTCCTTCGGCGGTCCTTTACAGTACAGTGAGTAAACTGACAAATCCCTTCAAGCCAACGTACTCTGAATAGGTTAGCCTGATTAAAGGGTGATTTCCATGTCAAACATCATCCCAATCCCTTCACCCATCATCCCAATTTCTCATCTTTTAGTACATTTTTTTCTTGCTAAGTCTCTTCCAAACAGTTAAGTATTACTGTCTGTGGCTTAATGGACTCTCCAAGTACAACACTGAGCCAGGAGTAGAGGGACACAGTTGATGGTTAAGTCAAGTGCCTAATGGGCAAAGCTGTGTCGATGATCCCAGTTGATTTTGTGCTCAGTGTGAGGCCTTCGCCTGTAATGTAATGCCTTAGCAACGGCCATGCACTAATGACAGATGTTGTCAGATTAAATACCTCATATTCATAACACTATAACACCCTATAAGAGTGGAATAATGATGTGTGGCTAAAGACACAGGCAGATAACAGAAACATTCTGTTTCTGACTGTTTTATGACAGAGAACTTGTTGTTAGAAGGTGAAGGGAAACAAACAATTGAGGGAGGAAATCTTATTTTTCACTTTTGTAATCCATGTTGTGTGATCAGGCTAATTTCTGATGTTTGGACAGCAGGAAACAGGAGACTGCAGATCTGTTCTTTGTTACAAGGAGAAATATTTGGACATGCCGCCGGTGTTATGATGTAAAACACAACCTGAATGAAGGCACACGGGCCAAATTTTGGCAAAACAAGAGGACAGACAGACGGAGAGACAGAGACAGGCCTGCTGTCTGTCTGGATAAAGCTACAATCAATGCTCTGGATTTTCCAGTGCTGCGAGGATGACAGTCAGCCAGGGCCGCCGAAGGGGATACAGTGCCCTCTATCTGCGGCCACAGGAATAGCATTGGTCTGCCCAATTTACCTACTGAACGTTATTGCGAGGTCATCCGCGTGTGTGTGCGACACACACACACACACACACACACACACACACACACATTACAAAGCATTCATTTTCATCAGTGATCTTCGACCAATATGAAGGACAGTAATGTCATTGAGAAAACAAGCTTCATTCAATACCATATCAAAGCTTCAAGATAGAGTGTGAGAGCCTATGCTGTGCAGACATGGAGTGAAATGCATCAGAATGTGGCAAACAAAATCGTATCTTCCCTTTCAGATGCTCTGATGAAATAAAATTCAACAACATCCAATATTAACACATGATACAGCTCGATCGTCACCACCACCACCCATAGTATTCCCGTTCTTTGACATCATGTCTCATCGTGACACGCGTCAACGACAGTGACAGTGTGTATAGCATGTTAACCTACGATGAAAAACGCACATTTCACTTCATCATAGTTGCTGGCTTCAGTGCAAAAGCAATTGCAGTCGATGGTGATGGTGGTGATGACATGATGATTTCCCATCTACAGCTTCCATGCGCACTACTAGCCTACAACACACAGCACACTCACGACACTGCCACTGACTGGGCACAATTGACAAACCGAAGAGATGGCGGCAAATATACGGTAAAAACGTGTAAAATAGCTCTATATAGTAGGCTTACCGAGTCCGATGGATTCGTCGCGGCCGTCCGTACAGGCAGAGACAGTCAAACAGATGTATATCACGCTTATTCGGATGATGTTAAATCCTTTCTTGACGTCGTGTCAGTCACTGTCAAAATGTAACCAAACGCAACCAAACGAAGCCTCGCCGCTAAGGTGCCACCAAACAGCGCGTCCGTCCGTGCAGAGTGTATGTGTGTACTGACTGACTGTAGTGTGTTCAGTTGTTGTAGTAGTAGCAGCAGTTCATTGAGCCTCTCTCTCAATGCTGCTGGTTCTGCTGTGTTGTACAGCTGTCTGCTTTACAGTGAATGGAGGGAGCACTGTGTGTGTGTATGCAATGCATGTGTGAACGCACGACAAGACGCTCCTCGGCACAGCAGCAGCAGCAGCACCACGCCCCCCATCCATAAATTCCACCCTCCCACCCCCGTTTCTCCTTTTAAAGGGACAGTATGACCACAGCAATCTGGGAGAGATGCCAATTTATCTTTCTATAATATCAGTGGTGGGGGGAAAGTACTATAGGGCCTATATTTTTGAGGGCCACTCCTATTATGTCCAGCTTTGAGGGTTTGTGTAAACAGAATTATTTGGAGTTTGCCTCTGAGATGAGGTGTAGTGAAGTAGAAAAAGTGTAGACCCACTGTAGGGTGTCCCCGGGGATGCAACAGGCCAGCATGCTCGATCCTAGCCTGGCCTAACCTGAAATGATTTTGGCCTGGGGGGCAGGGTGCCGTCTGTTTTTGGACGGCAGATGAGCTGATTTGATTTGATCTCACCAACGTGTTTTCATCCCTGGCCCCTCCACTGCTGTGCTACGTCACATAATTTGGAGCGATGCCCACCCCGAAAGGTTGACTACCTCTTCTAGGGAACTGTGGGAAACAAATTTGTCCAAACTTTTCATTTTCATGCAACATAGACGAAAATGAACACGGACGAAAATGAAAACCATGTCGAGGCGAGCTCGATCCTGACTGGAGAAAGGCCTCTAATATCCTGATTGGATGAAGGCTCCTTCTATCCTGATTGGATGAAGGAGGCTTTGTCACCCATTCACCACCAAAACCAAAACTAGTTTTTTTTTTTTGGCGAGTGCTATACTTTGGGGACAGAGAGGAACTAATTATATGTTCAGCACTTTTATCGGGAGGATTATCACAAAATCATGAAAAACTGCAATGCTGCACTCTATCGAGTGCCAACTTGCACATTGCACACAAGCAGGACATACATGAGCCATGGACATGGCCTACTTGTGTTGTGAATCGTGCATCAGTCAGTGTGTGTGTGTTTGGGTGGTCAGGGTGAGAGAGCACATGACATACATGACATACAGTATATAGAGCTAACCTCCTTCCCCCATCCTTCTTTCATGTCTCCCTTTTGACTGATATATTTAATCTCTTGCAGGCCCGCCCCAAAGTTACTAGCGTGGCCTAGCCCAGCAGACGGCTAAAACTCGAGTTGTTAACAGGCCCGAAAATTAAGATCTTACCCCCCAAAGTGCCAGGACTCGCCCAAAATACATGCAACCTATATGCCTTTACGGCAAGGCCGCTTGAATCTTACTTTGTACTTAGTTACTGTACAGCACTGAAAATAATAAAGGTTCATTAACCTTTGCTAACATTGTGCAGTACTGTATGAAGGCATACGTTGCATGCCAAAAACAGCAGATCTACAAGCTCACCACTTGTGGCAGCCTCAACATGCTGTGAACTTGTAGATATGCAACTTATTTGCTGCACAGCACCGTCAGAAGGATGAAGTATAAATAGAGCTTAAGAGTTTAATCTGCTGAAATATGAAGAAACTGCACTGGCTGTTTTGATCTCCCCATAATCCCCCATTAATTGCACATTCTGAGCATTCATTTTGACCCGCAATCCATCAATTGCATGGTCATTTCCCCATATGTTTGACAGTTCGTATAAAGGATTACTAAGTAACAGTTGCAAAAGCAGCGATGTTGCCGCAATACAGCAACGCGCAGCAGCGTGATGTAACCTATATGATGACACTGACTGGTCCGCATGTACCCGTCCATACCCTTTCGAGTTTAGGGGGGATTCTGTAGTTTCAACGTACAGGATATTTCAGTATATTCTTTTCTTTTAGGTGCCTTCTTTTAGGTATTTTACTCAATCTTTCACACAAGCACTTTGTATAAGTGCAAATAGGCCTATTCAATTCATTCAAAAACGTATCTATGCATTTGCGAGTATAATCTAGACCTATAGAGCTTAAAGGGCACCCCTTTTGCAACCATGTTATTTTAATGACGTTTGACAAGTGACAAGAAACACTTTCCTGGCGGTTTTACGTGGGTAATATTTTAGTATTTCAGTGTCCATGATGGCTTGAACACTATAGGTCCACGGTCAACCTGGAGTACAACGCTTTGGTGCACTGCTCCTCCTTGTGGATAGAAAGTAAGTAAGCCCCGACTCTGAAATACTAAAAATATCTAAATATCTAAAAACACATTTGACCTACATATAAACCCTCAGAAAAGTGTTTCTTGTCTCCTCATTACATCACTTGTGTGATGGAGCGGGTGCAAGTTAAGTGATCGGTGCAGTGGGCGGTCGGCCGTCCCTTTGGGTACTCTGATTGGCCGGTTTAGCTGATGACGTAATGCCTTTATAACTATTGTCATAAGTATTTAGCCCGCTCCACTCAAGCGCAAGTAGGCCATGGCTTACTGCAATCAGTCTGTTAGAAACAGCTTGTGATGTCTAGTTTCATGATGGGAGAGAGAGATGGGGTCATGGCCATGGGGCAGCACAGGGGAATTGATCTGATAAAAAAAGAGTGCTGCATGTCTTTTAATAAAGATCAACAGGGAGTGAGTGGCTTTGACAGCTGTATGTATAACAGACTGCAGCTCTTTAAGTGCCAGCAGCATTGTTGTCTTTTGACGCCACCGCACTATTATTGTGCCGAGACTGTGTGGACACGACAGTTTGACAAGAAACAGACGTCAATGCTAAGTGGGTCACTGTCACCTGGAACACCTGCGAATGTCAACAGATTATGATGATGATGATGATGATGGTGATGTCTTAAAGATGGATTGCCATGATTTTTTCTTACCTAAAAAATGATCATCAGGTATTAATGTTATATGAAAACTAAGATTTTTTTCCCAAAAAGTGTACAGTGTTTGTTAAACTATCATTTCTATGATTTCACCCTACCAGTTCATTAAGTATGCCTGGTTTGCCTGGTGGGTGGTGATGGGTGGAGATCCACCTGAACTGAAGCCACACCCACAGCTTTAGTTGTATGATAAAGGGGGAGGGGTTAGGGGAGGGGCTGAGCACATAATGTTGACGTTTTTTTTTTCGTTGGCACGTTTGACTGGAAAGGTTCAGCCCCCAGGAAGAAACCCTAAATACAAAGGGAAGACATGATTGCACATAAAAAACACATCAAGGGGTCTATTTTTATACCGTCACCTCTTAAACATGTACACAATTGGGAAAAAATACAAAAATCATGGCATCCCCTCTTTAAAAGTGACAAACACCTAACCTTTACTCCATTTGCAGGATGAGTTATGGGCAACTTGATTGACCGATAAATAATATAGCGTTGCTATCGGGCAGAAAACCTCCTCTCAAGTGTTTTTGCTTTTTTTGTAAACCCTACTTGATGTCTACACAAAGTCACTACACAAAGGCATGGAAAGTACGTAGCATCAGATCCACATGCCCAAAAGCGATGGTGATCACATATAGCCAAAGGAACTTTTCATGTCAGACAACTTCGGTACAGGTGCCACATATTTTAATAATTCTGGCCCTGAAAGCGCACAACAATTACCAGAGAGAACTAGTGGAGTTGTCCAGTAGCTCATGAGCAGTTTGCCTTGTCAAGACTTGGCTGACATCACACAGTGGAACTGAGTGATTCAGCCCAAGGGAGAAACCAAAGTAAGGGGCCTCGATTAATCTCTTCAATTTCCAGGGCTGCCGGTGGGGGGAGGTCAAATCTATAATCCAGAGTGGATAGAATATCATAGGGGAGTTCGCCCTCATGGCACATAATGATACTCAGTAACTTTAGCCAGGGTCCGTCACAGTGGACCCCCTCCAAGTCAGTCAGTCAGGGCAGACAGACATGCATTCAGTCAGTGATGGAGAACTGGCGACATACGGTATAGCGCATACATAAACACACACTCACACAGAGTACCCCAAAAACCGCATTCACAAACTGCATAAACATGTCCACGGACTGACATGTATGCAAATGCATATACACACGCATGAGCGATCACACGCCCACACGCATGTGCACATACACAGGTCGTACCACCCAAGTCTTCTCCCATATGGCTCCAGGAGTCCGTTCAGAATTAATGTAACCATCCTTCTATTGTTTGGAGTACAGTATACATGACATATAATTAACCTATCATGTCCTAGTGAGCACCGTCATAGAAGGGGTGACGCCACCGCAAGGAGGAATTAAGTAGTTTTCCAGTGATCCCATTGATGGGGATACTGGTCCGACTCCGAGGCTTCAGGTTTATACACTGCCCTCTGAGACACATGGCCCGCATGACTTAGCAGAAAATACATATTTATATGTTGAAATATTTGCACAAATTTTACCAAAATATCCGCTCATATTTGTACCACCTCATGAGCTTGTAGATTTGCTATTTTTGAATAGCCAAAATATAACGTGAAACTGCACTACGACGACTGACAACTTGCGCATTGCACACAAGCATTACATTGCCTACTTGTGCGTGATCAGAGCATGCAAGCTCAGGCCAAATAGGTGATACATCACCATTACACCATCAATTAAACCAGCCAATCATCAACATTCTTAAAACACGGTCGACCACCGACCACCGCAAACTGATTGAAGCACTTGCGCTCGCTCTGCTTGTGCAAGTAAATACGGTTAAAGTGTTAAAATGATTGTGACCCTAGCTGAGGACCCCATGGTTATAGGTACCCTGACCTCCCAGCCCCACCAGGCACCCCTGAGAACCAAATAACGTACGGTAGTTAGGGAATAGGGATAGCCCCAGCTGTATGCTAGCTGAGAGCGTTTGAGGAGATACATCAAGCACACCTCAAGCGATTTCAAATAGCTTGAAGCCATATTTCTCTCCAGGTCTGATGGAGAAAGCCAAAGCTAACAGATTTAGTTACACCAGACATCGGCGTCTGTCAATCAGAGAGGCGACGGCTTGTAGGTCGACGGCCTTGATTTGACAGGGTCACAGACACCAGAAGGGCTGGTCTGAACGGCGGCTCTGCAAGGGGGTTGGGGGGCTATATGGAAGCCACTGACTGACTGGAATCAGAAAAGCACACACACACACACGCACACACGCACGCACACACACACACACACACACACACACACACACACACACACACACACACGCACGCACACACACACGCACGCACGCACGCACGCACGCATACACACACAAACACACGCACACACACACACACACACACACACACACACACACACACACACACACACACATGCACTCACATTATAGACAATATACAAGTTTTTAAGCGAGGGACCAAAATAAGCTTCTTTTTTTTTAAACAGAGCATTCAGTGATTTGGGTGATTTGGAAAACCCTCTGGTCCCCCCAGTAACAACATGTGCACATGTACACACTCTACCCACACCCACTCAATTCCGATTGGAGGATGGCCCCTCTCATCCTGATTGGACGAAAGGCTTTTCCCCCAAAGCCCAAATTGAAAATACCGTACCGTACTTCATTTTGCCATGCAGGGACCCACAGGAATCCCTTCAAAAGATCCACGGCGGTCAGCCACTTTGAGGACCCATTGCTGAGTGAAAACAGCAGGATTTTTCAGAACCAGATAACACATTTAATGTAAGTAGGCTAATGAGATTTAGTTCAACCACTTACAGTAGAAATGATAAGCCACAGATCCAAGTACAAAAGTGTACTTCAACAAAGGACTGCCATAGGGCAAGGAACAAAGCAGCACTTAGGGTTGTGTGTGTGTGTGTGTGTGTGTGTGTGTGTGTGTGTGTGTGTGTGTGTGTGTGTGTGTGTGTGTGTGTGTGTGTGTGTGTGTGTGTGTGTGTGTGTGTGTGTGCATAATGTCCAGCCACATGTGTTGTCATCCTACCCCTGACCAAACGTGTGGAAATTCTAATCAATTTAGTTTGAGGACTTTCATCTGGTGAAAACAAAAGCACCACGGGCTGCATGTTTGGACCCTTTCAGCGCCATTACCGCTCACAGTTGGTGTGACTGTGTGACATGGATCAAGACCAGCTCAAGACACACCGAAGCGTGAAAGCATTTCTGGTCTACATCTTGGGATAAAACGCCTTAGTGCCCTTGACCAGGGGCACTTATCTCAAATTGCCTGAGTAACAAGCCAGCTGTATAAATGGGTTGAATCGTTCGATGTGGTGAAAATTACTCCAGTGAGTGTGTCCGTTCAGCAATGTGAATGATGATGGAAAATAATAGGGAGTCGCTGAGAGGGAAATGACTTCATGCATTCCAAATGACAAATTTCTTTCAAAGTAGGGAGAGTTATTGGACATGTTAATGCACAGTAGTGCTCTCTTTCACAAAGAGAACATTCTCAGCACTATAGCACACTATGTACCCATGAAGGATGCTTCCTTCATTGGTACATTGGATACCTGCATACATTGGATACCTTGGATGCTCACTGATCGATTGGGCGATTTGTTTCTTGGCCCCTGATTTACAGTCACAGTACTGTCTGATTTATACTTAGTTGCACACTGGTGTTGCACTGGTAAAATAATGTGTCACATTTGTGATGCGTTTGTGATCAGCTTGCAGATCTGTTATTTGAGCACACAATACGAGCATGCAACAAGTATATATGTCATGGCCCTAGGTGCCATGAATGTTCTGTATTAAGAAATATATTTTTTATTTGTCATTATTTGTCATTATACTTAGAATTGTATATAGGAAAGTTTGCCACCTGGTGGTGTAATTTATTTTTGGCACTCCTTCACTGCTCTTTCTCTGAGCTGCTTAATTAATAAGCCCATTCAGCTGGGTGCTTTTTCCCTGTACTGGGGCTCAGTCAAACAAATGTTTGGTGCGGTACAGATCTCTCACATGCCTTTCTCCTGTCCAGACGCCCTCGGAAGGCATTGTCTGTAAGTTTGTTGTTTGTTTTTTGAAATGTATGTTTATATCTAACTGGAAATGTTTATATTCTAATGCTGTATGATTTATTGTATTTTGTATTTTCTGTTACAGTTTTACCGCTTGCCAAATTTAAAGTAAAGATGAAAGACGACGACACACGACCCGGTTTTTTGTCTTCTTGAATTTGGGTGGTTAGCTGTGGATCGCCTGCGTGCAGGAAGGCCAATAACAGTAAAAAGACACTTCTTCACGCTGTCTGCAGTGGGAAATGGATCCAGCAAGTACAGCCAACGTGGATGCGCAACCAGACACGGAGCAGCAGGTAGACAGCCCTGTTCCATCAGAACCGGAGCAGCAGGTAGAGACCCCTGTTCCATCAGAACCAGAGCAGCAGGTAGAAACCCCTGTTCGACCAGAACCTGAGCAGCAAGTTGAAAACCTTGTTCAGCTTAATCCACAGCAGCAACGCAGCACTGTTGTTGTTAATGCAGATGTCCACCACAATATAACTGGCCTAGAAGAGTTGACAGTTCGTTCAGAGTGCTCTCGGTCATCTAGGTCACATAGGTCACATAGGACCACATCTACAACATCCTCCAGAGCGAGGGAAGCCATAGCAAAAGCTAAAGCTAAAGCCCAGGCAGCACAGGCCAGAGCTGCCTTTGCCAATAAAGAAATTGAAATGAAAGTGGAGAAAGCCAGGCTAGAAGCTAGGTTAGAAGCACTGCAAGAAGAGAAAGAAAGAGATGCCGCTGTTGCAGAAGCAGATGCTTTACAGGCAGCTTTGGAGGATGAAGAAATAGCAATAGAAAGTCGTGCGAAATCATCTCTACGTAAGTCCTCAGATCTCAGTGTCGAGAATCTAAGAGCCCACGACAAGGCTAACACAGAGAGGTTTAGCATTAAAGTAGAGAACCCTAATCCTACTAGGCCTAAATGTTCATCACCTTCGCCACGCCATGAACAAGACATCGAACGTGTTACAACCTATCATGACCTGTCCATCCCTGGCCCTGAAGTAAGGCGGGGAGGCAGGAGAGAAAACAGTCCTCACACGCCAGATCCTCGCAGCAGAAAAGTGAAGGAGGAGACCTACTACACGCCAGATCCTCGCAAGGAGAGCCATTACTCGCCAGATCCTCGTTGCAGGACAACTCCAAGCAGAGCCAGTCCTCGAGGTGAGCCTTACAATGTCTCTGCCACAGATGATCTTGCCCGGTTCCTTACTAGGAGCCAGCTCTTAACCACTGGGTTAACAAAATTTGATGATAAGGTAGAACACTTCTGGGCCTGGAAATCATCCTTTTTCAGTGCTATTCAGGGTCTTGGCCTAACAGAGGCAGAGGAGCTTGACCTCCTGATTAAATGGCTCGGCAAAGATTCAGCAGAGCACGCGCTCCGGATTAAATCTGTCCACGTTAAGCATCCGGCAGCTGGGCTAAAGATGGTATGGGAACGCCTAGAGGAATGCTATGGCACACCGGAAGCCATCGAAAGGGCTATGTTTGCTAGACTCGAGAACTTTCCCAAGATAACAAACAAAGACCCACAGAAGCTTCGAGAGCTTGCTGACCTTCTGCTAGAGCTGGAAGCAGCAAAGCAAGACCCCTACTTAACAGGATTGTCCTTTCTAGATTCAGCCATGGGTGTTATTCCGATTGTGGAAAAACTTCCTTACTATCTGCAGGATAAATGGACATCCTATGGCTTTAGATTTAAGCAGGAGCACAATGTTGCATTTCCCCCTTTCTCAGTCTTTGCAGACTTTGTACGCAGTGAAGCCAAAGCTAGAAATGACCCTAGTTTTAGCCTACCCAGTTCCCAGTCTGCCCCAACTAAAAAAGAACGGTTTGACTACAAGAACAAAGGAAGGCAGTCTGTACAAGTCCACAAGACTCAGGTAGGCCCTCCCAAACAAGACAGTGAGGCTAAGAAAATAACCGAGGACTTACGAAAGAACTGTCCCATTCACAAGAAACCACACGCTCTCGCCAAGTGCCGAACCTTTAGGGGAAAACCGATAGAAGAGCGTCGGCAGTTCGTCAAGGACAATGCCATTTGTTTTCACTGCTGTGCATCAACAAACCATGTTGCCAAAAATTGCAAAATTGACGTCACTTGTGCTGAGTGTGACAGTGATAAACATGTTACTGCACTCCATCCTGGTCCTCCACCCTGGAAGTCAAAGCCCTCACCTTCTGGTTCAGACAACGGCGGGGAGGAAGACACAGGAGAGCTAGAAGAAGTGCAGGCAGTATCATCCAAGTGCACAGAAGTATGCGGTGAGGGAGTAAGTGCAAAAGCATGCTCTAAAATCTGTCTGGTGAATGTTCATCCAACTGGTCACCGAGATCTTACGAGACGAATGTACGCCATACTCGATGAACAAAGCAACAAATCTCTAGCCAGGTCCAAATTCTTCGACATCTTTGACGACCAAAGTCCTCTACATCCTTACACGCTAAAGACTTGTGCAGGTGTTGTGGAAACCGCTGGTAGGAGAGCTTGCGGCTACGTTGTGGAGTCTCTAGACAAGGGAATCAGTCTCTCACTCCCAACCTTGATCGAGTGCAATGACATCCCAGACCACAGGTTAGAAATACCAACCCCTAGTGCAGCTCTTCACCACAAGCATCTCAAGCACTTGGCAGGTGAGATACCTCCTTTGGACCCTGATGCTGACATTCTGTTGTTGCTTGGTAGAGACCTCCTACGAGTGCATAAAGTGAGGAAACAGGTGAATGGTTCCCATTCTGCTCCTTTCGCCCAAAAGTTAGATCTTGGCTGGGTGATAATTGGAGATGTGTGTCTCGGCACAGCTCATAAGCCCTCTCCGGTGCACGCGATGAAAACGTGCATTCTTGAGAATGGTCGACCAAGTTACCTTACTCCCTGCGACAGTCTTGTACAAGTTAAGGAGAAAGTCAAAGACTCTGTCTACAAACCACTCACCTTGGTACAGTCTGACCTTGTCAGCTCAGCTACGACGTCTGTTGACCACACCATAGGTCAGCTAGTGTTCCTTTGTACAGAGAATGATCACAAACTTGGTCCTTCCATTGATGACCAGCGGTTCATGCAGATCATGGACAAAGAGGTCTTTCGTGACAGCACTAACAGTTGGGTTGCGCCCTTACCCTTCCGCTCACCAAGAAGGCAGCTGCCAAACAACAGGGAGTATGCCTACAAGCGCTTGATGTCAGTTTGCCACACTCTCAAGAAGAAACCAGAAATGAAGGCGCATTTTCTGGAGTTCATGCAGGATATGTTGGATAAGAATCACGCTGAGGTGGCACCTGAACTTCCAGATGGGAAAGAATGCTGGTACCTTCCATCTTTTGGTGTTTACCACCCCAAAAAGCCCAACAAGATCCGGGTAGTTTTTGACTCAAGTGCCCAGTACGAAGGAGTCTCCCTCAACAACGTCCTCCTTACGGGACCAGATCTCAACAACAGTTTACTGGGCGTCTTGATGAGATTTCGGAAGGAGCAGGTTGCTGTCACAGCAGACATTGAGCACATGTTCCACTGCTTCATAGTCAAAGAGGAAGACAGAGATTACTTGCGTTTCTTGTGGTTCCGCAATAACGACATGAACAGTGACATCATCGACTACAGAATGAGAGTTCATGTCTTTGGGAATAGCCCGTCTCCCGCGGTGGCGATTTACGGCTTGCACAGAGCAGCCAGAGAAGAAGAGGGAAACTACAGCAGTGATGTCAGAAGATTTGTGGAAAAGGATTTCTACATGGACGATGCTCTGAAGTCATTTGCTACGGAAGAGGAAGCAATTCATTCCCTCAAACAGACACAGGACATGCTCGCAAGGTCTAACCTCCGACTGCACAAAGTGGCCTCCAACAGAACGGATGTCATGGCTGCTTTCCCTTCTAGTGACCGTGCCAAAGACATAAAGGATCTTGACCTCTCTACCGACGAGATCCCCATGCAACGCAGTCTCGGGATATGCTGGAACGTTACCTCAGACACGTTCACATTTCAAGCCCTCGATGATGACAAACCATTCACCCGCAGGGGTGTACTGTCCACCGTCAATAGTCTTTTTGACCCCCTAGGCTTTCTATCCCCTGTGTCCATTCAAGGGAGAGCGCTTCTCAGAGAGCTGACACGTCCAGGGGAAGAATGGGATTCGCCACTCCCTGCAAACATGGAGTCTGAGTGGCTCGAATGGAAAGCATCATTGAAGCACTTGCAAAACCTGCAAATTCCCCGTTGCTACAGTACATTCTCTCCGTCCAGTGCCAAGTCAAGAGAACTGTGTGTGTTTGCTGATGCTTCCACCAAGGCAATTTCAGCAGTCGCATACTTGAAAGTCACGGATCAAGAAGGCCACATTGACGTGGGGTTCGTCTTCGCTAAGTCTAAGTTGGCACCTCTACGTGAGACCACAATACCCCGGCTAGAACTCTGTGCGGCAGTTCTTGCGGTAGAGGTCGCAGAGCTTATAGTCAGTGAAATAGAACTGCCAATGGACTCCGTCACCTTTTTCTCTGACAGCAAAGTTGTACTCGGCTATATACACAACGAGACCAGGCGCTTCTACGTGTATGTCAGCAACCGTGTTCAGAGGATCAGGCAGTCGACACATCCAGAGCAATGGAGGTATGTGCCATCCGAGCAGAACCCAGCAGACCATGGCTCCAGGTCAGTGCCAGCAGCCCACTTGGCAGACACAAACTGGTTTACGGGACCAGCCTTCCTGACAAAGCTTGACACGCTTTCCCCAAGACAAGACATGTCATTCCACCTCATCGAACCCGCAACTGATGTGGAATTACGGCCACAAGTGTCTGTACATGTCACTCAAACCTCCATGAACCGACTAGGGACAGAACGCTTCAAACACTTTTCCAGCTGGAGCTCCCTGCTCAAGGCAGTAGCACGTCTGACTCACATCGCTCAGTCTTTCACACCTTCGACTCAACACAGTAATTGCAAAGGCTGGCATCTCTGTGACCACGCAACCACTGTAGAGCAGCTGGAAAGAGCCAAGAGACTCGTGATAAAGAGTGTCCAGCAGGAAGTCTATTCAGAAGAGTTCCAGTGTTTTGCAGAGAAGAGGAACCTGCCTAAGCACAGCAGACTCCGAAAGCTGCATCCAGTCGTTGACGCTGATGGGCTTATTCGTGTTGGAGGACGCATCGCCCAAAGCAAGCTTGAGGCAAACGACACAAATCCCATCATCATTCCTGGCCATCATCACGTCGCATCCCTCCTGGTGCGTCATCATCACGAGATGGTGAAGCACCAGGGTCGTCATTTCACCGAGGGAGCTATAAGAGCTGCCGGGCTGTGGCTGGTAGGTGGCAAAAAAATGTTTGAGAGGCATCTTCTACAAGTGTGTGACCTGTAGAAGATTACGAGGGAAGATGGAGCAACAGCAGATGGCCGAACTCCCGGCGGAACGTCTCCAAATGGCACCCCCCTTTACTTACGTCGGCATAGATGTTTTCGGCCCTTGGGAGGTCACGTCTCGTCGCACCAGAGGTGGCCTTGCCAACAGTAAGAGGTGGGCTGTACTGTTTACATGCATGTGTGTGAGAGCAGTGCACATCGAGGTGGTTGAATCAATGACTGCTTCAAGTTTCATCAACGCGCTAAGGAGATTCTTCTCTCTCAGAGGTCCCCCGAAACAAATCCGGTCAGACCGAGGTACTAATTTTATTGGTGCCTGCAAAGAACTGGGGATCACCGATGGTACGGCAGAGGTTGCAAAGTATCTTCAAGCGAACGACTGTACCTGGGTCTTCAACCCACCCCACTCGTCTCACATGGGTGGGGCTTGGGAGCGCCTCATTGGGGTAGCGCGGCGCATACTCGACTCTATGCTGCTCCAGAATGCGACCTCCCAGCTTACCCATGAGGTTCTGAGCACCTTGATGGCCGAGGTTTGCGCCATCATAAATGCTAGACCCCTTGTTCCAGTGTCTTCTGATCCGGAATCACCACTGATACTCACACCGGCTATGATGTTAACACAAAAGACTGGTACTCCGCCTCCCCCTCCTGGGGAGTTTGGCAAAGCGGATCTCCTGAGACAGCAATGGAAACAGGTCCAACACCTGGCGAATGTTTTCTGGGACCGGTGGCGCAGAGAATATCTTCACACGCTGCAGAACAGGAGCAAGTGGCACAATAAGAGGCCTAATCTAAAAGAAGATGATGTCGTCTTGATGAAGGACAATCAGGCGAAAAGAAATCAGTGGCCATTGGGCGTGGTCACGAGGACGCTGCCCAGTGGAGATGGACTTGTAAGGAAGGTGGAGGTGAAGATTATCAGAGAAGGGACTCCAAAGGTCTTCACCAGACCAATCTCGGAATTGGTGCTACTGCTCTCAGCAGAGGATTAAGATGTGACTACGTTTGTTTGATATTCTAATTATTGAGATGTTTTATTTGATATGCTAATGTGTATGGTATCATGTATGACACCATGGCGGGGAGTGTCATGGCCCTAGGTGCCATGAATGTTCTGTATTAAGAAATATATTTTTTATTTGTCATTATTTGTCATTATACTTAGAATTGTATATAGGAAAGTTTGCCACCTGGTGGTGTAATTTATTTTTGGCACTCCTTCACTGCTCTTTCTCTGAGCTGCTTAATTAATAAGCCCATTCAGCTGGGTGCTTTTTCCCTGTACTGGGGCTCAGTCAAACAAATGTTTGGTGCGGTACAGATCTCTCACATGCCTTTCTCCTGTCCAGACGCCCTCGGAAGGCATTGTCTGTAAGTTTGTTGTTTGTTTTTTGAAATGTATGTTTATGTCTAACTGGAAATGTATATATTCTAATGCTGTATGATTTATTGTATTTTGTATTTTCTGTTACAGTTTTACCGCTTGCCAAATTTAAAGTAAAGATGAAAGACGACGACACACGACCCGGTTTTTTGTCTTCTTGAATTTGGGTGGTTAGCTGTGGATCGCCTGCGTGCAGGAAGGCCAATAACAATATATCAGGCTCTTTTCAAGCTTTGTGGATTCAGAGGACACATGTAGGCCTGTTGTTCTCTAGTGTTTTGCAATAACTCCCCCCCCCCCCCTCTGGGGTCCTTTGTGCAAGAAGAAGATTGAAGGTGAAATCTTTAATAAAAAATAAATCAAAAATAAAATATACCTGAGCCCTGCATCTTTCGTGTACTCTCTCTGTTCTCTTGTGTTCCTGTACAAGAACTGCCTGAGGTCTCTCTGCTTTCTTTCTTTCTTTCTTTCTTTCTTTCTTTCTTTCTTTCTTTCTTTCTTTCTTTCTTTCTTTCTTTCTTTCTTTCTTTCTTTCTTTCTTTCTGCATGTGGATGTAAGGCAATTAGTTCCATCGTTTCATTTACCATCATGACATAAAAGTCTCATCTCCGTTTCTTTTCCCCTTCACTCTGATTCTGGGTGCAGTGCAGAGCAGCCATTTCAACGCATGTTTCACAGGAAAGAAAAACATTTTCATGTATCCCATATGGAAAAAAAACTTTATATGGGAACTCTTGAAAGTGGCACCTATCATACAAGCCACTTTACAAGAAAAATACGATGGATCTTATATCTGTTTTGCATGTCATATATTATTCTTATACATTGTGTATTACACAATTATACTGTACATGTTTCACTATCTTTTTTGAATGTCATATATATTTTTTTATAAATCACAAACTTATATGGTATGTTTCACCTTACAAGGACAAACTATGTATCTTATATTAATTTTATTCTTTTATATGAAAGGTGCCACTTTCAAGAGTTTGCATATAAAATATCTTCCATATGGGTACTCCTGTGTGTGCATGCGTGAATGTATGTGTGCAAACGCAATGGTTTGAGAACAAAACCATTGTGTACAACTGTAGGCCTATGTGACTGATGGTGGTGGAAATATCGATTTATAGCCCACAGCTCATGGACAAAGAGAATTTGCAGTGCCCTCTGGACAAAAACATAATGCTCTCTTCAAGTCAGCATGTCCTAACTGATAGTGGCATATAACCTATTCATCAATATGCAAACTGGTTGCTATGGAAACATCTGTGGTAAACGGTCGCCAATCCCATTTCACTGTAGAGATCCAGTAGAATCAAAAACACATTGTCTGCTGAGGCCGTGTCTTTAGCATTACGTAAACCTACTGTACTGTAGTAGTCAACAAGAAGAGTGCACTGTAAAATGTCACTGAGTGGCAGACTGGTCATCAGCATGGTAAATAGAATAATTTTGTGGTTTTGCTCGATTCCTTCTTCTATGCAGTTTGTCAAAACAGAAAAACGTCAGTCGATTAGAGCTGAACGTACTGTAGCTCTGCTGTCTCTTGGTGTGACCTATCGCTCGGGGTTAGCCAGAGGTGGTCCATGACATAACGCAGCCCTATTGTGAGGAACGGTATGCAATAACAGTAGCCCCCGAAGCGCAGCCCCCAGCATAGCAGGGGCCAAAGGCGTGAGAGTTCAGTGCTGCGAGGTATTCCATTGTAACTCCACTACCACATTGTGGAGCAGGAGAGGGATTTGGATTCTCGAATACTCGGCGGCAGGAATTTGGTGTACGCATGAAAAAAAGGGTCTTTCTCATGTTCATTCCCCATCCTGCCCTTTACTGTAAAAAGCAGAAAAGCATTCCTGTGATCCTTACATAACAATATGTTCACTGAAGCACCACCTGCACTTAGTTGGCCTGCCGTTTAATTCTCGGGAAGATAGAGAGAGACTACTGGCAGATACCGACATGACTGTACGCCAACACCGCTAATCATTTGCAGTTCTTTTGGTGTACACACTTGTCATTCCAGCTGCAAATTAATGACACAAACCATTCTACACTGATCTATAAGCCTATATATGTTTTTTCTTCATACATGGATCTTTCTGGGTGTTGAGATATTGTATTGATAGGAGATCAGACAACAGGGATTTTGGATACCGCAATGATGTGATTGGCTCTTTTCCAGTTTTGATAACTTAAGCCCTATATCGCATACTTCTCATGCATCTTTAAAATGTGTCCAAAGTAGCCTATATGCTATAAAGTAGCTATATGCTGTGCTCTGCACCGCTTCCCTTTTCAGTCGTGCCTCTTCTCTCTGTGTGAGAACAGAGA
Organism: Benthosema pterotum; assembly: GCA_039105355.1. Taxonomy (NCBI): domain Eukaryota; kingdom Metazoa; phylum Chordata; class Actinopteri; order Myctophiformes; family Myctophidae; genus Benthosema; species Benthosema pterotum. The sequence goes on along the minus strand of CM076980.1, from coordinate 30,678,706 downwards.
GTGTGCTCTGTGGTGCTCTGTTCTATTTATACCCGGCGGTTTAGGGGTGGTTAGGTCTGGGATCAGAGCTCCAGGCCGTCCAGGCCCAGCGTGGTTGGTGGGGGTAGTGTAGTCGGCTGCCCACCACCGAGCTCCTCCGGGCAGCCAGGAGGACCGCCTGGGCCCCTGTGCCATGCCCCAACATGGGGCGTGGGGCCAGGCATGGTTGGGGTGGAGGATGGATGGATGGATGGATGGATGGATGGATGGATGGATGGATGGATGGATGGATGGATGGATGGATGGATGGATGGATGGATGGATGGATGGATGGAGACGTACGTGGAGTGGAGATAGGGCTTGAGGTCAGCTTGGTGGTCTTTCTACACAAGATTTGGAATAAAAAACAAAACGAAAAGATTGAAATATTTTCCAAAATACTGCCGTAATCTAAAATAATCTGCAGATGCTTACCTGGTTTTAATGGGTTAACACTGGGAGAGAGCATGAAACCAAAATGGACCCTTCTTGCGGTTCCACTTTGTTTAAATTTGTACACTCTCAGACAAATTAATATTAGCACTGAGCATTTTACTGTGTAAAATAATACATTCAGTTCAATCTGTCAGTTTTAATAAAGATATGTGACCTTAGAAAACCAAAAACCAAAACAAACGGAAAAAAAAGTTCACAATACATTGTGCATTCTGAGGTTTGGAGAAGATCCGCCATCAATGATAGCTCTTGACGTAATGTCCATTATGAAATTACGGCCTGAAAAACGTATCCCTTGCCAAGCATGCCGAGAACCACTTGCATCGCTATAAAAGGAGATGGTATGCTTTCATATTTTCCTGGCAGACACATTCTGACCACACGTCATTGATAGTTTTGGCAGCACTTTGATGAGCTCTTATCAAAATATTATCAAACTGCTACAGTACGAAGCGGACACCGGAGGGATCTCACGAGGACGGACATGCCAGCGTAATAACACAAAGGTTTAATGGTAAAGCCAGATGAGATGACTGGAGATAATCCTATTAGATAAAGATAACCACTGTAAAGCCTCGAGAGATTTTTAACGCGAATCAACAGTTTGGTAATGCTGTGTAAGTGATGACATGAGTGCTTCTATTTTTAGTGTTTCTGCACCAAAAATACTCAAGGCAATACTTGCCGTGTCTCCCTATTTGCAAAAGTATCCCTTGTATTTGACATATGTGATCTTAATTGTATATTTATTGATATGAAATGTCTGGATTTGTAGAGAACTCTTATTGTGAAGTAACGAGCTGACAGGAAGTGCCTATTAACTGTGTATATAGGTGGTGAATAAATCTGCTCAGTGACATGTGTGGTCGTATGTCGACTGAGTGCCAGCCAAGCTGATGCCTCCCGTGTGTGTTTTATTTATTTGATAGTTCCTCCGTATGTATTTATATCTTCACCTCTTATAATTCTGGTTACACGCGTTAATGCTGCAACGCTCAACAGGTTATGGGCCCAGTAAGACCAGATTTATTTACGAGGTGGAAAGTTTGAAAGTTTGTTTGTTGGCTAGTCTCGAGAGCTAACAGGAGAGAGGAACCATGAGGACTGCTTCGTTATGCTTCGACGGAGACAGTGCAAGGTATCCGTTATGGGAGATGAGATTTATGGGACACTTGTTATTGAAAGGACTGAAGAAAACTGTCATGGAGGAAGATGGCGTGGCCGACAAGGAGAAGAACGCCGTGGCGTATGCAGAGTTGATCCAGTGTTTGGACGAGAAGAGCCTGTCGCTCGTTTCACGAGTAGCGACAGATGACGGACGCAAGGCAATGCGTATATTGAGAGACTTTTATACTGCCAAAGAAACAAGGAGAGCGGCAGCAGCATTGACGGGGAAGGAGCAGGACGACGACCTGAAGAGCCTGCAGCCCAAGGTGAAGCAACAGCCTGATAAGGAAGCAGCAGAAGCATCGACGGGGCTGGACAACGCCATGAAGACGACGCCCCAGGTACAGAGCCAGCGACGGCGGCGAGAGAGTACAGGTGACCCGCGAGAGAGTGCTGGTGACCGGCCACAGACGGCGACTGCAGGTGGCCGACGAGAGAGTGCAGGTGGCCGGCGAGAGAGTGCTGGTGACCGGCGACGAGGGACTGCGGGTGTGATCTGCTACAGATGCGGCGTTAGAGGGCACATAGCCATAATGTGCAATCGCCAGCGGTGGTGCAACACATGCCAGAGTTCTACACACCTGTATGCAGTCTGCAGAAAGAGACGACGGCAGCGAGATGAAGCGCAGAGAGCGCCAGAGAAGAACCACAGCAACGACTACTCATTCTGTGTGAGTGAGTGTGGAGGCGAGACTCGACGGGCAGGACGAGGACATCGCGTGAAACGGATGGGTCTGGTGGTGGACACGGGAGCGACGTCCCACATCATTACAGACATTACAAAGTTCACAAAGTTTGACGAGAGTTTCCAGCCAAAGGAACATTGCATGGAGTTGGCTGATGGGACGAGATGCAGTGGGCTGGCTGAGCGAAGAGGAGACGCGAAGGTGGTGCTGGTTGACAGCAGAGGGCAGCAGCACACAACCACCTTGAGACGAGCGCTCTACATTCCCGAGTTTACAAAGGACATCTTTTCGGTTCAAGCAGCAACAGACCGAGGTGCCACAGTGATATTCCAGAAAGGTAATAACGTTCTGAAGTGCAGAGATGGCAGGAGATTTAACATTTATATGTATAACAGATTGTATTATTTGAACACAGTGAACGAACAGAAGTGTATGGCTAAAAGTGAAGTGCAGACGCACAAGTTTGGGAGTGTGACTCAACCCATTGCAGAGCAAAAGATTGAAATGCCTGTGTATTATGATGATTATATTGATATGCCAAAATGGAGGAATAGGTCTAAGAGAAATCCTCCATTACGAGTCCTGCAACCACCAGGGCAAGTTAAGCAGCATGTTTACGAGGCTGTAGTTCCTACACCTCAGGAAAACCAGATTGTGCAGACAGATGTATCTCAAGAAACCCAGGTGCAGTCAGATGAGGGCCAAGCTGCAAATGTGGCTACTCGTTACCCTTCTAGAGAGAGAAGGAAGCCAAGCTATTTGAGTGACTATGTAACTGTGACCAAAGACTATAGTCAGGAGAGCAAGCAAACAGTGGGGGTTGAACTTGAGAGCATGCATGCAGTGGGGGACAGAAATGATTGTTTAACTGAAAATGTTCAAAACCCAGCTATGTTAAAGAAAAAGAGAACCAGAAAGAAAACTATGTGTTCATTTGTATTCTGATAACTGATTAGACTGAAAATGATTCACTGGTATTTATTGAGTATGATGATTTGATAATGATTCACTGCTATTTATTGAAGATTTGAAAAGTAAGACCTGAAGAATGTATATTTAAGTGAAATGAGTAAAGACATGTGTTTGACACTGCTAAATTGAGAAACTTGCTTGGAATGTGAAACTGCACTGAAACTATTAATTGAAGGTTTAAGTTGATGAGAATTTGTTAAGCTAAAGAATGCTAAATGAAAGAGATGCACTTTATGAAATGAGTTTTATTATATTGAGAAAAGGACAAAGGAAAAAAAATATGTGTACTGTGTGTATATAGAGACTTAAGAAATGTGAGAAAATATCCAATGTAAGATCAAGTGGGGGTGTTGACATATGTGATCTTAATTGTATATTTATTGATATGAAATGTCTGGATTTGTAGAGAACTCTTATTGTGAAGTAACGAGCTGACAGGAAGTGCCTATTAACTGTGTATATAGGTGGTGAATAAATCTGCTCAGTGACATGTGTGGTCGTATGTCGACTGAGTGCCAGCCAAGCTGATGCCTCCCGTGTGTGTTTTATTTATTTGATAGTTCCTCCGTGTATATGTATTTATATCTTCACCTCTTATAATTCTGGTTACACGCGTTAATGCTGCAACGCTCAAAAGTATCCCTTGTATTTAACTTTCATTTGAGCCTTAGTGATTCAGAAAAGGGGAAAATCAGTTGCAGTCAGCTTCATACTGCATTTCATTTTCGTATATCAAATCAGCACAATCTTGATTCATCATGTTCCCAAATTATAGTTTGTATTCTGACTGCCTCATGAAATGGTACATAGTGTTCTCCTTGCACAAAAAACGTTTGTGATTTGGTCGAACTGAAAACAGAACCAAGCATTCAAACAACTCATTCGAATGTATTCTTTGTACTTCTGCACGGCTCCTTGATCATCCTCCTCTGTGACAGTAGAAACACAAACAAGAAGCTAAAAGACTCCACCAGCTCTAAATGTCACTCTCTCCGTGATTGCTTGTTCATCCTAGAATCCATCCCAGAATATTTATATATACTTTTGTGTCTCTGGGACGAAACAGTATTTGAGGAATGCAGGCATCCAGTCCATTGTGCCTGTATGGGCCTTGCTGGCTGTTTTGGCAGCCTCATCTCCAGCATCTCGCTAGCATAACAGAGGGCAGAAGCCTCAGAGAGCAAAACAGGGGCGGATTTAGGCATGGGCTTGGGGGGGCAATGCCCCCCTAAATACCCAGTTTGCCCCCCCAAACACGATGCTAAACTACCCAAGATATTTCAAATTAAAGTGCTTGTATTTAAAATGATTTAAAACTACTACTGCTACTAACTACAATGTTGGCACCACTAAACCAACAGCATTTCATCATTGAAAACAGAAAACTCTCTGAGTCAGACCTTTAGCTTTATCCATGCAACTTCAACAACAACTGATGTTATTATTGATGCTTTACTTGACTAATAAAAGTCCTGTAACCGAAAATGGTATGGGGGCGGCTTCATCGCCCGTGGCACGAAGCGACGCGGGCGATGAAGCCGCCATACCATTTTTTCTTGTCCCTCCAACATGTTCTCTTGCGCCCCCAAATGGGACATGTTACATCCGCCCCTGGAGCAAAATCACGTAACCAAAGGCACAAAGAATTCCCTTGGACACAGCTGCTGACCAGAAAACTGTGTGTTAGAGGGAAAAGGAGCGAAGCTGCTGAAATCCTGCACTGCAAATAGCATTGCAGGATTTCATAGCACTCCAATGCTGGTGACCGTCTGAGCAGGGTAACTTCTTGTCCATTCTGAGATTAATTTTAATACATTGCCATTAATAATTATGATATATTATTCATATACCATATACTTCATCATCACAGCATGTAATGTATACTGTACAGTATAGGACCGCAAAAGTACATTAGACTGTAAACTGTATATTGCTCAGATGCACAGCACACACAGCGCTCTCTCTCTCTCTCTCTCTCTCTCTCTCTCTCTCTCTCTCTCTCTCTCTCTCTCTCTCTCTCTCTCTCTCACACACACACACACAAAGCTAAAGCAGAACTCCCCAGGCTTTACAAAGTGGTCCGGCATGGGAATGTGCTGACCAGACAGACAACCTGGTTGACAAAGCTAGCCGAGCAGTTAATTTTAGCCTCCCTGTGCCTCTCTTTCTTTTCTTTCCCCCCAAACTTTTACCAAACCACAACATCCGTGCATCCACGGTCCACCCTGGACATAACTGCCCTCACCATTGAGCCTGGCCACGGACTGACTGACTGACTCCTCCAGTACATGTTCCAGTGCCCTGGGCCTGGTATGTGATTGTTGTGTACCATGTTTCCCATGGGTGACTCAATATAGCAGCTGACATGTGGTGTGTACAGATGCTACTGGCTGAGGATCTGCTCCATGCAATGGAGGAGGCAGTGGAAAAGAAAGTTGCTGCACGAGTGTGTGCGCGCGCGTGTGCGTGTGTGTGTGTGTGTTTCACGTTTGTGTAATAGCTGAGCATCAGACACGTTGTGGTCTCCATGTGCACAGTGAACACGTGCCTGACGTTCGTCTTGCCGTTTGCCTATACCTGCATCTGTTTGAACGTGTGTGTGTGTGTGTGTGTGTGTGTGTGTGTGTGTGTGTATGCGTGCACGTGTGTTCATAGACTGACAATGTCTCCCTACCAGTACCAGCAGAAGCTTGTCTCTAATTGTGCCTCTGGTCAAAGGAGCATCTTGGCACTCTACCGCTAAGCCCGGGGCACACTCTCTCTCTCACACACGCACTCACGCACACACATGCATGTACGCATGACATGCACGCTCACACAAATCTATGCAACCTCAACCACCAAGCCACTGAGAGGCAGCTAGTTATCTGAAGCATCATCTTCTCCTAGTCTGTAATAATGGCCCGGCCAAATCCCAACCGCATCCCTCCTTTGAACTCCACGCCAAAGTCTCTCTCTTCATAAGGGATTGATTAGGCAGAGCTTAAGAAGGGGACACTGTTAGCGGCTCGGCGGACTGGGGTGCGAGCAGTGAGCATGCACACATGAATACATTCATACTGTAGTACAGTATACACAGATATAGTATGCATGCATTGCCTACAGTATATGCACATACAGTGCAGTGATTTAAGTCACAGTCAAGCATCCTAAATGGATTTAACACTGTTGTGCACTTTCAAGTGTGCGCACACAGGCAAATACATAAATATAGACACACACACACTCTTTAGATACATTCATTGTTTAGTGCACATTTATAGCTAATTCGGTTTTGCAGCAGGTTTTTCGGTTGAAAATCGGTAAATTCCCGGCAAGTGACAAAGTGGAATATTACACATGATCCGTCCGAGATGTCAGATGATTGGGCTGCTGAACTCCTGCACCAGACAGTATACAGTCCAACTGTACAGTAGCCTGAAGGGCTGGATGTGATCCTCGTGGTGTCTGCAAACCTTCTAGAAAATATGCAAATAGGACCATTCATTCAGCATGGAAAGAGAAGGATCCACTCTTTGACTCTTCAGACCACCGTCTTGTTCCTTCGAGTGTGTGGCTTTGCTTCATGATTGGATTAACATGAAGGCCGTGTTGTGACTGTGTTGTTGTTTTTATTCCGTTGGTGTAACCCAGTGATGGGATGATGAAAAAACATTGCGCTTGACAAAACTCATTACACCAAGTCAACAACTTACTGAACAGTACTGCCCAAGAAGCACGTTTTGTTTCGTCCACTTGGAACACCACCAGCATCCGGCTACGTATATTTCTGGGGGAGAACATTCTGCAAAAATAGCCAATCTACAAGCTCAACAACAGATGCTTTGAACTTGTAGATTTGTTGAAGAGGTTTGACGCAGACAGAAGAGAACAGTTTCAATCAGCTTACAGTTGCAACACAGCAGGTCCATTTCACTCAAACAAGAGCGTTTAAATCAGTGGTTAAGTGTTTTCCTTTTGGTGTTTGATTCTTTGAAATTGTGTTTGTTCTGTGCATTATAATGCATGCTTGTGTGTTACTGTAAGTCAACAGTGAGAAGTGAGAATCCTTATTGCACAATACACGTCACGTCTCTTGCACTTTCTGTTTATAGCCTTAAGTAAAGTACACTGTACTAGACTGTTATTTTCATAGCAGCCATCCTTTTTAGAGGCTGTGAAAAGTTTAAGCCCATCATAAAACGGAACCATCTTTCAAATAGCCAAATACACCCACGACCACAATACAAACTTTCCCCAACCAGTGTTACACACAGTGCACTCCCAGCCAAGCTAAAGCCCTCCGACAGACACTAGGCACACTGTTTGATTGATTGCCAGGCCACTGCCTTTAGACAAAAGTGTTGAATCCTGGCAAAGAAGACTGAAAAAACAGGTTTGTTCTTTACCGGCGGAGCACAAGTTGTTACAGTATGCCTCTGAGGTTTCACAAGATCCAGAAAGTACCTGTGTGTGTGAGAGAGTGAAACAAGCCGGGCCCTTATCTGTGCATGGCATGAAAACAGCACTGCAAAATGTAAATATTATTCCAAACTCAACCTTTCAGCTTTTAAAATGTGTGCTTATGTCAATCATGCATTATTATAAAGCCTTTATCTAAAGTGCTTTAACAATGTGCATCGCATTCACCGGTTGACAGAATGTTGTTCACACACATACGGCCAGAGTCAACCAAAACACAGACGGGAAACCAAAGATTGAAGTGGGATATCTTCATCAGCGACCACATCCTAGGTGGGATTGGCAAACGGCCATTTAGGTATGGAGTCTCCATGTGTCACTTACGGTAGAAACCCCCACAAAAAACAACAGTATACCTGGTCTCTATACTGATTCCCCCCGGCCAACAAGGTACCTAATAGAGGGGAAAGGAACTGGTAGGAATAACGTGTTCTTCCACACGCTACGTCCTATCGCGTCAGGTGATAAGGAGAACTACATGCACTGCAGTAAGCATGAGATATGTTCTGGACTCTCCCCAGGTTGGCAGACGGAGTGTAGCTAGCGCCTAAAACTACAGCTTAGGCAATTTGGCAAAAAAACAGGAACCCTCCAATTCACCTCCCAAGCTACTGCTCAGATGAACTGTATGCCCTGTATTTGTTGTGTCTGTGTAAGTCTGAGAATTTGTGTCTGGTACATGCGTGTGTCTGTAATCAGCCATGCTATTATGCTGTCACTCAAAGGGTCCTCACCCAAGGAAAAGTGGCACTTGTTATTGTCACCTAATTTCTCATATGACGCAAAAGCACGCAAAGGCGCGAATGAAAGCAATTAGTATTGGACATGGTATATAACTATCACTTCAGCATGGGGAGGAATGCATTCTGCGGGGCAGGGAAAGTTCACTGGAAGTCTTCATGTGAAGCTTTGAACGAATTTGAAACAAAGACAATACTTCTGTCTGTCAGTAAGTCAATCTCACGTCCGGATTGTATGTCCGCTTCCGTGTGTCTACTTCATTCAGAATGCACGTTGCCTCCTCCGGGGTGAAACCACAGTTATGTCAGTGCTTAAGCTAAAGAAAACACAGAGCCCTAAACAGGATATTAAAAAAAGTTAACAGCTTCAAAACAAACCTTGCCTCAGCTCTAGATGGTGTTTACTGCAGGGACACTTTGGTGCAAGTCAAGGGACCGATTTAAACACATAGAATGTAGACTTGGCTGGGTCAACAACGCTTTCAACAGAAACCTGTTATGTACTTACAACAACATGAAGCTTACTGTACATACAGTCACAAACCTAACACCCAAGATTAAAGGCAAAATCATTGATACAAATGTAAATATTATACTGTAGGTACAGATTTATGCTTTTATTCTCTATGCCAGTAATTCTCTAACTGTTTATGTCACAGACTAGGCATGCTGATGTACTGTAAGAATGTTTTGGTTAAAATAGTATTGTACAATTGCATGGTGCCGATATTGAAACATGTTTTTTATTTGAAATAATTTCAATTGAATATAATATAATAGTTAAATTATTCCTCATTTGGCAGGGGAACCCACTGAAGGGCACATCTCACTTTGAAGTGTGTAGGTTTGTGTTGGTAATGTTTGTATACGTACGTAAAACGATACTCAATATTGTGACTGATAATGGAAGTTCCAATAACAAGAATGTAGGATGTGACAGTGAATACCAAACTGATTATGTTCAAAATCATGAATTGGGCCTTTATGGAATAGAAAAGAGGTTAGAATGAAACAGAACTGCACAGAGATGAAGAAACGGAATTTCTTTTCAGGTGAAAGGGTCTGTGCTAAAGCCATTATTACTAACGCAGACAAGTTGAATTTCAAATTAAAAGGTCAAGCAAGAGGAAACAATCAAATAAATCCTTCCCCCTCATGTATGCTTCTTAGTGGCTGTCTGCCAACTACATATCATGTGTGATAAGTCTTCAGTGAAACTAATGATACAATCACTAAGGACGTAGCATTGGCTTAAGTATAATTCATGCTTCACTGCACGGCAGTCTATAAAGTAAACCTGAAACCATGAGATCCTGTTTGCCACTAGTGTTACCCATATGGAAAAAACTTCAAACTGCAAACTCTTGCAATCCTCATATGTTATTATAAGATCCATAGTATTTTTTGTAAAGTGAAGCATATATAATGTTTAATTTATAAGAATTGTATATGACATACAAAACAGAAATAAGAGCCATAGTATTTTTCTGTAAAGTGGCTCATATGAAAGGCCCCACTTTCAAGAGTCCACATAAAGTTTTTTTCCATATGGGTAGGCTACACTACTGCACAACTTCCTTCCAAGTAAGACTTCATCTTAGACAAGAGACAACGGATGAAACAATTTGGTAAAAACATCACGTCACTTACATCCAACAGAGACGATATGTATCAGAGGAGACAAGTACTATCCTCATCTACAGTACACCCTCACACTAGTTTTGTGTGCAACGACAGGGAGTAGAATGTCGTATGTAGGTAAAATTGTGAACTACAGTAGCATGGAAATTAAACTAGAAGAAACAAGAATAACTTTCAGCCATATCTGCCAGGTGCAACAAGCTCTTGTAGCATCCGCTTTTGTTCATTTTTGACATTCTTTTGTTGGTCCACTGAGTATCACTCACTGTGTTTTATTATGGTTGCCCTCTAGCAACAGTAAACTCATAACATTCTGTTAGCATCTGTTGCCAATTGCTCTGCAGTGCGGCATTCAGGGATGGGTTTTCTTGCCATTCAGACAACCATTGGCATAGGCGGCAGCCAATCATGACTGTTACTTACTACAGAGGTGGTCATTAAAGTCTTTACGGTCATCAGAAGTGGAGCATGCAAATGTAGTCCAGGTGCTTTTCAACTACCTGGCAAAAAGAATAAAATGGAAAGGCCAGTGGTTTCACCAGCACTGTTACAGGACTCAACTGAATGTGGCCAGATCATGGTACCTGCCTGGCTAACTGCTGGCTACCGGTACCAAATGGCACAGGGCTACGCTATGCAACCTTAGCCTGTCAGCAGCAGTTCACCAAACGCCTGCTTTGGATTCTCGTGGAATCCTGACTCCTCAACTGCAGAACGTCAAGGGTCCTCCAAAAACACCGGCCAAGCCAAAGGAATTTGCTGGGCCACATTTTTGGCCATTGGGAGTCCATATGAAAGACATCCAATCCCATTTTGATCCCAGCACGACCTGTCTCCTCATATAAAATGTTCTTTCTTGTGTGTTAGTGAGTGTTAAGGTTATTCTAATAGGTTATGCATGGAATGCCCCCCCTAATTTCATAAGAAGTGAAAATATTTGCTTTTCAAACAAGCCTAGTATAGGTATTAAGAGATAGCCTTAGGTTTTTCCTTTAAGAAGATTTTTGTTACTGTTTGGAATCAAGTAAAACATATTGTTTTTATGCAAGTTGAGGAAGGTCTCCACCAGGATTTGAGTGTTTTTGGAAAAATGTCAAGTGGCATTTCTTCTTCAGCTGAAGGGAATATGCATGCACTATTTCACTGCAGCCGGTGTTAATGATCTGTGGCATTTTGTACAAAACTCCTGAAAACTTTGGAGAGCAATGTTATCCAATAGGGATGGAATATGGGGAGGCAGACTTGTACGTGTTGATCACACGACCAGATAGTGTATACTGATTTGCGTGTTGTACTGGAGTACTGTTTGAGTAATATAAGGAAATGTGTTTTGCAAATATACTGTATGCCTCATGGAGGTGCTACAACAGGCAACTAGAAAAGAAATGAGGAAGATGTTGGTCATTGACATCCAGGACATTGACATTCCATGCATTCAGCTATCCAGTGTGACCTCCAGTGACCGTAGGCTGGGTTGTACAGTAGTTGGTTGTGTGTGGGTGTCAAGCACCAAAAATAGCTGATCTGCATGAGCCATATATGAACATAAATCAGGCCTCCAGGGCCACTTGGGGGTACCAGGGGATCCCAGCAAAATTAGGACATTATTTCACTTAGATCCGCCTTGATATTGTGCATAAAAATGTGCATAAATCGTTGAAAGAATCATAGAATCATAAACTTCAAGTAAATCTAGTGTATTTTACTGAAAACCAATGAGAAGTACTAAGAGCTTAATAATAAATAACTACACTGGATCTGAAACCAATGGAACAATTTTACAAAAAGAACAATTTCACCCAGCCAACAGCAACAATATATATACTGTACATACTGTACAGTTGCACAGCACACAGACCACTTGTTACTTTTTTTTTATCCCTATCTTCTAAAAAATTATATATACTGTAATATAGGCCCACATGCAAATTCTTGAAAGTGGCACCTTTCATACAAGCCAACAAAGTACTATGGATCTTATTTCTGTTTTGAATGTCATAATTCTTATAAATTACAATATGACACAGTATGTTTAACTTTACAAAAAATACTATAGATCTAGTTTTGTCATACAGGTATATAATTCTTATAAATTACAAAATTTATATATTCAAATTCATACATTACGTAGCTTTCACTTTACAAAAACATATTACGGATCTTATATTAACTTTATTCTCTTCTATGAGGATTGTATGAAAGGTGAAACTTTCAAGAGTTCAAATATATGGCATAAAAAGTTGATATGGGCTGACAGCAAACTTTGGAACAGGCTACACACCATGACTGACACTTCCTGGTAAGAGGGGGTCATGGGGAGGGGGAAGGCCTTCTGGCACTGATGCTCTATTTTTGGGAAACAACTCTGGGGGTTCAGGTAACATCCAGGAAACACCATTCCCCCACACACAACAAGATATTATGTCTAAAATAGATGATTCATCTGCAAGTACTTGACAGTACATACGGGTTCCTCCAATGGGGTGCTTTTGTCTGTGGGTATCTGTGAGCACCAAATGTGCTATGAGCTTGTAGGTCTGCTATTTTTGAAAAATCGTGAAAATGTGTCCCAAATCTTTGAATATTCTGTTTATAACTTTTATAACTCAAATATTTTTGCTTCAAGAAGGACCCTGAACTGACATGTTTTCAGAAGCGAGTCAGCGGCCATATACAGATGATTTTGGGGGTCCTTGACATAAAATATTGAGGACCACCAACATAGAAACATGAGGTTTTTCAGAAAACTGTTTCTTTTTTTCTTTTTTTCAGAAAAAATGGGTTAAAATGGGGTGGTCGGACCTCAGACAAATACATTATACGCAATATAGGGGATATTTAAAAATGTTTGAGAACCATTGCTCTGCTTATAAGGAACTAGGGTGAGCAACAGTACAGTGAAGCCACTGTAAGTTGTTTGTAGGAGGTCAGAGGCTAGAGGGGCTAGCTGGCAGGTGACCTTACAAGCCCCTGTTGCATTCCACACGGTATAGATATTTGTGCAGACATCCTAGTAGCCCTCTTTCCTTAACGCACGCACAGTTCACAAGTAAACATAACAAAACAGACCGTTTAATCCTGGGTGTTCATTTAACTCATATGTGCACATGTAACCAACTGGAGGTGTCCATTTTGGTTTAACTGCGCGCTCTGCTCTCACAGTTAACAAGTTTGGGAATCACTGACATGAAGCGATAATTAAAGTTGATTAAATGGTGTGTGTGTTTAACAGAGATTAAAAGGCTTTATATTTAAAGCCAACAGGGAAGTCCGCTTTTTTGTTGTCTAGCAATCTGTAACCGTCAAATATGGCACTATAGTGGACTACGCCCATTTGCTTTTATGAGTTAATGTTATTGACCTAGTGTGTGTTACAGTGCCTGTAGAGTGAGAATCCTATTATTCATTTATCAATTTGCAGTGGTGGACAATGATCTATTTTGTAGCTGTTTCAGAAATGTTTATAAAAGAGTCAAAATAACAGATCTACAAATTCTCATGGTGTGTACCCCCTGTAGTGCTATTTCCACTCTATTTGAAATAATTTATAATATATTTTTGTACCTTTTCGTGGAAATGTAGTGGCTCAAAATTATTTCAGTATTTAACATATACTGTATATTAAAATAAAATAGGAAAATATTAAAGAAATAGGCCTTCTCCAAAATGTACACAGTACTCAAATAAATATACTTAGTCCACAACTGTCCATCATTTGCAACTCCAGACGTACACTCAGGATGTCACCGTGTGCTGTAGGCCTACATGTACATGTGAGAATGAGTGACTGAACCCAGGGCGACCTTTAGGCCTTTTAGCGCACAGTTATTTAGACAGATAGTCATATAGATACAGCAGCATCATAGTGAAACTAGAATGGAGTTTCCCGCTCCATGTGTGTTATCGAAGAGCAAATAAACACACACGTATTCACAGACACATGCACACAAATCCAGAAAAACCAATCTCGCCGAAATGACTCACACTGCCCTAGGGTGGTTGCTGTAAGCAAACATACTATTGTCCTTCGTCACACCATCATGTTATTATTCCTGCTTTCTCATAATCCTAGTGCACAATAAAATCCTCAGTGTTCATGTGATCCATTTGTAACTCAGAGAGTGTATAAATGGAACCAAATGGACCGATTCCATTTGTTCACTTCTCGATTTGTTCAATTTTGTTCACTCTATCAGAGGACACGGTCGGTAGATCAGTGTATCTCAAAGGTATTTGCAAAAGAGGTCCCCAAACAGAATGTAAAACGTTTAACATCAAAGGTGTCTTTGTCATATTGAATAATTGAACGTCAACAGACAAATTGGGACATAGGTGAGTCTGAAAAAAGAAAAACAGGCCAGCAATGATAACAATGTGAATTATTATTGTTGTTGTTATTATTATGCACGGTTCCTGCAGCAGGCTACAGCTTTTGAATCATTTGACTGACTACTGATCATAGTACAGGAAAGCTTTAATAATACATTTTCAGTTTTTATTGCATGCATTCATCTTTGCATTTACGTTGCTTTAATTGATATCTTTTCCTTTGCCGTTTGCCTGGGGCGTAGCTCATGAATCAGTGCTGGTTTGTTTAAACATACTAGTGGCTCCGGCCCACAACTTGTATCAGTTTTTCTACTTTGGCCCACTATGTATATGAGTTTGACATCCCTGATGTAGACTTTTAGGTGTGCTGTGTGCACTTCACTTATATATTAGAAAGCCCATAAAATACATATATCATTAATCAACAGGGCCGGATCTAGAGGCGGGCAGGGGTGGGCAGAGTCCACCCAAACGTGCATCCTGCCTACCCAATGAAAGGTAATATCAGTGGTTTTCAACCAGTGGTGCGGGGACCATCAGTGGTCCTTGAGAGAGTTCCGGTTGGTCCCCAGCTAGCCTGGTCTAGCCCGCAATGATTTTGGCCTTGGGGGGGCGGGGTGCCGTGGGATCCACACGGCAGATCGAGCTGATCTGATTTGATCTCACGAACGTGTCGTCACCCCCGGCCCCTCCCGCGCCCGTCCACTGCTGTTCTACGTCACATCATTTAGAGCGACGCCCACCCCGGATGGTTCACTCCCCCCCAAGGCCACTTTCCAACGTGCGTTAGTCCAGGCTTTCCGTTTTCGAACGAAAATGGTGGAAGTTTCTTAACCAGATTTAACTATTTGAGAGCGTAAAATGAAAGCAAATGGATTATGGACCTTGTGGGTCCATTTGGTTTCATTTTACACTTTCACTTTACACAGAGTTAAAATATTTATCATGTGAATTAGCCAAGTCTAATGTGGACAAAGCAAAAGAAATCTTTAGTTTTGCGGTCTGTGGGGCTAAAATGTCATCAAATGGTGGTCCGTGGCTCAAATTCCAAATAGTGGGCCCTGGTGTCAAAAAGGTTGAAAACCACTGCTTTGTATGAAAAACTTTGGAGTTGCCCACCCTGCCACTCTTCCAGCCCACCTAGGGTTGGTTAAATCCGGCCCTGTTAATCAACCTGTCATTATGGGAAAAAAATACCTGACCTGATCCTGTAAATTAAAGTCTAGCTCTAGTCTTGTCCATATGTCATATGCACCTAGAAACAGACAGACAGACAACAAATAA
The DNA here is from genome assembly GCA_039105355.1 of Benthosema pterotum. NCBI lineage: Eukaryota > Metazoa > Chordata > Actinopteri > Myctophiformes > Myctophidae > Benthosema > Benthosema pterotum. The sequence goes on along the minus strand of CM076980.1, from coordinate 30,662,952 downwards.
ATACATAAATGAATAAACAAACAAATAAACAAATAAATAAAACCCATACGAATGGCTTTGGCTAAATGTGTTGAGATGTGTATATTAGCCTTAAAACAGCCTTTACTTCGATCAAATTTACCTCATTGGGAGCGTTCTGGACCACGTGACTCCTCACCATAGCAACGTGGGTACAACAAATCAGGGGTAGGGAGAGAGAGAGAGAGAGAGAGAGAGAGAGAGAGAGAGAGAGAGAGAGAGAGAGAGAGAGAGAGAGAGAGAGAGAGAGAGCGTCCGTCCGTTTCTATCGATGCTAATGTTAGCACTAGCAAGTCAACAACAAAGTCTAAGAAATGGTGAAACAAAAGATTCGAATATACGCTCGCGTGAAGCCCAATGGAAGAGCTGACATTACCTCGGTAAGTTGACGTGCTGCAGGTGCACGTGTGCTGTCTGCGACATCATGCACTACATCAGTGGTTTTCAAGCTTGTTTGATACCAGGGCCCCCTATTTATTCAGCAGTTGAGCCACGATAAATATATTAACTCTCATGGGTAACCAACTTTTCATCTCGTTAAGCTGAGGACCACCTGGTGGAAGTTGGAACCCTCTCTCTCAAAGACCACTGGTTGAAAACCACTGCACTACATGCATCCCCCTGGTAGCCTCCTGCGGGCCATGGCGGCTACTGAGCTACAAGTTGGTAGCCCAAGACATTGGACTCTCGTAGAGAGGTGTTGGCGATTCTGACGTGATCACTCTACGAGAGTCCAAGCGTTTGTATCGTATTTCCTTGTCGGATTTCGCCGTTTCGGCTTCTAGTAGCTCTTAGGGTGCACCAGTCCCACATGTAAAAGGCTGAACATAAGCCTCCACCCACTAGCTTCCACTACGGCAAAAGATTGTAGGCCGTAGAGTCCTAGTTTTTAATAAATAAAATGTTTTATATTTACCTCTCTGTGTTGTGTTGTCTCTGTTGTTGTTACGAGAGGCCATCTTGCCCATTACGTCACCGTTTCGCCGCTGCGAAACAGCGCCACCCCTGGCCGGGAGGTGTAATGCGCATAAAAAGGACAATATCTGGTACAGGCTATTTTACTCACTTTTTAGCATTTTAATATCTTAAATAAGTATATATATATATATATATATATATATATATATATATATATATATATATATATATATATATATATATATATATATATATATATATATATATATATATATAACTGATTCGTTGAGATTAAGTAATTACAGAAAAAAAACGCAATTAAAAAAATAACTAATTTTAATCGCACAGAGATTTTGCACCACAGAACGTTTTTCACTGGATGAATTTCAGGAGTACCGATCATAGCGGTGCATGCAATGGGAGAAGAAGCCAATCAGGCAAACCGGGCTGCCAATGATCCAAACTCCCATTGGTTCGCAAATTACTAACTACTATTACTATTACTAACGCTATGTCTAACCCTCACCCTTAACCTAACATTTCACAGTATGGACACAGTTTTGATTTAGAAAAACTCACTCACACACTACCAACCTGTTTTAATTGACACAAAAAATGCTTCTCGGATCAAATATTAGCATGTGATGAATTCAGATTAATTAATTACAAAGCTCCAAATTAATTAGATCAAAAAATTTAATCGAGTCCCACCCCTAATATATATATATATATATATATATATATATATATATATATATATATATATATATATATATATATATAATCCTTCTCGTTAGTTATTATATTTCAATATTATTTAAATTCCTATTTGCCTCCCACACATGAAATGGATTTATATTTTGCTGCAAAAGTAGTGAAATCAGACATGCCACTGCTATAATAACATAATACTCTTACCAGAGTGTCAAGTCAATGCCATTTACTAGTTAGTACGTTTAGACATTAAATTAATATTACACAGAATTTAGTTCGGGCCTTTAGGCTTGGCCTTCCAACAATATTTTCTGTATCTCGTTTGGCCCCTTCTGCCCTAAGGTCAGGGTTTGATTCCTGCTGGGTCATACCAAACACCAAAGACATGTCACTGACCTAACTGGCAGTAAGCTACTATGTGTGCAAGTGCAACAGGCTCTGGGGTTCTTCCTATATCATCATTTAGAATTAAATAAGCCTATCAGATGGTCTTCAGCTATAGCAGTTCAGGATACAGTATATCAAATTGCTGGAGGTAAATTGTAAAAATAAAATGGGACACATTAGTTCCCAGTGGCATATGAGCTAAGAGGGCAGCGGTGGCTCAGAGTGGCTGGATGGTAACTCCAAGGTTGTCAGTTTGAAACCAGGCTTCCCCAGAGTTAGTGTGGATGTGTCCATGAGCATGACACTCAACCCCAAATTGCTCCCGATGTGCTCGTCGGTACCTTGCATGGTTTCTTCTGCCATTGCCATATTAAGGTGAACCGTCTCTGCAATGAATGACATTTTGATGATATACCGTAGTTTTAGTCAACTTTCATGCAAACCTTTACTAAACATTGTCATTGCAAGCCAAACGTGACACAATGTGAATCGGCACTCCAATACAAAGTAGTGATAAACTATTGAGGGGTTGAGCTAGCCCCCCCCCCCCCCCCCCCCCCCCCCCCAAAGTACAAGAGAACTTCTACACAGATTTATAATCTGCCTATTAGGTATGTGTTCAAATGACTATAACTCCTATTTACATTGAGATATTGGCACCTGGTCTTTTCTAGAGTCTATAGGAATGTTCTGGCTTCAAGTATACCAACTTTTAAGCCTCCAAGAGCTTCCATATGGAATTCATATGTCTCAAACCCCAGACAAACAGGCTACATTTTTAGTTTGGGGTGTATAACTTTTTATATGAATGTCACTACTTTTGCAGCAAAATATAAATCCATTTCATGTGTGGGAGGCAAATAGGAATTTAAATAATATTGAAATATAATAACTAACGAGAAGGATTATATATATATATATATATATATATATATATATATATATATATATATATATATATATATATATATATATATATATATATATATATATATATATATATTAAGGCTGTTGAAAATAGTTAATTAATGGGATTAAATTAATTTTGTTGATTAATCTGATTAAAATTTTTAACACAATTAACTCATGTGCACACTGACTCAACCCACTGAGCATTTTCTCATTGAAAACAATGGGTAAAGCACGGCTTTACAGAGACGTATAGCTGTGTGTCTCCCTGTAACCAGAGCCATAGAGTATAGCTGGAGGATCTCCAAGCATTGAGGGCTTGTAGATCACCTATTTTGATCAATATTTTAAAGTTAAATGGTTATTTTTGTCACAGATTCTGTTTCTTTTTTAAATGTTGAAATCCTGTACAGGAAAACATGGCATATTTTGGACATAGTTCGAGTGGTGATTAATCATGATTAAATTAATTTTGAAGCTGTGATTAATTTGATTGAAAAGTTTAATCATTCAACAGCCCTAATATATATATATATATATATATATATATATATATATATATATATATATATATATATATATATATATATATATACTTATTTAAGATATTAAAATGCTCAAAGTGAGTAAAATAGCCTGTACCAGATATTGTCCTTTTTATGCGCATTACACCTCCCGGCCAGGTGTGGCGCTGTTTCGCAGCGGCGAAACGGTGACGTAATGGGCAAGATGGCCTCTCGTAACAACAACAGAGACAACACAACACAGAGAGGTAAATATAAAACATTTTATTTATTAAAAACTAGGACTCTACGGCCTACAATCTTTTGCCGTAGTGGAAGCTAGTGGGTGGAGGCTTATGTTCAGCCTTTTACATGTGGGACTGGTGCACCCTAAGAGCTACTAGAAGCCGAAACGGCGAAATCCGACAAGGAAATACGATACAAACGCTTGGACTCTCGTAGAGTGATCACGTCAGAATCGCCAACACCTCTCTACGAGAGTCCAATGTCTTGGGCTATACTGAGCTACAAGTTTGCAGCTTGACTTATAGTATTGGTCCTTGAAGTTGTTTCACACGGTATCCCAATTATGAACCAATTACCAAATGGACAATTATGGGCCTCTACCTCGGCGTGTACAAATGTAAGTTAGCCTACCAAGTTAGGTTTAATTTGGTTCAATTTTATACAGTTGTGCACTCTCTGAGAATCACTGCAGGGCATGTCAGTGGGTTTCAAGTGTTGTGGTAATGTTCAATGCTGCAATAAACAGTGCATAACAATACAAAACTTTATTTGTATAGCACATTTTATACAACAAGTACAACACTATGTGCTTCACAGAATACACAGAAAACAGAAAAAGAAAGACAATCGGGAAAACTAGGAGGAAACCTTATAGATAAGCATATGCAGTATACAGTATAGTAAACTACTAACTACAACAAGTAAAGTAACAACTAGGACGTTAGTCTGCTTCATTACTAAAGTTTCAAATCAAAGTAGTCTACTCTACAGTGACACCTACTGCAGGCCATTGTGCTGATTGTATTATTCCCACACATGGCCTGACTGACTGTTACTTGCTCCAGATTTGCTCTCTGCACTGCAGCAGCAGCAGCAGCAGCATTGTGTTAACACAGTGGTTTTCAACCTTTTTCATACCAGGGCCCACTATTTATTCAGAATTTGAGCCACAGACCACCATTTACTGACCTGACATTTTAGCACCACAGATCTAAAGATTTACTAAACTAAATCTTTTGCTTTTGTTCACAATTCCAGGCTGGATTTCGGAGAAAACAAAACAGGCAAAAATACAGATCAAAATCACCATTAATCTTCTACATTCTTTGGACTTGGGCTGATTCAGATGGTGAATATTTTAACTCTTGAGAGTGTAAACATGAAACCAAATGGATCCGCCAGGGTCCATTTGGTTTCATTTTTACGCTCTCGTTTTTCCTGCAGACCACCTGGAATCCTCTCAAAGACCACTGGTGGTCCCCAGACCACCTGTTGAAAACCCCTGTCATAACAGATGAGACTCTTTTGCATTTATTTCTTATATCCCATATGTGCATTGCTAAATGTACAGTTCTGTCTCCTAGACAAAACAGTATAGGCCGGGGCATATTGGCAGTGGAGGGCTGGAGGCCATGTGGCCCATGTTGTGGCGCCACAGATGCTCTTAGATATTTTACGATTTATTTTTAATATAAATTGGTCTAAGCCTATAGTGAATCATGATCATAAAACATATTTGAACGTTTAATTATATTATATGCTGTATTAATACCCTCCTTTCCCCCCAAATAGATTTGGAATAAACGGTTTTATGGCCATGATTCACCAGGAGGCTGGATCATGAATGTCTTGGTTCCAGGCTTAAAATCATTTATATAAAATATTTTCTGAAATGTCCCTGGGTTTTTATGTCGGTGGCACTGGCACCACAAAATGGCTTGCCCTGCTATGCCTTATTACACCAGTGTAAGATGCCTTTTTACAGTATGTGCTGCTGTATACATAAAAAAATGTTTAATGTAATTGCATAAGGCAGGTCTATTATTTTATATACCAGTGTTTTTTTTCACTGCTGGTTCCCTCAAAGCACCAAAGGCACCAAGAGTTTAGAACTGCACCACTTCCTGAACCAAAGTTCTTTTGGTGCAAAGGGGGGCTTGGGAGTGTAGGCTACACATTGAACCAACTGATCATTCCAGGTCTGTTTAGTTGTATATTATATGGGAGATGACTCCTTGAAATATAAAAAAAAGAGAAGTACTGATGTAGAACATGGTGCCATTTCAACGTATTGTTTCCTAGGCCCCTGTCGAAGTATCACAGCTCTGACCACCACCCCTGAATTGTAATATAATTGATTCAGCTGCTGTTGTAGGAGGACCGATAATTTGGTCTCAGAATTCTAAAAGAACAAAGGGGCCTCTGCCAAACTGCTTTCTGCCCACGGTGTGGTGTGTACACAGTCCAATTTATCGTCTGAGCAAGGCAGCTGATGGAGGCAATAATCAAATTAAACTGAGGGTTTCAGTGACACTTCAGCATGGGGATGATATTGTCCAGCAAACTAGAAGGAGCACAGCTACCCCCTGGGGGCTCTTAGCGGTCCTGCATGTCTGTGTGTGTGTGTGTGTGTGTGTCTGTGTGTGTGTGGGTTAGACACACCAGACCGGTCAGACAAGCAATACCGCAGGCACAGTGTCGGTGAAAAACAGTCCAATCACACTGGCCTTATCTTTGATTCTGTGGGCCCCAGGGGGGCATGTGATTGCATCAGTGTCCATCGGAAACATATGCCGGGAACATATGTTGAAGCTCAATAGCAGCGGGTGGGAGTGTTCGAAATTACCCGGGCCAGACATCACGTTAAATGTCCTCTAGCTGCTAAGAGCTGAAAGTATATTATGTTTTTGTCCTGTAGCCTACTCCCTGAAGCATGGTTTTGGGCTTTTTCAGGAATTTTATTTACTATACTTTCTATGATTATTCTGATTGTAAGTTTGTCTTTCTAAATATCAGCCCTGTTTTGGGCAGAAACCTGTCTACATTTAAACATTTGTTTTTTATTAATGCCCTACTTGTGCGCAGTACTAAAGTGTCACACCACCGCCTTTCGAGCCTGTTGACAGATCCGTTACTTTTTTTTTTATCCTGAAAAGTAACACATTTTTGGACATAATGAGCTTTCCACCTGACAGAGACGAAATGTGGCTTTCAGAAATAGGCTACCATGTTTTTGTATATGTTGGTGCTTATATTAGACAAGCCACAAGAAGCCAAAATTGCTCTTCAGGCGTAGGATGATGTATTACACCGACCGCACATATTTAGCTGGGGCTCCTCGTATGCGAGGTACCACATAACAGCGTAGGCATGACTGGACATATACAGTGAGTACAGTGTACATTACATGCGGTCAAACTATTATGTAGCTATATTCTCACATGCTCTGCAGAGGGTCCAGCTTTGGCCCCTCGGCATGGCAGGCCAACTCTTAACGTCTGATTTATAGCTGGTTGTGCAACGTGTATAGTATAACGCACAAAATAATTGATTTGCAGCGTCCTGGTGAGATGGCTTGTAAGTCTGCTCCATTCGGTGTGAGACACATTCATGAAGCATGAATCTGGGCTTTTTCTGTGACTTCGACCCTCGCAAATAGGTTTGGTTGTTAAGCTGCCTTTGCTGTTTTCTTTGCCACCGACAGGTGTACTCTGTAGACAACGAAGAGCAGACGGGTGCCTCGCTGGAGTTTGTGGTGCCCAAAGATCTGGCTGGTGGCTTTGTAAACAACAAGAGGGAGAACTACAAGTTCAGGTGAAATGCTATAAAAGGTCACCACTCTCCATTCAGTCAGCTTGTACGGAAACCAGACCTAATTAAAGTGGTGCTAATGACGCAACACCACAGCTCGTAATGGGAAATGTGGTGTTGCATCATTAGCACATTTAATTTAATTAGGTTCACTTTCTCAGCTGCTGGCTGAATGGAGAATGGTGAACTTTAGCATACTTAAAAGATCAAATTCAAATGTGGAACTGTAAAAAAGCTATGTTGATTTTGATTGTGATGAACGCGTCCAACAAAAAAAGTCGACAACATAACTGTAAACTATGGTTGTGCAGAGGAAACCTAAATTTAAGTGCTCAAGGTTGCATAAGAACTTTCGTCTGTGAATAATTCATCCATCAAATCTGTCACTGGAGAGCTGGAACATCTGTTTAAGGCTGGTGGTGAAAGCTGCAGTCTTTTATACCCATTGGGCAGGGCACATGCCACGCTTCCAAGAGCTAAATTCACAGTTTGGGAGTTAGGCAGCAGTGGACACCGAAACCCACAGGCCTCTTAGAATAGCCTGCAGAGGTTCCCTCATGCCCTTATAGAAATACAATTTCCACATTTAGCGATCCTCATGGGCCAGATTCCTCTCACATCTCTCTCATCTTTCCATGGGATAAAACATGGAGGGGTGGGGCAGCCTTTGAAGACATGACTAAATCCCTCAGAGTGTCCACTTGGGGGGGAAAAAAGCATAAAATGAAGCACTATGTTGTGTGTTCTTGTTCATCACTGCTGTGGTTAATTGTGTTCAGCCTGGGATGTTTGAGATGAACCAGAAACCCTTTGGTTTTGTTTTAGGCTATGCTAGTAGTAGACTAAATAAAGAGAAAGGGATTAAGGTATGTCATCTGTTCTGCTTTGAAACCCAAACGAACATATATTTATCTGTGTGGTTTGTCCTTTAGCTTGTTTTTACTAATACCATGGGTTTTTAATTCTGCACCTCCACATCTGTTTTTAACCATCACCAACCACATCATAGTGTGAATTATGTTTTGCCAGGCAGGTTTTAAATGACAAAGTTGACATAATAAAATCTTCTTTATATCTAGGTTCCAAAAGGTGTTTGACCAGAATGTGAAACAAGAGGAGATTTTTGAGACCATCGCCAGACCAGTTGTAGACAGGTAAAATTCCTCTCAGTGAAAGACGGGGCCGATTTTACTGTGTAGAATTACACATTGTTTTGATATTCCATTGACAAATTGTTTTCAAATGATAACCGCATACAATGAAACAATTCAATACACATTCTGGACAAGAGGTTAAGTAGAAAACGAGTGTGACGTCCAAGGCAGTCTCTGATCAGTGCAGGAATTGCAGAAAGGTTTTGTGTAAACAGTGAAGTGAAAAGCATATCCATCCTGCTCTAGTCTGTCAGTGTTGTGGTCAGGCCAGGCCACACACCCTGCAGCAGCCACTGTTGATGGGAAGACAGTAAAGCTGAACTTACCCCTAAGACGGAAACGGAGGGAGCCTGTGATTTTTGGCCCCTGCTCTCGACACATGAACCACTAAGTGGACTGAGCTGGCGTACGGGATGGCACACACTGCCATCTCAAAGCGTGTGTGAAGATCTTCCAGCCACAGCAGAGCGCCATGCCATAGTTCCCCCCCCTCATTCTGAACGGTTGTTTATTGTGTTAAGCGATAATTAGCACATGCAGTAGATGATTCTGGAGGCCAGTCTCATCTTCAGGCTCCATATAGAGGGCTAATGGTTACTCCTCGACTCTTGTCTTTATGAGTGGAGAGGTGTAGGTGCCAGCACCACTAATTAAAAGAGACATTTGACTCAAAAACGAAGCAAATTTTGAGCTCAAACATCTCAACATGTTCATGTCAAGGTGGGGTCCTTGACATGAAAATGTTGAGGAATTGAAATATTTGCCAGTGGATTTTGTGCCAGGGAGGAACAAGATTTGTAGTAGTGAGCTTGTAGAGACTAAATAGTGGAAAAAACATAGCTCATACGCCAATGAATTTCGTGAGGTGCTGGGCCCAGAATTGAGTAAATACTTCAGCAATTAATTCAGAAAGAAAAAGTAAGGAAGAGAGAGAGAGAGAGAGAGAGAGAGAGAGAGAGAGAGAGAGAGAAAAAAATCAATTGGCTCATCCGCCTTGGGTTTTATTCCTCATTGTGAACCACAGATTTATAACACATGAAAAGCAGCTTAGGGACATTATGAAATGGAACAGTAGGCAGTTGGCCCTAAAGCTTCTTGGGGGATGTTACTGGAATAAATAAAGAATAAAGTACATGTCCACTTTATATAGGATATAGCTAGCTATATGAGATCATGTGTATTGTCAGTCTAAAAAAAAAAGAAAGAAAATGAATTCCCTGCAATCTGGCTCTCTGCTCCCTCCCATCCCCCCAACAAGTGTGGTGAAGGTGATACATACATAATCTAATTCTGTTGCTTGCTTCTTTAACCTCCACGCCACCCTTGCTCCCAATTTTCACCCTATCCCAACAAAAGGAGCTGTTATGGTGTCTGAAGGAGCCTTAACCCTGCTCAGAGGTTAGTCTAAATTAGGGCTGACTCCCCAAAGGGAAAACAGCCAACAGGAGAGGGAATTTACTTGGAATTTCCTGTGATCAAATGTTGGTTATGTTGTTGTTATCTGAACTAGGTTCTTCCTCTCCTCCAGTCCTCCACCTCCCTCACATTCTGTCTTCCTGGCTCGGTTTAGTCCAGCCATCTCTTCAGCCCCCCTCTCTGGTCCTGAGTCCACTTCTCTTAATCATAATGTCGGTACTATTTGTAGAATCCCACAAGGGCTTTGTATGTTATCATTGCCATTATGAGACACTGTAAACAAGATGGTGAGCCATCTAGATTGGCCTACTAAGACTTGGATGTCTTTAACTTGACTCAGAGAGACTCAGTGGTCTGGGTATGGGGTTCTTGCCCTTCCCAGCTGACCTTTTAATACTTAAGTCCTCTGTTGTTGTACTATATGGCTGACATCAGGTTGAAGACTTGCAGTCATCTGTGAGGTATGTGTCATAGCATATCAGTTTGAGCCTGGCGTCCATCAAGCTTTGATATGACTATGTTAGACAGCCTGCAGGGCACTAGTCATCACATCTGTTCACAAGTTGTATCTGTCCCTGTGTTCCTAACATTTCTTCAGTTTCTAAGTCTGTTCATTTCACACCCCCTGCAGAATGCCCATTTACATAGTGTTGATGGAATGTTATAAATTCCACAGGGAACTTTTAAATCCAGTCTCACCACAATGGCTAAAGCACAGGGGTGAGTGAGTAAATCTGATGTTTCTAGCTCTAATTTCCTAGTGGAATACAGGGTACCTTTTGAGACAATGAAAGTAGGGACTGTCCTCAGATCCATGCTACAAAGGGTAATAAAAGAGACTGTGAAAGGCATTTCAGACAGTTGACTCAGGACCCCTATTACAGACACAGTGAATAAGCTGTTGGTTTCTTTTTTGTTGATATTGAAATTATACCATGTACAGTAGCATGTGCGGCCAGAGAAATCAAAGTCTAATGAAATCAAAACTGAACTGATGGACAATAGTTTACTTTATGCCCTATTGTCAGGAAGCATTTCTGTTCAGGTCTAGTCAGGATTCACTTTGACTAACAGTATTTTCCCTGTCAGAACAACGGTACCCACAACTCAAGGCAAAGCAGGCTCTTATCTTCTCAACTGGCAATAACTGTGAGATTGTTGTTTTTATTGGTACTCTGTCATACTGGCAGGCATATCACACCTCTGAAGTTCAGCCCAAAGTTCCGAACTTGTTCATTTGGATGCGATCTTCCTGTCTCCACTGTGGTGTAACCAAAACTAGGAACGCGAGCCGCAACACAGTAGTCTAAAAACAAACCAACAGTAATGGTTCTAATGGAGAAAGAGCCGACATAATGATGCTGGCCTGGCAAGACAACTCCTCTTGTTTGCATTGTAACCCCAGTTCGGAAGGCTGCTTTTGGGCCCTATATACAGTGTTGCTTTTGAAATCTGTTGCTCATCACAATTTTGGAAGTCATTTTTCACCCCTGGTGCCAACTGCCTAAGCTGTAACCCTGGCCACTACTCTTCCTCTGTCGACCTGGGAAGAGCCCCGAACTGAGCTCATGCATCCTTCAATTCCTCTGGAGGGAGCAGGCTGCTTCACATCACCTGACAGGTGATAAGTAACGCTTGTAGTGTGTGGAAGGAACACGTTAATCCAACCAGTAACTTTCCAGTTCAATTTTGAGATATCCTGTGTGTAAATGGAAATGTTTACTAATGTGTTTACGTTGTACTATGCTCACCTAGCCTGGAAACCAGGCCAAAGTCTGGGCCGTTCGGAAAACGCAGTGATATTATTAGTCTGGCCATGCCAGGCTAGCGTTCACCTAAATCAGTGCACCATGAAGAGGAAAATGGGAAAGATCAGAAGAACATCAAAAGAACAGAACAGCAAAGTCACAAAACAAGAAGGTAGATAACTCAAAGTATCACAGTGCAGTAGTTAGACCTTTATTACCCAGACCATACCTGTCTGGCCAGACCTCCCTCCTGTTCATCCCCTGCTCATATGGTACACACTACACACCGTCTCAACAAAGGCCCAAAATATTTGAGTGAGTCTGCAATTTCCCTTTTCCCTTTAAAAAAAGGAACTGGGAGCCGATGAGTCCAGTGTCCAGTGGCTTAAGCACTGTTGGTCTCCAGGAAGGCTGAGGTGTAAACAGGAATAAGCATTGGGGAAACGCCCTGGCCTCAGCGGTACGATGCTCAGGCCGCACCATTAGCGCTGGCATTAAGCTAAAAACACTGAGCCCTGTGTCCTACCCACTCCTTCACCGCCATGACTCACGCAGGATCAAGTGGCCGCCCACTGAACCAGTCGCCGTCCAAGTCAGAATATATACCGCGACCCGCCGTTCGGTGTATGAGTCGACGTAATTATTTATGCCGACTGACATGGAGTTCTTCCTTTAACCCTGCCGTCTCCGTGCAGGGTGTGGTATCGCGACTACTCTTGACAAAAGGGAAAAGCCACACACACTGCTCAAATTCAGGCACGTCCGTTCCATTAGACATAGCCAGAGGCGAGGCATTCTTTTCGAGTTCTTTTAGAAATTCCCTAAAGTATCGTCGAAAGAGTTTTCTTTTGAATTTGGCGACTGGTGGAAAGGGGGACGGAGCCTACAGTGGTATAACATCACCTTTTGATCCAGGCTCTGGTGTCGGGGACTATAGCCTGTCATTTTGTCATCCCTGGTTTGGCGCCAAGCCTGCATAACAGGATACGTATCCTCACCTTCTCCCTCATATGTTCAGCACCATAATTTTAGATGTTCATTTCACTCAAATAGAGGTTTGGTCCCATTAGAGAGAGCGAGACAGAGAGAGAAATGGTTTCCATGGCCCTCTGCACGCGTGGTGTCCAGTTCATTGCCAAACCAAAATTCACCAAGCCCCTGCCTGCCTAGTTTGACTGGGTTTGGGTCCTTTCCTTCAATCAGGCTCTGAGACATTCCTCCTCCGTCACTGGCAGATGTCTGTCGCCGTTTGCCGCCGCCCTCCACTGGCTGCAGTCTCTCCCTGCGGATTTACAGTGTCAGGTTCAATTCAGTCAGACATTTGGTGTCTGGTTTAGGATATTGTTGGCAGCTCTACCGCACTCCACTGCAAATTAAGACGGTGAGGTCAGAGGGATGGAGGCACATGATGCACATTAACAGTCTGACATGACTATACGTTGAGGCTGTACTGCAAAGCGGGGGCTGTGGTCCTAAGTAAAAGCAAAAGCAAAGTTAAAGATTATCTAAGATTTTTCTGTGTGTGTGCGTGTGTGTGTGCATGCGCATGTGTGTGTGCATGTGTGTGGTCAGTGTGTTAGGAGGATACAATGGTACCATCTTCGCCTATGGCCAGACAGGCAGTGGGAAGACCTTCACCATCACAGGCGGGGCTGAGCGCTACGCCGACCGCGGCATCATCCCTCGCACCCTAGCCTACATGTACCAGCGCTTCAGCCAGGTCAGCATGTTGTTGTTGCACTCGGCCAGTTGTTACTTGTTGGAGCCACTTCCTAAATCAGTAATTCTCAAACTACTGATTTACTGACACCCAAAATGATTGCATATGGCGGCCCGAAAACGTTTTGTGCCACAGGGGCCAGAATAAAAATAAAGAATTGGGAGTAAAAAGTGCCACGGTCCCCCAGAAGAGAGATGTATATTCAAAACATTTTCAAACGTCATCAAGGTTTTGTATTATTATACCTAGGCCTAGATTTTCATCACCGCTAAACCCCTTATCCCTTAACTTTTTTGCCTTTTTAAATTATATAAAAAAACATTTTTCAATAGTTAAAATGGCCAGTCTGCAAGCTCACAACATGTCAATAGATTGGCATGTTGAACTATACCAAAGGTTTATCAAAATAGTTAGTAAAAAGGAATAAGGGGTTTGGGATAAGGGGTTTAGCCCCCGCAGGCAGTGCAGTGATCGGCCTTGAGTCTGTGGGACACACTTAACCAGAAACCCCACAAAAGGCTAATGAGCCAAAGTCCGTTCATCTAGGCCAGTGGTGAGCAATTATTTTTCCAAAAGAGTATTATTATGCAATGAAAAGGTGAGGTTGTTTCCAAAATCTCCAAAACAATGGTAATCGCCCAAGTATCGCCTGAAAACTTCAATTATTTATCTTTTTGGCCAATGTTGCTCCACCCACTTTTCGACCATTGCCTGTTCGCCAGAACCGCCAGCTCCCATAGACAAATAGGCTAATGGTCTTCAGGCCGCTGTTAAAACAGACCATTATGTGAAAATGAATAAGGTAGTACCCCTCACAGGCTGGTCAGAGTCAGCCAAAGGGCTGCATACTGCCCAGGTGTGATCTAGGCAATCTGCAGCCTCTGAATAAGTCAATAGACCTTTCAGAAAGCCCCTCCCCAAACTGCTATGTTCAATCGCAGCTAAGCATAACATGTGCTAGAAAAAACCTCTCCACCAATAGTTTTCCTACAACGTATATGATAAAACAATAAATGTCACACACACATTTTTCCACTGCATAGGGCATGTCTTGTTGATGGATTTGGAAGAGATTTTGAAGGTCTGGTTGCAAAAATGAACCAGTATTTAATGTGTAATGTCCATGATATTTACATTTGCTGAAAAGTGTCCTAGCCTTGGGTGGACACTGGGGAAAGAGCAGGGCTTACTGAAAGGTCTATTGATTGCCATGGCCAATCAAACCACAAAGTCTCGGTCTAATGATGTTTTCATTGTTTCTTTTGTCCAACAGGACAACACCATGGTGTATACCACTCACGTTTCCTACCTGGAGATCTACAACGAGCAGGGCTTCGACCTGCTAGACCCCAAGCACGAAGCCTCTCGCCTGGAAGACCTGCCGTCAGTATTCATTAATGTTTTACACTCATGTAGATCACTGCTTCTCAAAGTCTTTTGTGTAAACAACTTCCCCAAAATAATATGTATTCGACCGCAAGACGAGAAAATTAATGTTAAATATTATTAAGGGTATCGTCAGTGATTTCACAATCCTCCGTACTATAGAGTGCGCTGACCATATAAGGAGTTCCTCCATGTCCCCGGTGAACTGCAGTAGTCAGAAAATCCTAGTTTCATTTTGGGCTTTGGGAGATAAAGCCTTCATCCAATTAGGAAAGAGGAGGGCTTCCTCCAATCAGGATCGAGCTGAGGTTGGGGGGGGGTCTTGTTTGTCGGCCTGTTGCGATATCTATTGGAGAATGTTTTATACTGATACTGATTTTAACATTGGCAGATTTTTCCGTTTAGTCATAGATAATGGTACTTTGCAGCCTCCCACCGTCCAAAGACGGATGACCAGTGGACTACTGTGTTCTTCCAAAGTCTCCTGGGCATAGTTTATTCTTGGTCCCCAAAAGCCATTTATCAAGCTAGCCTAGACGCGCTGTGTGGTGAAACATTGAGACTCCACTCCCAGTATTTACCGGGTCACTACGCATCTGCCAACCGACATATTGAGCCTATGAGAGAGAGGGAGAGACGGAGGGAGAGCGAGAGAGGACTCAACCTGATGGCAGACTAAACCACTAGAGTGGAGAGCTGGGTAGTCATGTGGAAAAGTAGTTTTTCATAGTTGGTCACTTTGTTTTCTCATATCTGTCTACATCTACCACTGTTGTTTGTTTTTTTCTTGTCTTGCTGGCTGTCTCACTCCCTCTGGCCGTCTGTCTGTCTGCCATTCTTCTTGTTCAGCTCATGATTTATTCTATGTTCACTTATAGGCCTATGTAAAACACACCACTTTGCATATCCAGTCCCAGAACACGATCCATCATTTTTGACCCGCTCAATTTGTTCCTATTTTCTTCCTGCATGACTTCTATTTAACTTACTTTTTTCTTTTTTCTCGTGTTTTTCTTCTTTTACTAATGTCACTTCTCTCCTTTCGCAGGAGATTCAGCTCAAGGTTTAAGTGCCCACAAATCACAGTCTTCTGTAAATAGACAGTACCCGCTGTTGACCATGCTGTAGCCACACTTGCTGATTCCAGGAGATGTGGCACCGAAAGCCTCTTTCTCTATCTGTCCTGGCCTCGGACCCCTCCCTCTCTCTCTTTCTCGTGCACTTGTCTATTCTCATGTTTTTCCACTCCTCTCTCGCCGTCTCTTCCCATAGGTCACCATACTAACTAACAATTGGCGGAAATGACTTTCACTCTGGCATCCACATTTTGGGCATGTCATTATAGAATAGATTATAATAATATCGTGTCATACAATGTCATGATTTATTCACCCATCTTCAAAAAAAGAGAAAATGGCACATCCAACGAGCTCGCAACACCAGATATTCATTCTATTTCTGAAAACTAACATGTGGCTCAAGTGGTTGAAGAAATTCTGTTTTGCAAAACATCCCTGGGTGATCTACTACATATCATCGCTGTCGGGTTGAAACCTCAGTGGGCCAAAATTCTTTACTATTCAGGATTTAAATTCAAAAGCAGCAGATCTACAAGCTCAAAATTGCTACAAGCTGTTGAATTTGAAGCTTTCCAGTATCTCACTCAATGGTATGATCAAATATGGCGTTCATCTATCAAAACAAAGAAAGAAAAAAACACAAATGTTAAACGGTGCAGAAGAGAGGTTTTTGCCCAACAGTGATGATGTATACATACACATTACACCCAACCTCAGTTTTGTTTTTGTTCTGTTTCCATTCACATGCTGTCCCCATTGATAAATGTTGTCCTCTAATTTGTGTTGAGTGGATGTTCTTGAAGTTGTTTTCCATCCCATCCCTGCCCTGTCAACATGGCGTGTTTATGCACAGTTAGCGTTGGGAGGTCTGAGTTAATGTATTGCTGCATCAAACCGCATAATATGCCATTCTACTGCTGGTAACTGGCAATTTGTTTTTCGTGCCGCCTCACAAGTTTCCTCGGGCTACCGTCTGCGTGAAGGATTTTCCATTTCATCGGTTAAGATAAGATCTTTAAATGAGCAAAAGTCACATTAACTTTTACATATATCTTACATCCTCACGTAATGCGGTGAGGGATTAGGCTGTGGGGGAATATGACCCTACTATATAACCATGAAATAGGCCATAATAGTATACTGTATGTCATCTCTGTGGGGTGGAAACCTCATATGTCAAAACAGTTAATTTTCATGATTCTAATTCACAAATAGCAATAGTAGGAGATCGATCGTCAAATTCAGAACACTTGATCACTTGACCATGGTATGCTACTTTTATTGCTTCTGTGTGACACTGTAGTATGTTGAAGTAGTACAGAGAGTACAGTAAAAAGAAACTCTCAAAAGTTAAAAATAATGTCTGCCGACAGCAATGATGTACTTGACATGATTGCCTACACATCCTTTCCAAAGGAGCTGATGACGTAAATCTGAAAGTGTGCCCACTGCCCTTTGGTTTTATTTTTTTTTAACCCTGCATGGTTAATCCGAAAATGCTGCAAGTACACCTCTCGTCTTTAACCTCCCTTGTGTCTCTGTATTTTATGGTCTCTGACGTCAATCCACTGGCTCCATGGTTGCTGCTTGCATCCAATTTAAAATCCTGGTGATAACCAACAAGGCAATCAAGGTCACTACAATACCTGCACTGATCCAGCCTCATGCTGAGTTCACACATGCAGATGCAGACAATTTACCCTTCATTTTCAATGGAAGCCAGCGACATGAAGATGCAAAGACACATCTGGCTTTTGCAGCTGCTGCAAAAACTACAAATCTACAAAGCTACAACTTCAATCTGAGATGACTTCAACTTCAAATCTCCAAAGTTACTGCAACTGTAGCTTCCACAATGCACATCACTAACCCTAACCCTTTATCCAAGGTGCTATACATAGATTACAGCCACCCATTCATATACCGAGTGGAAACCAGCACATCAGGAGGCGATTAGGTGTTAAGTGTCTTGCTCAGGGACACACCAATGCTAGCTCTGGGGGAGCCCGGGTTCGAATTGGCAACCCTTGTGGCCCGATGATGTCACAACCTTTTGGGCAGCATACTGTATTTTACAAAATGATGAAGCGACAAATTAGGCTGTGATCTTTGCAGCTTTGCGGCTTTTGTATCTGCCCGAGTGAACGCAGCAATACAGCTCTTGCCGCACACTGAGGTCAGCTCTCAATGTGACATCTACATCTGTCCCTACCATGACAGCCTGGCCCGCATTCCAAATTGGCTCCCAGGCTGTGGGATGATCTCACCACTCACTGCAGTGCAGACTCCACTCTCCTTCTGTATGCTGCAGTTTGAAAACTCACCTCTTCAGGCTCTGTACCTTACCCAGACAGCATTATCCTTAATCATTGTCTCCACCATGCCGAAAGCCTGGGAGATAGAGGATGTTTCACACCATATCTGTCTGTGTGTGATCTGTCCGTGTGTCTGCACGTCCATGTACAGCTAATCTCTGACGCTGCTAGCCAGGTTGATGCAGAAATGTGCACACAGGATGTCAACTCCGAACTTCTTATAGCACAGCATCACCATGAAGCAGATTTATTTATTTTTTGCCAGATGTGGCCTAAAATCATGAATGTTTTGAAATATTTCACAGGAATGGCACCCTTTTTACATTGCCCTATTATAGCGACAGCAGGCAGCACGTTCTTGCAAAAAATAAAAATGGAAATAATGACCGTTCCTGACCTGGTGAAGACCTATGCTCGGAGAGACACTTTTTTTCCTAGTTTGCATCTGTTCTTGTTTCCTTAGGCTAGTCAGATGTACTGTATGTTTTTTCACATGCTACATACAGTATGTTATTTATACATGCAATACAATACAGTACAGTCTTGGTTGTTTGCTTGTCCACAAATCATGTCACGTTGATGTTTATCTGTGATCTGTGAGTTACTATATCCTCATCTCTAAAGATGGATTTCAGAGGATTTATTTCTTCTTCTTTTCACCTCCAGATAGCATCCTCCTACACTTGATTTACTTGACTGTGTACCTTGTGTTTGGTTGACTAGTCTTCATGCTACTTACTCTAATCTTAGACTTTGTAAGTCGCTCTGGATAAGAGTTTCTGCCAAATTCCAGAATTGTAAATATAGTAATTGCCATGTATGGCCTGATGATGCCAGAATGAGTGGCTGAAAAGTATACGGAAGTACTGAACTGTGCATGTCTTTATACATTTTTAAATGAAGGCTTTTACCAGATATGTAATGGCCTATTCATGCTCCAGCTTTAGGTGATAAGGTGACCAACGAAAACTACAAGATGACGTCACAATGCTGTCATAAGCGACTTCCCACTTGCACACCATGCAGATGCACATCTCTTTGCTCTTCTGGTCACCTTACCACCTAAAACTGGAGTCTCTATGCCTCATTGTTTATGATGTAAATAACTTAATGTTACTGTACTTTTAAATCATGACATACCAAACTACTTAAAAAAAAAAAAAAAATCTACATGTCTTTTCCACCGTCTATTTTCCAGGAGGGTGACAATCATGGAGGATCCAGAACAGAACATTCACCTCAAGAATCTGTCCCTCCAGCAGTCAGCCAATGAGGAGGAGGCTCTCAACTTACTCTTCTTGGGCGACACCAATCGGATGATTGCAGAAGTAAGACCACCTTGCGCTTTTCCAGAATTCGGATGCTGAGGTTTACTTTATAGAGTTGAATTCCCATATCAGTCTAGTTTTGGGGAGTTTTTGTTGCTATAGTATGCTGCAGTGTACAGTATGTACAGGATGTGTATGTTCAGGAGGTAGAGCAGGTCGTCCAATCCGTGGGTTGGTGGTTCGAATCCCGGCTCCTCCTGTCTACATGTCGAAGCGTCCTTGGCAAGACACTGAACCCCAAATTGTTCCTGAAGTGCTGGTGTGCCTTGAGATGTTTCGGCTGCTATCAGTATGAATGTGTGTGTGAATTTACCATCTATATAGACGAATACTTTATGTTTTTAGAATCAGCCTCATAGTCCTATATAGGTTTTAGTTAAACCCTGAAGGGGTGTAAACATGGATCCAAATGGGATACCTTTTGGTTCCCTTTAGGTCTTTGAGGATCTTACTACGTAGAAGTTAGATAATATGCACTGGTATGCTGAATATGCATGATTACCTCTAAAAGTAACTAACTGCAGAGTAACATAACCATTGTAAGGGTTTTCTTTGCACCCTGCAGTAGAAATCCAACATGCACTCCAACGTCTACCTTATGACATTTCTGTAATATTATTTTGGTGCCCCTGTGGTCTTCTTTTTTCTTCTCCCCACCACACTTTTTCCTCTGTAAAACGCAGCATTCCCTCTGTAATTTCTGTTTATGTTGTGGTGGCTCTTTTCTATGCTCAGACACCCAGACTCCCCAACCCGATGAGACGGCTGCGGTGGGTCAGTCCGGTGCACTCAGTGCAACCTGAGGTTTTGGCACACAGCTTCTGACCTCACCTTGTTTACTTTTGTTGATAGCCGGGTTTTATTTGTAAGTAAATAGCACACGGCAAAAAGAGCACCGAGTCATCGGGTTTGAATGTAGTGGCAGGGCCCTTGTCATTTCAGGTTTTTGCCTTTTTTTAATGTGAACGAGTTGATACCACATGCAAATAATGCCGAAAAGGATTCAGTGTCCCATTTTTGTTGTTTCTGTTTTTTAACCACTTTTAAAGAGACAAGGGAGTTGTGCAGTAGAGTCTTGTCTAACAAGCAACTAATCTCATAATCGACCCTTTGCTTATCTCCTTTTGTTTAAAACAATGTCATTGTGTCTTTTCAATTTATGTGCGCGCGCACACACATGCACACACACATGTGCATACACACGCACCGTCTCTCCCTATATGCAATGCTTAATAGCCTTGAGGAATATTGCACTGGAAAACACATTGTTTGCTTGTTCTAGTTGACCGTTTGATTTGATCAAAACGGTCATAGGGGGGCTGCGCAGTCCTGCAGGGAGATGATCAGCGGCCCAGGATTTTGTCCATAACAGTCCACCCACACACACAGACTGTTGTTGGCGTCCTCCTTGGGACTCACTCCTTCGTACGAGGGTGTCCCCCGGGCTTTGAGCAAACAAAGAACCCCATCAACATCAGTCATTTATCAATGCCAGAATATTCCCTCCAGTGCTCTGCACAGAACTCGCCATGAGGTTCACAGAATCAGCTTCTTTCTTCTCTTCACTCGCAAGACGCATGTGGACACAAGATGACACGTACTGTATGTTCACGCCACCCTCCAAAACCATGAGCTCATCATCACACGTCCATCCAGGAGTCTTTTTTTTTAGTGGCTTCCCTCGTGTCGTTTTTATGGGACAGGACATAAAATACACTTTCTGAAACCTTCTCAACCTTCCCTCAACTTTTCAGCAGCAGGACACATTTCCTCTCATCTGGATTTCTTTTTCTGTCTTCTTCTCTTCCATCGCCTGCCTCTGCTCAGCCCACACATAAAAAACGACGTGTCAGTGTTTTTTGTTGTTGTTGTATGAACCGTGCTAGGCTCCCTCACCCTCATATATATATCAGGGGTTCTCTAAAGGATCCTTTAGGTCAGTGGTTTTCAACCTTTTTCATACCAGGGCCCACCATTATACTGCATATTAGCCACAGACCACCATTTGATGTTGAGTTTAGTCTCTCGGATTTTAAAAACTAAGGATTTTCACGTTTTTGCCCACAATTTAGGAGAGATAACTGGCAAAACATGGTCTAAACTCCAATTACATTTTTAATTGTGTAAATTCTTGAAAATTAAGTAATTCAGATGTTGTAATATTATTTGGACCTGGGAGGGTCCATTTGGTTTCATTTTAACGCTCTCAAGAGTTACAGATCTATAAGGGTCTATTTGGTTACCAACTCTCCATCATTTAGCTGGGGACCACTTGGAATCCTCTCAGGGACCACGGGTGGTCCCCAGGCCACCTGTTGAAAACCCCTGCTTTAGGTTCTTGCAATACCATTGAATCTCCTTTTCCATTTATATGTTGGCTATATGCCTGAAGGTCAGTAGATCAAAAAGCGTGCAATAAGTTTCATCATTTGTGCAAAGATTTGTGTGTGTAGAGCCTATTTTCCTGTTCTTTTTATGTTGGATCATGGATATTCAGAAAATACCAGATCTACTGCAAATTTTGAGCATTATTCTGTGAGAAATCTTGAAAGTGAACCAGTTATTTACTTCCTCTAGGGACAGAGGTGGCTGTGCCTTTTGTGTCAAGGAGCCCCAAATTCATATAGACTCCTACATTTGGCAACGGACCCCCCATCTGAAATAATTTTGTGCCAGGGACCCCCTAGGAGACAGGACTTGTGTTTACTCAGTGTGAAACCTCGACTATACTAGAGAACGGGGGAGTGCAACAACACAGCAGGTGGTCCGAATGCACTCCCCTCTCTCCCGGAGCTCCCACAGACTTGACTCAGCGACCTCTCTGGGTTCTGGGGGTTTGTAGCCCATGCAGACCCCTCTGTCAGGCCGGCGCTCACTGACTCACTGCGGCCAGTCACTGTGTGTGGTCAGTGTATACGGCCCTGTGGGCTGTGGGGTCAGCATGTGTTACACAAGAGGTCAGGAAGCAGCTCCGGTGAGGTCATGTTTTTATACATAAAACTGAGCCAAGAGACGAGGATAGGTCTTCTCCAAGTGGGGTCTGGGGACCCCTATAGCTTCTGTACGTCCCGGTCCTTTTAGGGTGCAGTGCTTCTATGTTTATATGTTTTAATATAGTCCGCGCGGCCGCGGCACATCCATCTGAATTGCGGCCCTGTGCGTCGTCAGAACATGTATTTCAGTTTTTTTTTTAGTCTGTATTTTTCATAACGATATTTTGTAATTTTCTTTCTTTTTTACTTTTTCACAAAATAGCTTAGCTAAAAATGGGCAATCTACATTGCATAAATGGTTTTCAACCTTTTTCACACCAGGGCCCACTATTTATTCAGAATTTGAGCCACGGACCACCATTTGAGGAGATTTTCATTACACAGACCCGAACTAAAGATTTCTTTTGTTTTTGTTCATAATTCCTGGCTGGATTTCGGAGAAAACAAAAACATACAGATCAAAATGACCATTAATCTTCTACACTCTAGTCTAGTCTAGTCTAGGGCTAATTCAGATGGTGAATATTTTAACTCTTGAGAGCATAACCATGAAAACATGAAGCATTCAAAGAGATAGATCTGGTTGACTACCCTTCCATCATTTAGCCAGGGGACCACCTGGAACCCTCTCAAGGACAACTGGTGGTCCCCGGACCACTGTTTGAAAACCACTGGCATAAGGGATCTTTCTAGAGGCCTCCTGAGGCATCTAAAGGCGCCATCGCTCCGCTTTAAGGCATACCCCCGAGGAGCAGCGCAGGTCAGGTGAGGAGTGAATGGAATTCGGAGTGTAGAAAGATGTGACGCGGACCGTTTGAGATTTAGAGGAGGATCTGTCGCGAGTTGGCGGGAACCTTGACAAACAAGTGTTGGCATCTTTACAGTGACCATAAGTCAGGGTCAGTCACTTTTTTTTTTTTTTGAAAAGCCATGATGAGATGGAATGTGTGTGATCTTCATAATGGTGACAGCGAGACCCGGTGTGAGTCATGTCTATATCTCAAATCAGTGGTGGTCATAGACCATTCTACCAGTGAGGTGGGGAAAAAATGCCTCAAAAGCTAATTAAAGGCAAGGTCTAGTCTATTATCAAGGGAAGGCCCAACATTTATGTACTAATTAAAAGCCATGAGCATTATATACTCCCATAGTCTTCAACCCAAGTGCATACAGCTGCTGTAGGCCTATACTGAAGAAAACAAAACTTAAGAGATAAACAATCTGCTTCTGACTGTCTATCTCTAGTATATACTGTATATTGTCTTTGTTGGGTGGAAACACTTTTATGCTGATCTACAAGCTCAAATGCACTGCATTTTCGAGCTTGCAGATCTGCTCCTTTCGTGTATTTTGAGAGACTTGAGTCGTATGATCGATAATGTTGGCCTAAGTTAATTTACAAAAAGAATAGTTAGTATGCGGAGATTCTGTCCGCCAGCTGCCCGACAGCTACAATAATTGTTATCTCGGCATCAGCAGTGCTCTCACATTCTCACGTAGTGACCCGTCTTCTGGCACTTATTAAAACCCTTTCTGTCTGAGTGAGGATGAGTCAAATTCTATTTCTGTCTGCCGCTGGTCTCACCCTGGCTTCTGTTCTGCTGTGTCTGTGAACGTCTTGAACATGACAACCTCAGCTATTGTCAGGCGGCCGCCATGTGTGTACAATACATGCCTTTGATCTTCGTACGCAAATTATACAAATGAAAAGAAGATTTTTTTTACTCCCCCTTCCCTCTGTTGTTGTCAGGATATGGAAAGTCCCTAAAGGATAAGAGAAAATACTGCCCTTTTACTTTTTTTTGGCTGTCACAGTAAAAACCTTAGTGTTAATTGAACTCAGAGTGTATAAAATGGCCTATTCGGTTACATTTGCACCCTCGAGTTAATTGAACTCTGCATGTGTACAATAAACAGTATCATTTCCAGGCTGATGATACAACTGAAAGTCAAACTGAATCATGGATCACAGTGTAACCTAGAAGGCCCAGGTATATTTCTACTTCAACCTTACTACTAGTTTGTACTACCATGATGAAAAAAAAAGTTTATTTTATTTATGCTAATTGATTAATTAATTAACTAATTATAATAAATGCTATATATATTGGGCCTTCTAGGGGTAAACAATCCCATTGAGGATGTTTGTGTTATCCTTTTCTGCATAACCTTTGTCTGTACTCCCTGTACGGTTATTAATCACCAGTCAATCAAAAGCCAGACATTCTGAAAGGTCTTCCTCATATCGGCCCTCAGACCCCCATGAACCAGGCGTCCACACGCTCCCACTGCATCTTCACCGTGCACCTGTGTGGGCGTGAGCCAGGCTCTGCCACCCTGCGCCGCTCCAAGCTGCACCTGGTGGACCTGGCCGGCTCCGAGAGGGTGGGCAAGACCGGCGTGGGCGGGCACCAGTTCACTGAGGGGAAGTACATCAACCTCTCTCTGCACTACCTGGAACAGGTGAGACACCAGTGGTTGGTTCCACAAGCATTTTATATACTGTAGCTCCAGATCTTTGAGATTTCAGATTTGAAAAAAGTGTGTAGGCATCGCAGTGTGAGCTTGTAGATCAAGTTATTTTAGTACCGCTAGTAGCTAAGGGATGTAATGGTTAATGCATGTTTTCTTATAATCACAATCTACAAAGTAACTTGTAACTAAAGTTGTAAAACAATCGTACTGGAGCAAAAATTACAATATTTGCCTATGAGATGTGGTGGAGTAGAATTTAAAGTAAACACTAAAAAACATGCTTAAAACAGTACTTGTACAGTACAGTAAATGTACCCATGTATTTGTCAAGGTGATCATATCTAATATCTGGTCCATTCTCCCCATGTACAGTTGTCAAGGTGATCATATCTAATATCTGGTCCATTCTCCCCATGTGTTTGTCAAGGTGATCATAGCTCTGTCAGAGAGGAACCGCGCCCACATCCCCTACAGGAACTCCATGATGACCTCTGTGCTGCGGGACAGCCTGGGGGGGAACTGCATGACCACCATGGTGGCGACCGTCTCAGCGGACAAGAGGAACCTTGATGTGAGGATGGAGGGAGGGGAGGCTTGCCTTATCGCACTATGATGCTCAGAAACAAACACTCCCAAAAGCAAGGCTAACCCTAAGCACAGTTAACCACATATAGCCTTGAAGCTCCTACTAGTTCAAGGAGTCTTCAACAGGGAGGACCCCTATAGGGAGTCCTTAGAACTACCGGTACTAGATTGGAACGCCAACTGTTTTTGATACCCGCAAACCAAATCATCTGTAGTACTGAGGGGACTTTAGATAAAGATCAATGATCTCACCGAT
Organism: Benthosema pterotum; assembly: GCA_039105355.1. Taxonomy (NCBI): domain Eukaryota; kingdom Metazoa; phylum Chordata; class Actinopteri; order Myctophiformes; family Myctophidae; genus Benthosema; species Benthosema pterotum. Next base: position 30,637,211 of record CM076980.1, on the reverse strand, counting down.
CTTGTAGATTGGATATTTTAAGCAAATAAGTGTAGTGAACTTTTCCAAGTATTGAGGGTTGTCACATTTACACGAGTCCAACAAAATGCTGCACATTGGTAGTTGCTGTCACCATTATCAAATCTATGAAAGACTTCATCGCTCCCAACGCTGAAGACCATTGCTTTAATTGTACAATAAAACTAATAGTGAAAAAATAGCAACTGATGCTTGCTTGAATAATCAACACGTTAATCTAGATTAATATTAATAACAAAAAGCACATGTTATTTAATGTGAAAGTGAGCATTAAAGGTCCGTTCAGGTTTCACCCTAATGATGGCATATACGGTCCTACCCTCAGGAATCCATCTCCACGTGTCGTTTTGCCCAGAGAGTGGCTCTCATCAAGAACGAGGCATTACTGAACGAGGAGCTGGATCCAGCGCTGGTGAGATAGCCAGCCACACACACACACACACATGCACACACAAGCACTACACTACCAGTGCCATAGCTTGAACCACACCGTCACACCACAAAAAGGCATGACTTAATGGGGCCGACGTGCTATGGCCAGACCCCTCCATCCACGCAGCTTCCAAACCAGAAAATTGATCAGTGAATCATTTTGCCGGGAGGATCCATCTGCTAAACCACAGCCATACATGCAATCCACCATGTCCTTGAGTGTCCTCGCTGGACTTCCAGGACCACCAAATCACTTTTTCCAGCGTCAGACAATCATTTTCAGGGGGAAGGACAGAAGACGGTAGTGTTTTTTTCCCCCTCCACATCCTGCACGTGGATGGCGGTCTGTCTTTTCGCTTGGTATTTAGATAGCTCTGATGGGCCTGCTTGGATTCTATCTGTCCACTTGTTTACATACCCCTGCTTCTGTTATACCCCAGTATACCTCAGTGCTCCTGTCTGCGAGGTGTCCAGCTGCCTGTGCGCGTGTGTGCGTGTGTGCGCGTGTGTGTGTGTGTGTTTGTCTTGACACGCATTCATTCAAGCTACAGTGACATAAGGACACAAATCACCTTCAATTTACACATATTTATACATACCGAACCTGGCGCACCTGCTGCTTTTTATTTGGGTTTTTTAGTTACCTATTTTTAGATTTTAAGTATTCAGTGGAGCTGAAAAGACAGGAAAGGGTAAGGGGACAAAAAATGACGCGCAACGCGCAACAAAAGCTGTGAGTCAGTCACAAACCGACCGTAATTTGACAGTAGCGGTTGTTCTTATCCTGCAGGGCCAGTGGTATAGCCATTATCTCTCTCTCTTTCTTCTTCCTTTCTTCCCCTGGGAAAGTACACTGGGAAACAGAGTCCTGGCGGTTAGTGTTTGGACCCCCTCTATCCCCATGGTAGATTATACAGTGGTGGTAAGTCTGGGAGATAATGCAGTAGTAGTAGTAGTAAGTAAGTCATCAACCTTACACCCCTTCCTTCCCCCTCCTGCTAGGATTCTGCCCTGGGGATCAGCTGCTGTTACTGTATTACTGCACAGGGGTTTGGCTGGCCACTTGCAAACCCTGCAGAGGTATTTTTAAGAGAGTCTGCGGCCGGCCCAGTAATTGTGCCGGTGTCTGGCTGCTCCCAATTGGGTCCGGCCCGGTTACAGCTTGGGGCAAACCCGGCTCCACGGGCAAGCTCCTCGACTCCAAAATATGCCATGTTTTCCTGTGCAGGATTTGAAGTATCGGGGGGGGGGGGGATTTGTTTATTTTTTATATATTTATCACAATAGGTGATCTTCATATCCCCAATGCTTGTAGATCCCTCTAGTTATACTCTGACTCTGGTTACAGTACACTACACTACACTACAGTAGTGTAAGTCTCCAAAAAAGCTTGCTCTACCATTTTTTTTTTCAATGACAGAATGCTGATGCCTAGTGTTCACTTGCTTTAATTGCAATAAAATGTAATCAATTTAATCAACAAAATGAATTATTGGCATTTCAACAGCCCTAAAAATATGCACTTATTCTGGACATAGAGTTATTGTGTAAGAACTGATGGCCTACTGTCTCGTTGGATTTACCTGTACTTCAATGGGAGAAGGAGAGGTCCTTTTTTGGTATATCTTTCATGAAATACCATCAGACCCTATTTTAGGTGGATTTTTTGGGGGGTATATTAAGGTGTTAATAACTCAAAATGCCCAAGGGGTCTGACCGGGCAGCCTCTAGAAATCTTGACGGGCCTGTAACTCTTGAGAGCGAACAAATGGAAACAAATGAACTATTTGTTTGTATGCTCTCAGTTATGGCAGTTGAAATTAAAAGGATTTGATGACTTTATAGGTCAGAATGACCCTTTTAAGCATTCAGTTAAAAAACAGGAGAAGAATAAGGTTTGTGTGAGATAGCACAGATTCCTGGCAGCCAGTGGCCGATCACCATATTAGGTTGGCTTCCTTCCTCCAACAGAAGTTTAGGCCAATGTTAATCCTTCACAGAGACTAATGAACTAATCCTGGTTCCCTGGTCATGGGAGGAGAGATAGAGTCTGCCCGTATGCCTTTTTGCCAAGCAGGACTCGGTCGGTCGAAATTTTAGCAGACTGCACTGTGCCAGGGTTGTTCGAGTTGAGCCGAGGTGGCCGTCAAAACAATTTTGCGTAAGGCCACACACCCACCAAAGTGGTTAATGATAGTTGATCTTATGGTGTTGGTAGTGTTGTGTGTGAGTGCGTGTGTTCTCACTTCAGCAGACGCGAACAGCAGGCTGTGTGACCCTATGCGACCCGTACACCCCTCCCCCCCCCCCCACACACACACCTCCATGCCAACATACACACACTTGCGCGCATGCACGCACACAGACAGACGGTGTCCTGTCTAAAAGGGAGACAGGCCTGATTAGTGCATACCTGTGAGTCAAACAGAAGCCTGTTTTCAAGCCCGCCAGAGAGACGTGTTTGGGAAGTGGGTGTGAAAATTCCTGCGGTCGGTCGCACTCCATACGTCCAATATGGCCTCACTCCCTCCCTGCCTCCGTCCCTCCCTGACTTCGCCATGTCAGAGCGGTTGGCTGTGGATTCAGGGCTGTCAGACCACAAGGGCAGCCGCACCTTACTGTGGTGGTGGGTATAGGTCCAGTCACTCACCAGAGCACGAGTCGCCATCGCCCCCCGGCTGTCCACAAAATGAATGCTGTGCAAAGACCTAGCTAGCTATACAGTAGCCCATGTGTTCCTGTTTTGTTGTGGGGGTGAGAAAAAAAGTGCCAACGTCTTTGGGGGCTGCAGCAGCAGCAGGAAAAAAAACCCCTCTCCTTCATAAAACAAGGGGCCCCGTAATAGCACCTTGTTTGTGAGTGCTCTGCAATATAATACAAGGTATTTGAAGTTTCTGAGTCTGGAGATTACTGTAGTTTGCTGTGCATGTGCGCGTGTGTGGACAATTTCTGCACAGGGAGGTTTATCTGCTAAAAAGAGCCAGATCCACATGAAAAAATCAGGATCCAAAGAAAAATTATCAAAAGCAGCACATCTACAAGCTCAAAGTGAATGCTTTGTGCCATGTTTAGAGCTGCTAATTTTCTGCTATAGGTTTACACAACTTTTTCAGATTCACAGAGCCAATAGCATGATAGTGAGTTTTGCTTGGTCTTTGCATTGCCATTATTATTACTTATTACTCTGCTATAGAACAGGCTACTGTGGCAAACAGACAGACAAACAGACAAACAAACAGGCCTCTATGATTCCAGTCCAGTAGCAGTGCATGCACCCGACCTGCCATCCCAGAAAATCTGCTGACCTCATCAGTCACATCATGTCCTGGGTCAGTTTTTATTCAGAGTGTTCCATAGCCAGCTGTGGTACCAGTGTAGGCTCAAGGAAGCACACCGAAATAGACTGCAACCGAGTCTGCCGGCCGACCAGTCACTGGCGGTCAGCCCTTTGAGGACACAGCTTTGGGTGCATTACATCAAGCCATGGGTGTGTTGGTTCGGTTGGTTCCAAAAAAGAGATACAGGGAGGGAGGGGATGGTCAAATATGATATTCGGTGTCATAAAATATGATACAGGGTGGATTAGCTTTAGAAATGTGGCTTCCGCCCCCAAAAACCCACACGGCCACGGCTGTTTCTCCTCAAAAACCTACTGGGTTTATGATGTCTGACTTACATGGTGTTTGCCAGAAGTGTCGCAGCATTTCTGAGTTGGTTCCCCTGGCCTAGCTGACCTTTGACCCCAGCCCGGGTCAAACCTCAGTGACCCTCGCCTCCCTAGCAACTTTGCGTCAGTGAGTCTGTCACTTAGTTGTCACGTTCTGTTGTGTTTGTCCGTCGTCTACTGCTGCCACAGAGACTGTTCCAGTCTCACAGTCTGCCTTGGGATTGTTTGGGTTCACTTGGGTCTTAGTTGTGGAGATGGATAACAGGATATTGTGTCCAAGAGGAAAAGTGTCACATGAGAGAAAAATAATATACCGTATGTCATTGTCTGTCCAGCCCTATACAGTACAGTACATTAACAGACCGTTTTCCCCAAGCATACATTTTTAGACTTCATGTTTGTTTACATTTGTCCAAAGTTATTAAAATGTTGCCAGACTTACCTGACTAATTGGGTCAGTGTTGGCCAAACATAATTGTACTGTTGGCCAAACATAATGTCAGCATTAATAACTCTCGGACATTTCATACATTACAATTTTGTTCACAAGGATCTATTTTGGGCACTTTTCAATCGGCTTTAATGTACAGTATAAAACAGTGATGAAACTTTGACAAAATCTAACCACAAGCATGTTGTAACTCTCTGGGAGATGATTTTAATGAATTTGCTTTACGCAAAGTAAAGGAATGGAATACAATTGCTTCCTAAAGTACCATTATATGGTGAGTCATAGTAAATGTGCTTGTAAAGATTCTTTAACCATGAACACGAAATGCCACTATTCACCAATTGGAGAATATACTGTACAAACGTGTAAGAGATTTGTTGTTAATTGAAAATGTACATTGCAGTACAGTATTGGGTTAAAGTTGTTAAACTGTGATATGACTAATGATCTTTATACTGGACATTGTTGTGGTCTTTTTTCATGTTGATGTCACACAGTAATATGATGAACATTGGCATTTTATGATGATCATTAATCTTACAGTAATTGCATCCACTGTTCTGAGAACCAGCGCCCATTTAGTCACTTCAGGCATCCAATTCATTTTCTAATGCTGTAAATTTCTGCAATGTGAGAACGAAGCAACACCAATTTGGTTGTAGTGCGACCTCTGTGTCAGTGCTGCACAAACACAATTTCACATTAGCAAAAAATATAGCACAATAAATTGTGTCTGGCCAAGACGGTTCACTTCACAGGCCCTCACTAAGACTCAGCTAATAATAATAATACATTTTGCAATTGAGCAGTTAGGCCTAAAGAACCATCTAATTTATTCGGACCCCTCCCTGAAAAGGCCTATCTGTCCTGACCACTTATCCATCATGTATACATTATTATGGATATTTATCGATTATGGATAAATAATTAGTATGGACCTCAAATGGTTCCTCCTCATGCGATTGGTCCGTGTCCAACTAGGCCGAACACTGTCACCTGGGAATCAACCTCATTCTACAATAGGGTGCTATGCCATTGTTCCAAAGGTCCATTGATCCGAAAATACTAACCCTATCTCTAACACTCACCCTCAACATAACCGCAAGCACGTTGCAGCATAGATGAAACACTGATAGTGGATTTCCGCTCGCATTCCGGACTAATGAGACTTCGGACTTATGCTCCTTAGGATCTATGGGAGTATTGCATAATACTGGCCATTCCGTATTGATCTTTTTAGTCAAGATGGATCAAAATCTGTTAAATCCATCAGCTAAATCTGCAAACTATGAACCTTATGCCACAATGAGACATACCATATGGATTTTACAGGCCATGCATAATATATAGCCTACACTACTACAGCTTTCTCTGTGTCCGGAGTGATACACGCTCTGGTTGACATGCTAATTAACATAAACGCAATGTGGACGCCTGTAACTTCCATGCCGGATAATTAACTTGCTGTATGCCGGTAACTTTCCGAGACGTGTGGCAAGTCTGTCAGGAACATGTAGTCAAGTACTGTACAGTTTTCAGTACCTTTTCTCACGGCAACGCATTGTGATGTAGTCATTGTAATTTTACAATGACAAAAAAACAAAACCAAAACATACATATAAAATAAACAAATAGCTTTTTGCACCATGTGTTGTATAGGTACAATTACATAGCATAACTTCAGCCTTGACCTAGACTCACTAATCCTGCATGCGCCTAGGCAGCTTAGACCCCCCCCCCCAGGCTGCCATGGAGCTGTCTAGGCCTTGACCCCTGCATGAAGAAAGAGGGAGCACCAAACACTTATCTCTGAAGAGGTCAAAAGAGGTCACCTCTTTAGAGACTGGAAGGAGTGGACAGCCCCTGGAGGACGCGATGTTCGGTCGACTCTCTCCTTTCATGCCTGGAATACACGCACCGCGATAACGTCCACCACATAACGTAAAGCCGACAGGCTTCCTTATAGACATTCCATTCCACAATCTGTTTCATCAGAAAAGAAATGGCCGTCTTGAAGTTACCAGTGCTCTCAGCAGGTAGGGGAATGTGGTATCTGGGGTAGACTGCTTAACAAATGTCCCTCTGTCTGCCCCCACCCCCCCTTAAGAAAAGGGGAATTGCATTTCAGTCTGTTTATAAAAAAACAAAGGAAAACTCTTTCTTTATGAACTGGAGGTCATATCGCTTCTCTGCGGCTCTCGACACTGACATTAATGTGCATTCTTTCTATTATTACAGTTTTTATGCAAAGATGGCTATCTAGTACTCTCCTAAAGACTGCCTTAAGAAGCTGTGTCTGGGATGGGTGAAATATTCCTCTTTTTTTAAAATACACTACATACACACTGTGTATACAGTTTTATATATATATATGTTTTTTATATATATATATATATATATATATATATATATATATATATATATATATATATATATATATATATATATATATATATATATATATATATATATATATACTGTATATACACACACACAGTAACTGGACCCGTCCAGTGGTTACCAACGGCAACCGGCCCATTGGCCGGGTCTTGCAAGCCTTGACTAAACACAGCGCGCAGAGCGTCTGTGTGTGTGCGTACGTGCGCTGTTTGCCACCATATAGCTGGCGCACCTCCGGGTCCTATTTTGTGTTTTCGGTATGTGTGCGGTATCGATGGCTTCCTGGGCTGTCTTGGAGCATCCATGTGTCTGGAACCACTTAGGTTTGTCCTCAGAATGCATGGCAAAGATAAGCCGCAAAATCAACATGTTTTTGGGGGGAGAATCCTGTCGTCGGTCGACGGCCGGCGTCGGTCGATGGTCTAGCTGAGACTGTGTGTGCGACTGTGTGAGATTCATGACTTGCACTGCAGGGTGCAATAGGCCTATATATATTTAATATTCCAGTGATATTATTTGAGAGTGTTTATTGCTCTAACAACGCTGCTTTGTACTTGTGTGTTCGTGTGTCATGTCTGCATGCATTCCCAGCTGATAGTGCGCCTGAAGAGGGAGATCCTGTCTCTGAAAGAAGAACTCTCCATGGTCACAGGCGAGCAGAGAGAGGAGCAGCTGACCTCTGAGGAGATCAGCCAGTACGTAGTTCATCCTGTCCTCTCCCACCCCTCATCCCTCATCTACAATAGAGAGCAGGCCTTTTCAACCTTTTTGACACCAGGGCCCACCATTTATTCAGCATTTGAGCCACGGACCACCATTTGATGACATTTTTAGCCCCACAGACCCCCCCTCCCCCCCCAAACTAAAGTGTTGTTTTTTTTTTTTTTTTTTTGCATTTGTCCACAATTCCAGGCTGTATTTGGGAAACAAAACGGTCATAAAACATACAGATCAAAATGACCTTTAATCTTCTAGTTGTGTAGACTCATGGGCTAATTAAGATGATGAATATTTTAACTCTTGAGAGCGTAAAAATGAAACCAAATGGACCCGCAAGGGTCCATTTGGTTTCATTTTTACGCTCTCAAGAGTTACATCTTGTCAACCAAGTCACATCTTGTCAACCAACTCGGTTGGGGACCGCCGGTGAGGACAATAATAATAGGTCCCTTTGAAGTAAACCCTCCGCAATGCTTACAGCACAGGCTCAAAGAGGATTTTTTAGGATACTAATTTGTTTTTATCATGCTTTTAATGCTGCTCGGAGACTGCACCGGGGGTTAAATATGTATTCCTGATTCATCGCTATATGTTTGAGGGGTTTGGGGTTTGTCGAAAATCGCCCACATGGCTACGCGTCGTTGCTGAGCCGAAGGCTCGGCTCACTGATGCAGAACCGTATGTAATGCCCCCCCCCCCCCCCCAACAAACACACACACACACACACACACACACACACACACACACACACACACACACACACACACACACACACACACACACCACCACCCCCGGCCCCCCCGAGGCTGTAGCTCAGCCAGGACGGATATTTTACTGTCGGTGCACTAAAACAACGGTACAGAAAGGAGCCCAGTCAGTGAAGGGCCAGAGATCAAGCCAGAGGTTCCATTAAGAACTTGGCACACGCTGCCTCCAGCGCTGATGTCTTTACCGCTCCCTAGAACTCGCTCAGGCCCTTTTATTTATTTATTATTATTTCCCCTTCGCCCCAGTCGACTACTATGTGCCCCCCTCCCGCCCTCCCCAGTTTGTGGTGGTTAGCCCACGCAGCGGGGGAGGGTTGTAGTTAAAGATGTCTGTCGTGACCACAGTCACTGACATGCCGGCGTTTTACTTAATGACCTCTTTCTCCTCTCTTCTGGATCGTGATTTAGACGTCGTCCCGAGTGGCAAATCGGCGGTGCGACGCCGAGGCTTTCCTGCGTCGTTGCCGCATTTGTTGCCGCATTTCCAAGACTAACAAAACATTATCGACAGCCGTAGCGGTACAACGATTGACATCCCGCTGGGCCGCACTAGTGGCCAATTCCGGTTCCTCAGCAGTTCCTTCTTAACAGCCCAAATGGACCCTTACTTACAGGTCCATTTGAGTGAAATTAAATCATTTGAGAACCACTGGTATTTGGTAGCATTTTGTATAGCAGACCTCAAGTCCATATAGAGATGCGCAGTGACGTCACCTCACCAGCCCTGTTCCACTAATGGATTCCTCATTCATTTTCCTCATAGACTTTTCGAAAATGGTTAATAAAAACAAACACGATTGCGCCGCGGCCAAAGCCAACTCGGGTCGTGACAAATCATGACAACAAACACAATATCGTCATATAATATATAATTAGGAAGAAGTAGAAAACGGCATGATACAAGACTTTTTGTTTCGTTTTTCATTTCATTGTCCCAAAAGTTTGTGTGTGTCATCATGATTCGTCACGACTCGAGTTGGCTTTGTCCGCGGCGTAATCGCCTTGATATAAATTATTTTCGAAAAGTCTATGAGAAAAAATGAATGGGGAATCCACTAGTGGAACAGGGGCGGTGACGTCACTGCGCATCTCTATACAGCCCTTGACAGTGTGTTTTAAAAAAAAAAAAAACGTTTCAGAATCAATTCCAAATATGAAGGAACGTATTTCTATTCAATCTCAAAACTGGGTCTGGAAAAAAAAAACGGTTCTAGGTCCCGACCCTATACGCAATAAAAATCATCAATGTTAGTCTATCCATTTGTAACCCTGAGTTAAACGAACCCTGTGGATTGTGCTTTGTATACACAGAACGGCCTTCCAGTCGGCCAGAGATAAACAGGAGGTTTTCTTTTCTTATCTAAACATTACATCCAGTCATTTACTAATCCTCACATCATCTCACACTTAAGCAAAGTCATTGCTATTGGAAACGGTCAAATTGTGGCTTTTTGAAGCACGGGGGCTTCTTTTCCTTTTCCTCCTCAAATATTGCACATGGCATTAGTAGGACATTCCCCAGCTCGGGGGGCTTCGCATCGAGAAGCCCCTGATGACTCGCAGGGCCTTGAAATAAGAGTGCCCCGTTTGTTTTAAGTCCTACCCCGGGTCGGTGTAAACGTTGCGTGTCTCTCAATCCCCGGGCGATGTTCTGGTGGAAAAGCGAAAGACCGCACGCTGTTCCGTGCCTACACCGGATCCCGTCTGGACCGTTGCCCTCTCTACTTGGTCTTTTCCAGATCCTGGAAATACCAATGTTTGGACTATCATCTAGTGATAGTTTATCAACAGGGCCGGTGGCGGTGAAACTGCAGCACATGTTTAAGTAAATAGTTTTCTTTGACGGGGACCAAATTTTAAACATCAGAGGGTTTCAAATATAGATCTTAACTGTTGGAGTGCCTGAGCACTCCGTGATGATGACTGATGACGTGAGGGCGACCACAATGCTGACACGTTGCCAAAGACATCAAAAGGAACCAGCCGTCAAAACAAGCCGTTTCGGGCTTGTAGATCTGATCCTTTTGCCGTTTTTTGAATTCTTAGCCTGTTTTTGGACCTGACAGAGACTGTGTTTGAATCAATCAATTTGAATTCTTCAATATATTTAGTGTGTGCGTGTGTGTTCGTGTTTCCTTCAGGTTGGAGGAGGCGGTGAAGGTCTATCTGGATGACCCAGACCCAGAGGTGACTATGGCTGTGGGAACAGACATGAGAAAAATCCATCATTGCTTCTATTTGCTCAAGGTACTGTGTGTCCTCCTTCTTCCTTCCAGAAAAACACTTCTTTTATTTATTGGACCCATTATTAAAAACTGAGGCCTATTTTACACATGCCTACTAAACCATCATTACCACAGTGTGTGGCTGAGGTGGTAGAGCAGGACATCCATTGATGCGTGGGGGGGTGGTTAAAATCCAAGCACCTCCAGTCTACATGTCGAAGTGTCCTTGGGCAAGACACTGAACCCCAAATTCCTCCCGATGTGCTGGTTGAGACCTTGCACTTGTTCTGCCACAGGTAAAATGCCTTGGATAAATGTGCTTTATAAATACACCTTTAACTTCTTTATGCCTGAAAAGATGTTGTGCCCTCAGAAGAGAACCTTGGTTCTCTTCTATGTAAAACAAAATACCTAAAATAGCCACTAAAGGTTCACACACTGTTGTGTTTTTTCAGATTTTTAGCTGTTTTTTTTTTTTTTTTTTTTTTTTTTTTTGAATTTACTGTTTGTGAAGGACAAAAATAGACACTTCAGATCAACACATCTCCTGTTTTTTTTGTACATTCGTGCACAGATTCTGCTGAGTACTTCCAGTGTTCTTATGACACCAAGGATAACATAGTTCAAGCCGGGAAGATGACAATAAAAATCCTAGTCATTTTACAAACTGGAAGAAAAACGACATCTGAATGTTTGATGGTGTATTACCAGTGGGTGCAGTGAAAACTTTTGCATTTGCTTTTTATTAGAGGCAAGGTTCTTGTGTGACTGGCCTGTGTGTGACCGCCGCTGCTGAGCAGTGTGGCGTTGTCTGTTAAGGCGTCTATATAAAGTTAACCTCGACACCCAGGCTTTTCATTTTAATTTTTTTCTGACGGACAGGTCAGTGAAATCCAATCACGTCACGCGATAATGTGAGTCACGACCCGCCTCTCTAGCAGGCCAACATGCAGGCAGGTTAGCTCAGACTCATAAATTAAACACACTTACATATAGATGGCAGAGACACAGGAAGTTTCCTGTGTCTCTGCCTGTGATAAGTGTCCCTGTACCATTGTGGAGATACAGGGTCAGTGACACCTGTGACCATTATCATCTCACACACACAAGCATGAATGGAGCTTGGTGACCAGCTGTCCACTCGCTCCACTTCTTTTAAATGGCGCCCCCTTCTGACCTCTTTGTTGAGGTGCATTATTCTCTTGGTTCCCCAAGTCCTTTGGGTTATACTCACTGTCTGATGTCTCTTACAGCACGTTTTGCTTACTGAAACTCTCCAGAAACTTGACCAAAAAGTGAGATGTAAACATTTAACTTTTAAGTTTGCCTTGTATGCACTATTTTATGCTTTCCAAAATGTTTCTCATTTCATGTTTGAAGATGGTTAAGAAAAATGAGTGGTTAATCCGCTCAACCATAACCTTTAACTTAGCCTCATTGCCTCTGAACAGTTCTTTTTCCACATTCTTTTTTTCATCAATCGACTTTCTCAAAGGCCTCAATTACTTTGTGCTAATTTTCTGACTCTATGGCGGCTTGGCCGGGAAGTAATAACTCCGTGCCTTCGGCCAGAAAGTGACAAGCTGTTGATTTTGCCATGGCCCGGCCGGACGTCTAGACCGCTCAGTGTTTGCCCATTTTCTTTTTTGTCAGCTAATTAGAAGCAAGGTGTCAAATGTTGACGCGTTCTCTCTGAGGTCCTGAAGTGCGTGCGTTGCATATGTGCTTGTGTTTGTGGACTCGACCTGTTGGACACACTTCTCCAGAACCCCAAGTCTCGCCACTGCCATGGAAGTATGCCACAGAGTGTTGCCAGATTTTGTATGAGAAACGAGCAACGTAGACTAGGAAAACATGTCCAAAAGAAGGAAGAAATTTGACCACAGATTTGGCCAAAGAGGAAAATATCTAAATATTGCTATTTGAAAATAGCAAAAAGAAAATATGTACATTGACAAGGCGATGTGTCTATGTAACCAGGAGAACCAGCGGATGTGGCAGGATTGGTGATGGGATCAGGGGTTGACACTAAGGTCTCCGAGGCACTTGCCCATCGGGCAAGTGCAAGTCAGGTTATACTTGCCCTTAGGTCATGGTCACTTGCCCCCCAAAAATACATTGTAAATTTTGCATTTAAGTTTACTTCCTACTTGGGTGCTTTAAACCAGGGGTTTTCAACAGGCGGTCTGGGGACCACCAGTGGTCCATGAGAGGGTTCCAGGTGGTCCCCAGCTAAGTTGGTTAACCAGATGTAACTCTTGAGAACGTAAAAATGAAACCAAATGGACCCTTGCGGGTCCATTTGTCTTCACTTGCCCCACCATTTTTTTTTTAACTTGCCCCGGGAAAGCGGGCAAGTGTTAGTGTCAAGCCCTGTGGGATGATGACAATATAATATGTCAATTCAATGACCAGATGGAATATAAGGACTGAATACATTTCCAAGGGGATTCCTTGTGGCAGTGCAACCACACTGCCCTTTTAGCTTTCCATATTGTTACTGTCGGGTTGACAAGCTAGTGCTGCATTTCAAGCTTGCAGATTTGCTACTTTTCGTTCCTTTTATTGTGAAAAAGTTGTGTTGTGGGAATGGTGCCAGTTTATGACAAAACGCAAGAAGTTAAAATATGGATAAAACAGTTTTTGCCTGACAGTGATGATATACCATAGGCTACATTTCTTGGTGGTCGTTGTTTTTTAGCATTTATTCTCCTACAGTCAGTTGGTCAGCATATTGCATTGTGTCAGCATGTTGATGGTACTATAGAGAACTCTTATTAGGATTCTGTTTGGGATTATGGCTTTATGGTATAATTATTTGCATAAGAAAAGACTATTCAGCAGTTGCTGTCATTGTTGGCGACGGGCCGGCTCACCACTACTTCTCCCCAGCATCCTTACAAGCTCACAACATGCCGCGGCGAAGCTCGTTGCGAACTTGTCGATCTGCTGTTGTCTGCGAAAGCCTTCCCCACACACAAAAAAAACCTCCTCACTCCTATAGAGCCCTGAGGGACGCCGGTCAACCATATGGGGATTTAAGTGGTTAATGCATTGAGGTTGGAAGTAGTGTGGCGTTGTTGAGAGGAGCCGTGCGTGGCGGGTTTTTCTCCTCTGGTTGGAGTCGGAGCGGACCACCAGAAGCCATTCCAGATCCTACTCCAGTGTCTGTTTATCTCTGCTCCAGTTTGTTATGACCCCCCCTCCCAAAAAAACAAAAAAAGCTCCCATCTCCTTTCCAGTTTACATTCCACCCTGCATCACCCCCAGTCATACTTCGCTGACTCTCGGCTTCTGGCTTAAATTTCTCTTTAGCTTTTCTTTGTTCTTTTGTTCTCGTCTCTAGCTAGCTGGCTGCTCTTGTTCGTACCGATCCATCCATCTGGCTGATTGTTTGTTTCTGTGTTTAGCCGTCTATCTATCATTGTGCGGCCGTGACGTGTGCAGCACGCACATGCAGAGTTTATGGCCAGGGAGCGACTTTCAAGCTCATTTTCTGCCTGCGTGGCCCTTGCACCTTCCTCCTGAGGATGACATTCTAATTCCGGAAAGGATTATCTTTTTTACCTTGTGAGACAATCAGACAGATTTCCTGTGTTGTCAATATTCACATTCTTATTATGCCTGCAGAACCACTTTCTGGAGGAGTATGTTCAATGATCATTAACTGCACATTTTTTTTGCTAAAAATATATGTTTTTTTCAGTGGTTTATAGCAGTGTTTCTCAACAGCAGAGCTACAGTATATTGTACATCTGCTATTTTTCAACATTTTTGATACATCTTGAATCATTTCGAATACGGTAATTTAGCTTTTCCCTGGCATAATCAATTTTCAGATGGCGTGTGTGTGTGGGGAGGGATGGGGGGGGATGGTGCTGCCATATACCTCTCTTTGGAGGTCCTTGCCTTGGAACAAGAAGGTTTGAAAAACAACAATTTAGAAGGAATTTGTAGAATCAGATCTCAGGTCTCAACGGGTAGAAGAATGGAAAAGGTCTGCATTTGTTTTTTGGATTCCGAACGGCTGGCCCTAATGTCTGTCACTGTGTGCAGGTGATGATCCGGGAGAAGCTGTCCGATGGGAATGAGCGACCCGATGGCCGAGTCAGGGAATCAGAAAGCCATGACAGCCCGGAGCCAGCACATCTGAACAGGCTGAAGGAGATGCTGACACAACGTGATAATGAGATTAGTATCCTTTGGCCATGAACGAGCCTGTTTGTGAGACTTGTTCGCCACATTTGACCTATCTGTTGGAGTGATGAGCCGCAGCCGTGCGGCGCTGGAAAACCCTTTGTATAGTTGATCTAAACCCAACCAATCCAACACTTGATGTTGAGTGCCAAGCAGGATGCATACTAGGGTCCCATTTTTACGTTAACCCTCATCTCCCAGTCCCAGTGTGGACACTAACCATAAGGTCACTGAGCTGGCCAATTAAGACGACAACGCGATTCAGTTAAAAGTACAGTATCTTTTTCTCTGCAGTATATGACACCTAACCTCATCCAGGACTTTTTTTTTATTTTTTCTTCTAATTTCTTCTAATCTCACACAAAAGCAACAAAAGTGCTGCTTTCCATTTTTTAAATTATTTGATTCCTGAAAAGTAAAAGTTTTGGAGTTTTCCACCCGCCAGAGACGAGAAAATTGAATAAACCCCAGCCAGTGTAACTTTGCCATTAAGTCACACTGACCATTTGTTGCTTTGGTTTAAATGTCCTATACTGTCTAACACACTCTTTATTGGCTTTTTTTTGTTTTACCAAACTATTTAATCACATTCTTGAAGGCACAGAAATATAGTTAATCTGAGCTCGGACTATGGCGGCTACTGGTGGAATTACATGCTTGGAGTGCAGAGCTTTTCATCCCCCACCAACAAAGAAAGAAATCCACACAAAATGGTTTTGGAATAATGTAGCTTCAAATACATCTTCCACCATTAATGACGGCAATTACCGCTATTAATCATAATTGTTCTTGTCTAAAAGATGATATTTCCAATGTCTTTCGGAGATGATTCCCCCTCCCCCCACTCTCCACCTCACCACGGCTTCTCATTACATTACGGTACATTAGTCGGAAAATGTAGATGTCCACTTGATTGTTTAGCCGCAATAAAAAGAAGAAAGATGAAGGAAAACCTCATCTCTCCAAGGCAAATACTGTACAGGATATTACGGTGGAGATATTTCAGCATGGTGTGGCTTGCAACTAGGCACGTGTAAGGCAAAGGTCCTTCCATGTGTGACATACAATATACTAT
This sequence comes from Benthosema pterotum, assembly GCA_039105355.1. Taxonomy (NCBI): domain Eukaryota; kingdom Metazoa; phylum Chordata; class Actinopteri; order Myctophiformes; family Myctophidae; genus Benthosema; species Benthosema pterotum. The sequence goes on along the minus strand of CM076980.1, from coordinate 30,621,259 downwards.
AATCTACACCCTTCCCCAACAGCAGTGCTCAAATGCAGACATCTTGACCAAATTGCTCACTGCTGTATGGGACAGATTATCTTTTATGCATTAAGCATTGCTTTCTGAATGGTATTTCGGTGTTTCGCTGGTTTTGGAAAAATCACGAAAATGTTGTGCAAATCTTTGAATATATACTCTTGCAGAGTAAACATTTTTAACTCAAATATTTGCTTCTAGGAGGTTCCTGGAACAAGATATTTTCAGCTGGGGTCCGTGGGCAACTACAGATAATTGTGGGGCTCCTTGACAAAAAAACAACTGCGAACCGCTGACATAGAAACGCGGCATTTAGAAGACATTGTGTTAGAATTGGCCCCAACAGTCCAACATGGGTACAGCACAAAGTACAGCACCCACTGTGCCTATGGAATGTACTTTATGTAATGCCTGTTATACAGTACATACATTACATACACTCACATGCACTGCTGCAAGTATTCCTTTTTCTATCATAGTTATCATTTGTTTTCACGATGAAACTTGCAGCTGTAAACTCGACTGGGTCCTTGCAGTGATTATATTAAGGAACCAGTCGAGGTTCCTTACTCACGCCCCCTCACCCCCCGGCTGGCGTGATGATGACATCACCACCCGGCGTCTATCCCCTAATATCCACCTAGACCTGGAGCAAGGTTGAACGACGTGAAGCTCGTATCCGCTTGCTAATCACCATGCTTCCCATGGAGCACACTGCCCCACCACCACCCCCACCACCCTCCATGCCTGCATGAGACACTGTGGTGCTGGGAGGCATTAGTTCCCGTCCGTCCCACTCGTCTCCAGCCGTGATGCCAGACTGATGCTGTGTCTCCACAGGCTTCATTATGCGAGAGGTTCCCCTTGTGGAACAAAGCCACAAGTGGAGTCTTGGGCACGGTGGCCATGTCTGCTTATTATAAGCGACTTTGGATGTACTTTTTGTGGCGCAACCACTTCATAAGGGAGCTTTTGAGTTACTGGCTAAGTCTGTCCATTTCTCTACTCAGTGTTTTGGATGCAGGGTGGCTCACTGGACCTGGGCAGGCAGCTTGATTGTGTTCCTGTATGTTTGAAAGTTCCAGGGACCCCCAGGTTTTTTTTGTAAATATTGGTCTGTACACGAGACCTTAGAGCTGATGGCAGGTGTTGTGCACAGTGGTCTGGCTAGCCTAGCACACTGCGAAACGTGAACAGACTCCTGGTATTGCCGGCATCTTAGGCTGATGCCAACCATAACCCTCCCCAACTTACGCACATGCCTACTAATTATCTATTTGTCTGAAAATATTTTGTGACACTCCCCATATAAGATTTGTGTTGTTAAAAAGTTTCAAATTATGATCTAAAATAACTTCCCATCATCATCATCAAAACATCATTGTTTTTGTATAGCAGATGTACAAGATGTGTTGTGTTGCAAACTTGTAGATCGTCTATAGTCAAATGGTTAGTCGTCTGCTTCTTTTGATGATTGTTCTTTTCATAGTCCCGGTTGCTTATTTTTCTCGCAAACTCTGGCAACACTGGCCCTGGGGTACCCTCTCCACCCAGACTCCAGTGGGCACATGGCAATGGTTAGCTAAGCCCTACTGCAGAGATGACACACACACGCACGCACGCACGCACGCACACACACACACACACACACACACACACTGCATACATTGGAACATGATGGCAGAGCAACAGGGCTGACTAACAAACACTGGATGGGAGCTCAGTAGAACATGATGTGGCACAAGGTGGCTCTCAAAACATCTACAGCATGGCAGCGTTTTCCAGAAAGAATTCACAATTCACAAGTATCCTCAAGCAAAGTGAATGATCAAATGAATGGATATTGGTCAGGTAATATGGCATCAGGGGGCACTGTGGCACAATGGTTAGTGCTGTCACCCCACAGCTAGAAGGTCCTGGGTTCGATTCCTGCTAGGGGCGCTGCTGTGGGTGCTGGCGGCGTGTCTGCTCCTCCGCGTCATCAGTGCCCATACCCGAGGCGGGGTTGACGAAAGGGCCTTTCTGTGTGGAGTTTGCATGTTCTCCCTGTGTCCCCTAGGGTAGATACCCTCACTAAAACATGCAATCCTGGGCTCTAAACTACCTCCCCATGGCCAGCCGGGGTGCCTGATGGAGGGGACTGGAACTGGTTGGAATAACGTGTTCCTTCTACGCGCTACATCCAACCAGGGAAACTCCCCCCTGTCAGGTGAAAAGAAGGCAATTGAGGTTTCCAGTTTGATCATGGACAAGATGTTGAATGAAAAAACTTTGCATGGATCACCTGGGAGGTATCTTCAGTGATGTAACGTAGCTACTCCCGATCAGTTCCATTAGGGAAAGACCAGGGTCACAACATCTGCTGTTCTGGAACTCCTCATAGACTAGTCAATCTGGCATGTGGAATGACTAGGCTCTGTGGGTACGTCTCACCAGGTCCTGGATGTATGCGCCACACGCTGTGGCGCTACACTGTAAACATACGTTGTGATGCTTATTGCAAGCTTACTGCTACTGTAGTGTGTCTGTACACACATACACACACACAGACATTTTGTTGTGTGTTGTTTATCCACCAAAGTTGTTTAAAATATATATATATATACACACACAGGTTTTATCATTAACTACGTTGACAACAGTAAGCTTATTTTCTCTTGTAACTATGCGTAGTGGAACCGATGTGTAATTAATGGGAGCGGTTGGATGACTAGTGATCCAGGAATAACATATCCAAGAAAGCAACCTGTAACTGAGATAGATCTCAGGTGTAACAATGAGTCGGTAGTAATAACAACCAGCAGATTGTCTATCCTCTTTCATTTTCTCTTGGCTCACGCGAACTGTTGATTGTGTCCAAGAAGGAAGAGTTGGCTACTACACTGAGTCATATTTGCAGGTTTGATGTGGTGCGCAAGTAATATGCAACGCCATGTTTATGCTATTGGCAGTGGTCTGTCCAGATTCCTCTCGGCAGCTCTGGCAATTGTTCGATATGCACTCTCACATCAAGACGTTATTATTACTCCCGATTCGCCTTCCCTCTAAGTAATGTCCTGAAATTTATTGCTACGGTTTAAACAGGCCCTACTGTGTTCTCTTCCTGTGCTCAGAAAGAGTACACCCCCCCCGGGTTAACAGTCATGTCAGTAGATATCGTTGCTATCAAAAACCTCTTATCTCCGTATTTTAACCCTAGCCCTGGAAGGCCCAGCGTTGCTTTTCAGCATGTTTCGTCTTTGTTGCCTAGTCTTACATTGCCATGGGTCATGATATTTGCACATAATACTGTACGAGTTTTTAATGTTTTTTTTTTTAACTTTGACCTTTGACCTTTAGCGACGCTAAAAAGCCCACATTAATCATATTGAAGTGAAATCAGCTTCAATCTGGCCTCTGATTGCCACAATATACTCAGATATGGACCTAAATACTGTCCGCATGCATGAATGCGCTTGCACCCATGTATTTTGGACATTATTTATAAGAGAACTATCTCAATGTTAGCCGAAGCCGTGGGTAAAGTAGATTAATCATTGGATTTTGAGTACCTTTACATACAGGTAAATGCTTGTTTACATCTCGTCGTAATGCCGTTGGCCTCTAAACAGTTAAGAGAGGCACAGACAACCATGTGAAAAGGCTACACGTGTGATTCATCTTTAATAAACATCTGCTTTGAAGTGCATTGTGCGAACTCCATGGAGGTAATTAACCTCTCAGTATGAATATTGGAGTGCATAAATTGACATAACACACACGCTTGCGTGCACGCGCACACTCTCTCTCTCTCTCTCTCTCTCTCTCTCTCTCTCTCTCTCTCTCTCTCTCTCTCTCTCGCTGTGTAGCTGTATACACTGTTTCATTTCATCATTGGCTGTGTGTGGATGGGCCGAGCATCGTGTGACATGTGTTCAGTGAGGGAACATGAGTTAGAAAAGCACTCCTTAGGACTCCAACATTGGTGAGACTGAATATTTAGAGAGCCAGACACCAGTCCCCAACAGACTTGCATTGTGAGCCATGTTTCACTGGACAGTGATGGTTGATGTAGGACTGCGGGAGATTTTCAAACACGCTGCTGGAGTAGCAGTCGAGCACGAGCTGTACACCTTCACGCGGAACTGCTACAGCAATATACATTACGGTGAAGGGACAGACGTCTCTGCACTTGTTTTCAACACAGTGTCATTGTGCTGGAGGGCATTGAGCATGGTGAGAACTGGAACGTTTCATTGTAGCAAATTGCGGAGCCCCAGGTGCGATGGCCACAGCGCTGTGCTGATAGGACGCACCGTCTACGTCTGGGGTGGGCCTCCTCCTCACAGCAACGTTCTTCTTGCATTCGACGTGGACGCCAACAGCTGGTCCAAACCTGAGGTGTCTGGCGCCATTCCAGAGGGGACGGACGGCCACTCGGCATGTGCCTTACAGAAGGTCATGTTCATCTATGGAGGATGCAAGCAGAGTTACCAGCACACTAATGACATGCTCAAGTTGGACACCAACACCATGGTCTGGTCTCTGATTGACACCCGAGGCACCTCCCCTCTAACTTTCACTAACTTCTCCATCATGGGGACAAAGATGTTTGTTTTTGGGAAGACAAGGGACAACGAAATCGGAGTGTTTCACTTTGACACAGAGACCAACCTTTGGGCGAGCACTGTTTCTTCAACAATAACCTTGTTTCAATCAGCCTTTGCAGACAACGGACAGCTGTACATAACAGGTGGAGACAGCAGACGTTACCTGTGGAAATTCGACCCAGAGAACCATTCCTGGACCAAGGTTGAGATCAAGGGGAACGGACCCAAGGTGTACACCGCTGGTGTTCGCTGTTGCATGGTGGGAGACCGTGTCATCTTCTTTGATGGAGAACACTGTTTCCCTTCACACCTCTGGATCCTAGACTTGAGACCTAGTCTGAAGACGCTATGTAAACTAGCAGTTATTCAGTGCGGTCTGGAGCAGTCCCAACTCCCACACGACATCCAGTGGGAACTGCGAGCCATGACAAGAAGCCAGACTACCTAGCATGTTCCACCTGTATTAAACCTAACATTTCATACAGGTGAAACATGTTGGGTAGTTTACCACCACTATTCATAGACCACCACAACCTCGCCCCTCCTCTTTCTTTGTTTTCCCTATTAGCTTTCTCTCCTTACTGCTAACCGCCTCAATTATAAGTGTGTGTGTGTGTGTGTGTGTGTGTGTGTGTGTGTGTGTGTGTGTGTGTGTGTGTGTGTGTGTGTGTGTGTGTGTGTGACTGTGTGTGTGTGTGTGTGTGTGTGTGTGTGTGTGTGTGTGTGTGTGTGTGTGTGTGTGTGTGTGTGTGTGTGTGTGTGTGTGTGTGTGTGTGTGTGTGCGTGCACGGGCGCACACTACTTGGGGTTGGGAGTATGTTTTGCCCTCTGTGCGGTGTGTATGTGTGTGTGTGTTCGTCCGTCTATGCAGAGCGTATCTCTGGCACCGTCAAATTTTCACACACAGTCCCTGGATGCCAACCATGAATCTCTTGCCCCAAATTTTCCACAACGGCCTGTTATAGCGCCACCAGGAGGCCGGTTTTTTTTTCTGGGCAAAAATGTGTGTTTCTGTCCATGCACAGCTTATCTCTGGCACCGCTAGTCCCAGCGCTGCCAAAAATGGCATGTATACTCTCTGGATGCCTCACACTTCCTGGAACCTTTGCCTCAATTTTTCGATTTTCCGCAACGGCTTCTTATAGCGACTGTGCACAGCTTACCCCGGCACCGTTAGACCGCTCGCTGGCCAAATTTGCACACAAACTCCCTGGATGCTGACGATGAACCTCTGCCCCAAATTTATCATTTTCCAGAACGGCCTGTTATAGCGCCACTCTTAGGCCCCTCACAATTGTACATATACCTGCATCACTCTGCATGAAATGTGGAATGAACACTCATTAGAACACAATTCTATTTTTCATTTCAGCTTTTTATTGCGCCAATGTTGAATGTTTTTTTAAAACACATTTTTTCTGATACCCATCCAGATTCTGTCACTTTTCCCCTAGGCTGAGAAACACTGTATATCCCACCTTTATAACAATGGCCTGCTATAGTGCCACCATGAGGCAGCTTCTCACATTTTCCTATAAATGTAACGATTTGCATGACGCCGTCTATGCCTGCTGTTTATTTAGCCTAGTGTGGCTAGGCAGCACAGTGGGATAATCGCAACACGAGGCTGAGCTCGGGCTTCCGTTCATTGCTAGCTTGGTGTGCGCGTGTGTGTGCTTGCGTGCATGTGTGTGTGTTTGTCTGTCCATCCGACAGCAGAGCAGATACTTTCTCTGTGATTCATTATAATAACTAGGACCTTACCCGTTGTGAATATATGAACAACAAATAATGTACAGTGTAAATATATGAGCAACAAATAATGTACAGTGTAAATATATGAGCAACAAATAATGTACAGTGTAAAGTGAATTAGCAGATCATGGGTGGGTGAATTAAAGTGAATTAATAGATTATACCAATCATGTAAGTATGTAATTGCTTTAATGCAGGGGTTTTCAACCTTTTTGACTCCAGGGACCACCATTTATTCAGCATTTGAGCCACGGACCACCATTTGATGACATTTTAGCCCCAAAGTCCTAAAACTAAAGAATTCTTTTGGTTTTGTTCACAATTCCTGGCTGGATTTTGCAAACCAAACAGTGTAGACTTAAATAGTGCTAATTCAGATGAATATTTTAACTCTTGAGAGTGTGAAATTAAGCCCAATTGACCCGCAAGGGTCCATTTGGTTTAATTTTTACATTCTCAAGAGTTACATCTGGTTAACCAACTTTCCATCATTTAGCCTGGGGACCACCTGGAACCCTCTCAAGGACCACTGGTGGTCCCCGGACCACTGGTTGAAAACCCCTGCTTTAATGTGTAGTTGTGGGTAGGCTATACTTTAGGGCAGGGGTTTTCAACCTTTTTGACTCCAGGGACCACCATTTATTCAGCATTTGAGCCACGGACCACCATTTGAGAACATTTTAGCCTCACAGACCTTGCGGTAGAACCCCGAGCGGGGGTGTTCCTCCTCCTCCTCCTCCTCCTCCTCCTCCCCGACAACAACAGCGCGGCCACTATTAGCTGTGTTGCTGGTGTAGCAGTGGAAATAAGGCAGTGGGGTAACAGCAATGACGGTGGCCTGTGAATTGTGTAACGTTAGGGGGCCCCGTCGGACTTTCCCATAATATGGGAAAGTCCGACGGGGCCCCCTAACGTTACATGAAAATTTCCCCATTAAGTTTATATTATAAACTTAATGGGGAAATTTTCATGCACAAATAAATTCATTATAAATCAACGGTGTGTTAATTTGGCAAAAGGGCTTCCTCAGTCTCTTCCTAATGTTATGGTCAATGACTGTGTGAAAAATCAAAGCGATTGGTGCAGCCAGTGATGAGTTATGCTCGCTTCAGACAGACAGACAGACATTCAGACATTTGCTTAGTTATAGTATTGATGATGATGATGCAGTTATGGATATTGCTAGCTCTGTCTGCCTGGCTGTCTGCCTACCAGTGTGTCTGTCTCTCTGTCTGTCTCTCTTTCTGTCTGCCTCTCTTTCTGTCTGCCTGTCTGCTGTCTGCCTGCCTTTCTACTATCAAATTTGGAAGAGCTTCACCAGTGATTGTTGTTTGCTGTGATTGACAAGTATGTCTATGGTACTGTTCTGCCCAAATATGCGACTTGTAACTGACTGTTTGAATATGACAGTGTTTGGTAGTGGTAGTGTTTGTTCTCTGTACATAAGTCTGTTGTACTTCAGCTTATGTGGACATAAATAAGGTAAAATAAGTGTACATGCGTGTGTGTGTGTGTGTGTGTGTGTGTGTGTGTGTGTGTGTGTGTGTGTGTGTGTGCGCGCGTGCATGCGAGGAAGGGATGGGGTGATGTTCATCAGGGATGTATTAGAGGGGACCAAGGCGTGTATTATTTGGGGGGCAAAAATATGTTTTTTGACTTGTATACTTTTTTGGATGTTTTAATAGTGTGTCTGTGTGCATTGCTCACTTGCACACAAATACATATGTCTTATGGCAGGAGGGGCGAAATCTATTTGCGACCATGATGGCCGTTGCGATGGTTTGATGTGGCTCTTTGCAGTAAAAAAAAAGTGTCCCTTAGTCTCTGACTGGTTGGCCACCCCCGCATTACTGTGTAACGATTTGTAAAACCAAGGTTTACCAACATCAGCCTCCTGGTGGCGCTTTAAAAGGCAGATGTGACAAATACAGAACAAAGATTTTTCCTTGGCCTCTTGGCACTCAGATCGGTGCACTTATTTGTAAAAATGAAAAGCTGCCTCATGGTAGCATGATAACAAGCCGTTCTGGAAAGTTTGGGGTAAAGGTTTGTTGTTGGCATCCACCATGTGTGTGTGTAAAGTTTGGCATCGACTGGGTTGGCGGTGCCGGAGATTAGCTGTACAGTATTCTAAATGGACAGAAGGACACACACACACACACACACACACACACACACACACACACACACACACACACACACACACACACACACACACACACACACACACACACACACACACACACAAACACGCACACATAGCTGTGGAAGCCAATCTTAGCCAATCGGGATGGAATATAGGAAATGGTGCAGATCTGTGTTGATTGACTGTATAGTGAATTGCATGATGTATGGATAAAATGTGTACGGGTAATCTACAGAAATGTGTTTTGCAAAATTGGCCTCATGACCACATAACAGTATAACAGTGCAATATTTTGGGTAGAGGTTCATCCGTGGCATCCATGCAAAGTTTGGCATGGATCAGAGATTAGCTGTACACAGAGGAATGGACAATCGGATTTATGAGTGTTGGCATTTTCGTTTCGGGGACACAAGAACAGATCAATACTCTTAGCCATTCAGCAAGTGAATTCATGAATGTATAGACAATATGTTAGCAAAAACTCAAAAAAGACAGATTTCCTAACAACCCCCCCCCCATTCCATGAATCTCTTGTTTTTGCTGCATGCTTGCCTATTATGACAAGCCTGGAATAGGGACACTGTCTAGGATTCATGCCTACAATGATTTCAAATATTGTTAATTTGCAGTTACTAATGAGACTCTCGTGATAAGATACGTCGGGTAAGCATTAAGCAGGAGTGCCAGGAATGGCTGATGCTACACAGTTTGTCTTTCTTGGATAAGACATTTCTGGCGTGCTGGCCGCTCAATAGGATTTTTTTTTTTATAAATTCAACAATGCCACGCTTTGACTGATGAACTTGAGGTGCGGTAAATCTCAGCCAGCTGTGGTAAAATGCTTATTCCTTCACGTGAAACATGATGGATTAATGATTACAAATGTTGGAAAGCCTTGTTCAGCCTTAGAGACTGCTTATTTGTCATCTCCATCTTCTATGCATTGGCATTGCTGGAACACTTCTGTCAGAGATGAGTGGTTTTCGAACTCTGCCTGGCTACTACACTGCCTCCATTAGATCTCCATATATGGAGCTGATCGACCTGCTCTGACATTCCATATGTTGATATGAACTCATCAAACTCTGTACACGCAAGACACTCCGTATTCTGTGTTGAACAGAATTAATTTCATACGTTGAATAGCTGATCTGACACCACAAGCGTCTGCTGATGCATGCATGCAACGAGGACCTTCAGGTCCTCTTACTGGAGTAAAAGTAATCAATACAAAAAAAAAACATAATATTTTGTATATCGTCTCTGTCAGGTGGAACTTCAGGATTCAATTTCAATTAAAAGTGACCAACCGCCGAACACTGCGCACCAATAGCCTTACTTGCACCCACTACGCTCACGCAAGTAAAAATGGCAAAATTACAAAGAAAAGGAAAATGCTTGAAATCTGTTTGGTTTTGTGTGATTCTGGCATATGATAAAAAAAAAGTTTTAAATATGGCGATAGAAGGTTTCCGCCCAAATGATATATTGCAATAATGTGTGGTTGTAACCAAATAGTCTCAACCACCGTATGCCCAGATGTGCTGATCTCACCACATTTTGTGATGACGCCTATGGCCGCTTTTAGCCCAAGGAGTGAGTTTTGTGAGTTTTATTCAGCATCATGAAAACCCCCTAGTTTGACATGTCACATACTACTCAAAGCATGATGAAATTCAGCATTATGTTCCTCTTATAAAGGTTCATATGGTCAATATTATGCCAATTATGAAAAATTTAAATGCTTGCCAGGGTTCTGGCAAGTGGTCTGTATTGGTGAATGTAGGCACAGCAAGTCCATCAACTGTCTGTGCTGTCTGTTTGCCAACACAGGAATAGACTGTGTTTCTGACGCTGCACATTGTTACAGTCAAGAGATATCTTTCTGTAGTTTTTTGTTTTGTAGCTGCTTTGCCAGTAAAGGTTAAAAAATTAGACTTTGGTTTACGCTTATTGTACGTCTGCCTTGTTGGCTCAGCAGCATAATGGATGGTGACAAGAAAGATGAAAAGGAGACACTGGACAGACGTCATGCGCTGAGCACGGAGACCACAGCATTCTGAGCACATGGCATGTCGCCGCAGACACACAGCCCTGCATACCTCCTCCAGGGAAATATCAGAACTCACTAGAAGCCATTCGTAGTGTTTAATCAGTACAAAGTGGAAAATTAAATGAAAATGTCAGTAATGGAAAAACCCTGCTGAACAACATGCTACGAACCAATAACATTGGACCCAGGAAAACGGCAACAGTCTTGACATGGCTTTCAGCCATGGAACACAAAGGTCATTAACTGTGCCGGTTGTAAGGGTGCTGTCATATTTTGCAATGACTGTGTTTGTACGGTTTTGGCTTTTTTCGTTGGAAACCGTAACTGGAGAATGTTATTGCTTCTTGGTGTTATTGGTGACACTGTCGTCCACTTCCAATCCACTGAGAGAAACATGAATTTGATTCCCTCGTGGCTTCACACAGAAAGTTATCTCTGACTCGTTCACAATACCACAATATTGCTGGTAATGGACAGATTTTTAAAGTACTTAACATACTTTTTGCTGTTTGCCTAGCTGGGATGTCCTCATGAACCGCTGCATGTGTTGAAATACAGTCCAGTGGCTCTGGACCTTCGACTTGTACCAATTTATCTATGTTGGCCCACTGTGTGTTTGAGTTTGACATTAATGCTATAGTATGCGCCAATCTCAGGATTGGCTACTCATGGGTTGTGTCAGTCTTGGGGCACCACCGGCCCGTGGCGCCCCCAAGGTGTTCGAAAGACATTTTACTCTGTTAGTGTTGAACTTCCCATGCACAGACTTACAGTAGCGCTGCGTACTGTACACACACACACACACACACACACACACACACACACACACACACACACACACACACACACACACACACACACACACACACACACACACACACACACACACAAGCAGGATAAGATTGTGTGGAATCTTGGCAGCCTCCCAGGCTCTGCTGATTCATCCCAGACTATGACATCTCTCTGGGCCTGTAAGGTCACATACTGTACCTACACTGTAGCACATGGCAGTTAATGGAAAACAAAAACAAAAGTGTGTGTGCGTGCGTCTGTCTGTCTCTCTGTCCTGAGCTGATGCCACGTGTCCCCTCCAACGGCTGGCGACTTCATGACATTATGGCAGCCAAAGTCCATAATAATATTTTTTTACATCGTAAAGCCATAGAAAGAAACAGCTGTTTGTCCTTAAGCTAAAGTCTTGCAGGTATCCTGGTTGGCATGCTGAAGAGGGAGAAGAAGAAATGGCAGGACGCGGCTGCTCAGCTGAAGAACCTGAGCAGCGACGGCCACAGTGTGCCCTCAGCCTCTGCAGAGTCACCTGCACCGCCTGGGGCTGGAAGCACCCACAGCCTCTCTGCTGGCCATGCACTGTACAGGAGACCAGGTATGTACTGTAGCTTGGCTCTTATCCGCTTAAAGGGGAATCCCACCCATTTTCAACATTTTATTATGTCATTAATATACCTTTAAAAGAAAAAAAAAAAACATTAACATGGTGAAACACAACTTGATGACATCATCAAGTTGTGTTTCACCATGTTGATGATTTTTCTTTTAGGACCTTTTTTTCTGAGAGTGTACAAATGAGAACCAAACGGACCCTAGCGGAGTCCGTTTGGTTCTCATTTGTACAGTCTCAGAAAAAAACTTAATCACACTACAGCGTCACACAAAGGCATCAAAAAGTAGCACATCTGCAAGCTCGAAACGTAGTGTTGTAGATCTCCAGTCATTGTGTCGTCTCAAGACAAATTTTCATTGGTCGGTCTCGCCGCTCTCACACTTCATTGTGAAGCAAATGTCTCGGGTCTCTTTCGCCACCGAGATCACTCAAGACAAGACGATGCAAAAGAAATGTTCTATATCTATTATGAGGACCGAGTAGCCCATTCATTAAGACAGCGGTCAGCGAGTGGTGCAGCACTGGATGGATGACGTGCATATCGCTAGCAAAATAATGTCTTGCTCTTGACTTGCTCTCTAGGTCTTAGCCTCGACATCGGTCTCGATCCCTCTAGGTCTTGGTTTCGGTCTTGGTCTCAACTCCATAGGTGCTAGTCTCATCTTGATCTTGACCCCCCATAGTATCATCTTTGTCTAGAGCTCGGTTTGGTCTTGACCCCCCCTAGGTCTTGGTCTCGATTTAGGTGGTCTTTACTACAACTCTATTGAAACACAGTGGGAAGTTCAGAGCTGCTACCATTGAATTTGTATCCTGAAAAGTTTTGCACTTGAGGTTTCCAAAACCGGCAGAGACGCCATGCAATTTGATTTAATTGCCTCTCAGGAGCCTTTGGTATCCATTTTAAGAGACAAGCAAATATTGTTTCAGAGTTCCCAAATACAACCTCGAGGCCTCTAGTTTGAGAGCGGTAAACTGTCTCACTCTGCCAGAACTATCCTTCCGCAATAACGAAATCTCCTGTCATCACCGAGATGCGCAACTATCCATTGTGAGCTTAAACTGTTGCTGTGGATGTGGCCATCCCGATTCCGGTACAGTAATTACCAGGTAACTACCAGGTAATTACCAGTAATAACCAGTAATTGCCTGGTATTACCTGGCAATTACATGGTAACAACCAGGTAGTTACTAGGTAATTTCCCTGACAACTACCATGTAACTACTGGGTAATTTCCAGCTAGTTCTAACTATTTACCCATTAATTACCTGGTAGTTACAAGGTAACTTGCAGATACATTACTCAGTAATTGCCATATAATTACCATATAATTACCAAGTCGTTTTTTACCAGTATTACCTGGTAACTGTATTCTCTGATTTTGCATAGGTATTATTGGGGGATTGATTCATTCCCAAAGAACAGGAAATCATATAGTCGGTAAAAAGAGAAAGGAAACATATACAGTGAGGGGAAAAGAAAGGCTGGGTGGAGGATTCAAATTTTAAAGGGGACAGTTTCAAATTGCAGCAAACTGTGCCCTTTGACAGCGGTTCTGAAGGAGTCAAGGCATTTGCATATCTTAATGACTGTTGGTAGGGTGATCCACCTGTAAAGACAATAGTAGTACCTATCAAGTAAAGTACCTATCAAGTAATTACATGGTATTTACATGGTATTTTCAGGTAATTACATACTAATTACCTGATAGATACCCAGTAAGGAAGGAGGAACTGTACTGTAAATTAAAGTGTGCTTTGTTTCCATGATGTTTCCATGTAATTGTAGATTATGATACTTCACGATTACCCATCAGCCCACGTTTTGAACTCTGAACTTTGAACTTTGAATTTTGAACTGGTAAAAACTGTTAATTACCAAGTATTTACCGAGTAATTATACATTATGTTACCAGGTAAAACCTTGGTAGTTACCATGTAAGAAAGGTGGAACTGTACTGTAAAGTAAAGCGTGCTCTGTTTCCATGATGTTTCCATGTACCTACCTGATAATTGTAGATTATGATCCTTCATGATTACCCATCATCCCCTGTTTTGAACTCTGAACTTTGAACTTTGAATTCAGAACTGGTAAAACTGTTAATTACCAAGTATTTACCCAGTAATTACACATTATGTTACCATGTAAAACCTCGGTAGTTACCATGTAAGAAAGGTGGAACTGTACTGTAAAGTAAAGTGTGCTCTGTTTCCATTATATTACATGGTACTTTCACTGTAACTGTAGATTCTAAACATCCACCACTATTGGCTGTAATAAGGAAGGATTATAATTATCAGGTAAGTAGATGGTAATATCATGGAAATAGAGCATGCTTCCGTTTACAGTACAGTTCTACCTTTCTTACATGGTAACTACCAATGTTTTACCTGGTAAAATAATGTGTAATTACTGGGTAAATATTGGGTAATTAACCAATATTTATTTGGTAGTTCAAAGTTCAGAGGTCAAAACATGGGCTGATGGGTAATCATGAAGGATCATAATCTACAATTATCAGGTAGGTACATGGAAACATCATGGAAACAGAGCACACTTTAATTTACAGTACAGTTCCTCCTTCCTTACTGGGTATCTATCAGGTAATTACTATGTAATTACCTGATAACTACATGTAATTACTTGATAGGTACTACTCTTGTCTTTACAGGTAGATCACCCTACCAACAGTCATGACATGCAAATCCCTTGAATCCTTCAAAACCGCTGTCAAAGGGCAGTTTGCTGCAATTTGAAACTGTCCCCTGTAAAATCTGAATCCTCCGCCCACCCTTTCTTTTCCCCTCACTGTATATGTTTCCTTTCTCTTTTTACCGACTATATGATTTCCTGTTCTTTGGCAATCAATCAATCCCTCAATAATACCTATGCAAAATCAGAGAATACAGTTGCCAGGTAATACCGGGTAGTTGTCAGGAAAACTACTTGGTAATTATATGGCAATTATTGAGTAGTGTATCTGCAAGTTACCTTGTAACTACCAGGTAATTAATGGGTAAATAGTTAGAGCTAGCTGGTAATTACTTAGTAGTTACATGGTAGTTGTCAGGGAAAGTACTTAGTAATTACCTAGTAATTACTATAGTAACTACCTGGTTGTTACCATGTAATTGCCATGTAATAATTACCTGGTAGTTACCTGGTAATTACTGTACCGTAAATGGAAGGGTTACCGCTGTGGATGTGGCCATCCCGATTCCGCTGACAAAGTGCAAGTTTGATTCATCACAGCCATATCTAACCGTCAAATAAATATTACGTACCCTATGAGAACCACACACTGTAGACTCACTGGGGAGTGTACAAGAACTGATAATAACACGGCAAGAAAGAATACAGTAAAGTTTGCTGTGTGTCAACTGAACTCTTCCCTTGTGGTGGTGGTGTTGTTGTTGTTGTAGTAGTACAGTGAAAAGCTGCAAAAGACGTCAATCTGCGAAAAAAGGCATATGCATTCATTTATTTATTAGCATTTAGTTGAGCAGAAGAGAAGAAAATGCAACCACCTTGCTTCGATGCTCAAGCAATAAAATAATGAAATAAAACATTCAATCACACAACTAGCTAACTTTGCGCCCACCAGAGCGCCTTTTTTTTACCTACCCATCTCTGTGACGGGGAACAAGAGGCGCTTGATGCAAGCAGTGCTTAGATGTGTAAGGCAATCAAGTGCACCCCTTCCCCAGTTCAGCTGCAGAACCAGCTGGAAATGATATAAAGTGATTGAAGGAGTGGATTATTATGATATTTACAACGGAAATCGGCCAATCCGAAGTATTGGGTCTATCCATTTTAGAAAGTACATTATCTTCACAGGTTGGACAATATGACATTGCAGGAACCACCATAGTGTAGTTCAAGCTTAAACTTGGAGAAACCTTGACTGACTGTGTGTGTTGTTTGACATTGCCGAGCTGTGACACAGTGGTGCTCCTTTTGGCCATTCCAGAGTGGCCGTGGCATTCAGTTTACAATACACTGGTAAAATCCGGGTCTCCCCCGGATCAAAACAAACTATTAATGCTGATGACATTTTCACTGTTTCGTGGAGTGTGAACTCCATTCTCTGAGACGCCCCCACGAGAGGTGGGAGAGGAAATGAATAGGAAATAAATGTGGGGGCTACAGGGTGGCTGCACAGCAGAGGAGAGAGGGGTGGGGGTGATCTCTCTCCTTTGGAATGTCGGCCACGCTTTGCTTGTGGTCTCGCCTATTTTGGATGTGCCTGTTGAGGTTGTCTTTGGAGAGATTTTTAAATGCATTACAAATCCCTGACTTGGGGATTTTGCTGCATAGCGAGCACCTCGGCATGCCAGCTAGAGGCTCCACATTTTCTTTTGGCCAGGGCTGACCTATTTCTAACTGATGTCATCAGCTCGTATCCGTTCAGGAGTATCCTTTTTTTTTTTTTTTTTTTTTTAGAGGTCACTGAAGTGGCTTCATATACGCGCGTCAGCACAGCAACACCAGGCAGTATATTGAACCCGTAATTTGTTGCTGATTAGCAGCTGAGGATTTCAAAGCCCATAATAGTTAGTGGAACATGAGCTTAAAGGCCAAGGGCCAAGACTATTGCAATGCAAACTGTAGAGTCACTTTACAGATGTGCTTTGGGACCCAAGACATTTGAGAAAAGTTCCTATAGCAACATACATATGGTCTGTCAGTCTGTTGGTCCACAACTTTGATCCCAAACAAGTTAATAATAATAATAATAATAATAATAATAATAATAATAATAATAATAATAATAATAATAATAATAATAATAATAATAATAATAATAATAATAATAATAATAATAAGGGTAACAATTGTATTTTGCGTGCACGGCAGGGAGTTCCCCATATTAGAGCTTGGGTTTGTGCACAAATTTCTTGCGAAAAACTTGTCAAGTGCATTTCACCAAGCAACTATGGCAAGTGCACAAAATTTCACGTACACGAGTCATGTATGACTCCTGTAAGTGCACACGGCTGTGCTGACTGTTTTTTGTCAACGGGGGGCAGCAGAGATCAATGTGTGCACTTGCATAGTTTGTGTCCACAAGCAATAGTTTTACATGCACATGTCTAGTTCATAGCACAGTTACTGCCTGATACAGTCAAACAACACATTTTACAGATCTCTTGTGTGCACTTGCAAAGTTCATGTCCACAAGCAATAGTTATCCATGCACATTTCTAATTCATAGCACAGTTACTTCCTGGTACAGCCAAACAACACCTTTTACAGATGTAATTGGCCCATCCGCATGTTTTGGAGATCTAATTGGTAAATCCACAGCATTTACAGATCTAATTGACGCTTCTGCATGTTTTGTAGATCTAATTGGTCAATCCACACCTTTTACAGGTACTAATTGGCCCATCCGCTTGTTTTGGAGATCTAATTTGCCCTTCTGCATATTTTGCAGATCTAATTGGTCAATCCACACCTTTTACAGATCTAATTGTCCCATCCGCGTATTTTGCAGATCAAATTGGTCAATCCAAATCTTTTACATATTTAATCTTAAACAGATCCATCCCACTATAGTCCAGTAGTACCCCCTCCTCCAGTCCGTTGTCACGCCTGGCAGGCCCAGGCAAGACTCGGGTGCAA
Source organism: Benthosema pterotum (assembly GCA_039105355.1). Taxonomy (NCBI): domain Eukaryota; kingdom Metazoa; phylum Chordata; class Actinopteri; order Myctophiformes; family Myctophidae; genus Benthosema; species Benthosema pterotum. The sequence goes on along the minus strand of CM076980.1, from coordinate 30,603,670 downwards.
TAGGCTGTACCGTATTAGACTCCATCAGACTCCAACACACTAGTTAAGGTCTAGAAGACTATGCTATAGGCTCTATCAGGGTGCACAGGGCAGTACTCTATCATTGTTAGAGCCATATTTGGAACTGAAAATGTCTGTGTGTGTGTGTATAGAAGGGCGTGTCTTGTTTACACTGTGTGTGCTGCCTAGGGTGTAAATGAGCCAATTGAGGTTCAGCCTATAAGAGTGTGCAGCCACTTAACCAGCTTACTGAGGCTGGCTTGCAGCAGCTGTATGTCAGGCTCTAATTAGTCAGTTCAGTGCTGGAAGCTTGAGTGGGAGCAGAAACAGTTTTTTGACCCACAGAAAGAAAATAGTAACCACAGAAAGAGGATAGTAACCAGACAAAATAGTAACTTATGAAAGAACCTTGAAAATATTTGACTACTTTGGACTACTTTGAACACCTTTTATTTGAATGTTTGTTGTTTTTTCTGTTTTTGTACGCCTGACTTTTTTTGCTAGTAAACAGTTGAAACCTTCATTCTTTGTGGACCTGGATTACTGTTTTTGGAGTCAAGCTTACTGCTTCAGGCTTTTGAACTCACAATCATGGTATAGAAATGTCCATTTGTCGTGCACACAAAACACAGCGTTTAGTTGCAATTGTGTGAATACATACAGGGCTGACAACAGCCCAGCTTTCTCTTACAGCATAGTACACCCCTGGCCTTGTCAATTCTACCTGAGTCCAGCAAAGCCCCCCCAAGGGCATCTTAACCAGATCCATCCCACTATAGTCCAGTAGTACCCCCTCCTCCAATCCGTTCTACACCTGGCGGGCCCAGGCAAGACTCGGGTGCACGAGGCTGTACCGTATTAGACTCCAACACACTAGTTAAGCTCTAGAAGGCTATGCTATAGGCTCTATCAGGGTGCACATGGCAGTACTCTATCATGGTCTAGAAATGTCCATTCGTCGTGCACACAAAACTATTGTCTATGCACACAGCGTTTAGTTGCAATTGTGTGAATACATACAGGGCTGACAACAGCCCAGCAAACCCCAACATACTCTATTAACACAGTGAACACCTAGTCCAGTCCTCCTTGGTGTGATCCATTCTCTTACAGCATAGTATACCCCCTGGCCTTGTCAATTCTACCACCAGGCACTATTGCCCTAGACCGCAATGCATTATGCCCTAAAAAGGTTGTTTTCAGCTGTAGCAGGCTGTGCCAGGCTCCCACAGGCTTTAGTATGTTGTAAAAGGCAATTCTGTATCGTGGACTAGAAATACCCAATAAAACTATTGGCCATGCACACAGAACTGCTGCCCGTGCACACAACGTTTAGTAGCAATGGTGTGGGTACGTACACGGCTGACAACAGCCTAATTGAGTCCACTAGAGTCCAGCAAATCCCACCACCAAGGGATTCTTAACCAGATCCATCCCACTATAGTCCAGTAGCTGTAGGAGGCTGTGCCAGGCCCCAACATGCTCTACTAGGCTGTGCAAGACAAATCTGCATGACCAAACTATTGGTCGTGCACACGGAACTACTGCCCGTGCACACACCGTTTAGTTGCAATGGTGTGGGTACGTACACGGCTGACAACAGCCTAATAGAGCCCATTAGAGTCCAGCAAAGCCCCCCAAGGGCATCTTAACCAGATCCATCCCACAATAGTCCAGTAGTACCCTCTCCTCCAGTCCGTTCTCACACCTGGCGGGGCCAGGCAATACTCGGGTGCACCAGGCTGTACCGTATTGGACTTCAGACTCCAACACACTAACTCAGCTCTAGAAGGCTATGCTATATGCTCTGTCAGGGTGCACAAGGCAGAACTCTATCATGGTCTAGAAATGTCCATTTAAAACTACTCGTCATGCACAAAAAACTATTGTCTATGTACACAGTGTTTAGTTGCAATTGTGTGAATACATACAGGGCTGACAACAGCCCAGCACACCCCAACATACTCTATTAACACAGTGAACACCTAGTCCAGCCCTTCCTGGTGTGATCTATCCTCTTACAGCATAGTACACCCCCTGGTCCTGTCAGTTCTACCACCAGGCAGGACAAGGCCAGACTTGCGTGCCCTAGAGCGCAATGCATTATGCCCTAAAAGACTCAAACGGGTTGTTTTCAGCTGTAGCAGGCTGTACCAGGCTCCAACAGGCTCTACTAGGCTGTAAAAGGCAATTCTGTAGGGTGGACTAGAAATACTCAATAAAACTATTGGTCGTGCACACAGAACTACTGCCCGTGCACACTCCGTTTAGTAGCAATGGTGTGGGTACGTACACAGCTGAGAACAGCCTAATAGAGGCCACTAGAGTCCAGCAAAGCCCCCCACCAAGAGAATCTTAACCAGTCCCACTATAGTCCAGCTGCTATAGGAGGCTGTGCAAGGCTCCAACAGGCTCTACTAGGCGGTACAAGGTAAATCTGCACGACCAAACTATTGGTCGTGCACTTGGAACTACTGCCCGTGCACACAGCGTTTAGTTGCAATGGTGTAAGTACATAAAGGCAAGTACATACTGACAACAAACTAATAGAGCCCACTATAGTCCAGCAAGCCCCCCCCAAAGGCATCTTAACCAGATCCATCCCTTTATAGTCCAGTAGTACACCCTCCTCCAGTCTGTTCTCACACCTGGCAGGACCAGGCAAGACTCCGGTGCACCAGGCTGTACCGTATTAGACTCCATCAGACTCCAACACACTAGCTCAGCTCTAGAAGGCTATGCTATATGCTCTGTTAGGGTGCACAAGGCAGAACTCTATCATGGTCTAGAAATGTCCATTTAAAACTGCTCGTCGTGCACACGAAACTATTGTCTATGCACACAGTGTTTAGTTCCAATTGTGTGAATACATACAGGGCTGACAGCAGCCCAGCACACCCCAACACACTCTATTAACACAGTGAACACCTAGTCCAGCCCTTCCTGGTGTGTTCCATTCTCTTACAGCATAGTACAATCCCTGGCCTTGTCATTTCTACCACCAGGCAGGACTAGGCCAGACTTAGGTGCCCTAGACCGCAATGCACTGTACTATAGTGGGATAGATCTGGTTAAGATTCCCTTGGTGGGGGGCTTTGCAGGACTCTAGTGGGCTCTATTAGGCTGTTGTCATCTGTGCACGTACCCACACCAGTGCTACTAAACATTGTGTGCACGGGCAGTAGTTCCGTGTGCACGACCAATAGTTTTATTGAGTATTTCTAGTCCACTATACAGAATTGCCTTTTATAGCATAGTAAAGTCTGTTGGAGCCTGAAACAGCCTGCTACATCTGAAAACAACATGTTTGAGCCTTTTAGGGCATAATGCATTGCGGTCTAGGACACCCAAGTCTTCCTGGTGGTGGAATTGACAAGGGCAGGGGGTGTACTATGCTGTAAGAGAATGGAACATACCAGGAAGGGCTGGAGTAGGTGTACTCACACAATTGCAACTAAAGACTGTGTGCATAGACAATAGTTTTGTGTGCACGGCGAGTAGTTTTATATGGAGATTTCTAGACCATGGTAGAGTTCTGCCTTGTGCACCCTGACAGAGCGTATAGCTTTCTAAAGCTGAGCTAGTGTGTTGGAGTCTGATGGAGTCTAATACGGTACACAAGTACAGCCTGGTGCACCCGAGTCTTGCCTGGGCCCACCAGGTGTGAGAACGGACTGGAGGAGGGTGTACTACTGGACTATAGTGGGATGAATCTGGTTAAGATGCCCTTGGGGGGCTCTGTTGGACATACTGGGCTCTATTAGGCTGTTGTCAGACCTGTATGTACTTACACCATTTCAACTAAACGATGTGTGCACGGGCAACATTTCTGTGTGCACGACCATTTATTGAGTATTTCTAGAACACCATACAGATTTGCCTTGTTCAGCTTGTAGAGCCTGTTGGACCCTGGCACAGCCTCCTACAGCTACTGGACGATAGTCGGATGGATCTGGTTAAGATGCCCTTGAGGGGCTTTACTGGACATACTGGGCTCTATTAGGCTATTGTCAGACCTGTATGTACTTACACCATTGCAACTAAACGATGTGTGCACGGGCAACATTTCTGTGTGCACGACCAATAGGTTTATTGAGTATTTATAGAACACCATACAAATTTGCCTTGTACAGCCTAGTAGAGCCTGTTGGAGCCTGGCACAGCCTGCTACATCTGAAAACAACATGTTTGAGTCTTTTAGGGCATAATGCATTGCGGTCTAGGGCACCCAAGTCTGGCCTAGTCCTGCCAGGTGGTAGAATTGACAAGGCCAGAGGGTACTATGCTGTAAGAGAATGGATCACACCAGGAAAGGCTGGGCTAGGTATTCACCATGTTAATAGAGTATGTTGGGGTGTGCTGAGCTGTTGTCAGCCCTGTATGTACTCACACAATTGCAACTAAACACTGTGTGCATAGACACTAGTTTCGTGTGCACGACGAGTAGTTTCAAATGGACATTTCTAGACCATGGTAGAGTTCTGCCTTGTGCACCCTGACAGAGCCTATAGCATAGCCTTCTAGAGCTGAGCTAGTGTGTTGGAGTCTGATGGAGTCTAATACGGTAAACAGGTACAGCCTGTGCACCTGAGTCTTGCCTGGGCCCGCCAGGTGTGAGAACGGACTGGAGGAGGGTGTACTACTGGACTACAGTGGGATGGATCTGGTTAAGATGCCCTTAGGGGGCTCTGTTGGACATACTGGGCTCTATTAGGCTGTTGTCAGACCTGTATGTACTTACACCATTGCAACTAAACGATGTGTGCACGGGCAGCAGTTCCGTGTGCACGACCAATAGTTTTATTAAGTAATTCTAGTCCACCATACAGAATTGCCTTTTATAGCATAGTAAAGCCTGTTGGAGCCTGGCACAGCCTGCTACATCTGAAAACAACATGTTTGAGTCTTTTAGGGCATAATGCATTGCGGTCTAGGGCACCCAAGTCTGGCCTAGTCCTGCCAGGTGGTAGAATTGACAAGGCCAGAGGGTGTACTATGCTGTAAGAGAATGGACCACACCAGGAAAGGCTGGGCTAGGTATTCACCATGTTAATAGAGTATGTTGGGGTGTGCTGAGCTGTTGTCAGCCCTGTATGTACTCACACAATTGCAACTAAACACTGTGTGCATAGACACTAGTTTCGTGTGCACGACGAGTAGTTTCAAATGGACATTTCTAGACCATGGTAGAGTTCTGCCTTGTGCACCCTGACAGAGCCTATAGCATAGCCTTCTAGAGCTGAGCTAGTGTGTTGGAGTCTGATGGAGTCTAATACGGTACACAGGTACAGCCTGGTGCACTCGAGTCTTGCCTGGGCCCACCAGGTGTCCACGGACTAGAAGAGAGTGTACTACTGGACTATAATGGGATGGATCTGGTTAAGATGCCCTTGGGGGGCTTTGCTGGAAATACTGGGCTCTATTAGGCTGTTGTCAGACCTGTATGTAATTACACCATTGCAACTAAACGATGTGTGCACGGGCAACATTTCTGTGTGCACGACCATTTATTGAGTATTTCTAGAACAGGTGTAGGGCACCCAAGTCTGGCCTAGTCCTGCCTAGTGGTAGAATTGACAAGGCCAGGGGGTGTACTCTGCTATAAGAAAATGGATCACACCAGGAAGGGCTGTACTAGTTGTTCACTGCGTTAATAGAGTATGTTGGGGTGTGCTGAGCTGTTGTCCGCCCTGTATGTACTCACACAATTGCAACTAAACACTGTGTGCATAGACACTAGTTTCGTGTGCACGACGAGTAGTTTCAAATGGACATTTCTAGACCATGGTAGAGTTCTGCCTTGTGCACCCTGACAGAGCCTATAGCTTTCTAGAGCTGAGCTAGTGTGTTGGAGTCTGATGGAGTCTAATACGGTACACAGGTACAGCCTGGTGCACTCGAGTCTTGCCTGGGCCCACCAGGTGTCCACGGACTAGAAGAGAGTGTACTACTGGACTATAATGGGATGGATCTGGTTAAGATGCCCTTGGGGGGCTTTGCTGGACATACTGGGCTCTATTAGGCTGTTGTCAGACCTGTATGTACTTACACCATTGCAACTAAACGATGTGTGCACGGGCAACATTTCTGTGTGCACGACCATTTATTGAGTATTTCTAGAACAGGTGTAGGGCACCCAAGTCTGGCCTAGTCCTGCCTAGTGGTAGAATTGACAAGGCCAGGGGGTGTACTCTGCTATAAGAAAATGGATCACACCAGGAAGGGCTGTACTAGTTGTTCACTGCGTTAATAGAGTATGTTGGGGTGTGCTGAGCTGTTGTCAGCCCTGTATGTACTCACACAATTGCAACTAAACACTGTGTGCATAGACACTAGTTTTGTGTGCACGACGAGTAGTTTCAAATGGACATTTCTAGACCATGGTAGAGTTCTGCCTTGTGCACCCTGACAGAGCCTATAGCATAGCCTTCTAGAGCTGAGCTAGTGTGTTGGAGTCGGATGGAGTCTAATATGGTACACAGGTACAGCCTGTGCACCCGAGTCTTGCCTGGGCCCGCCAGGTGTGAGAACATATTAGATCTGTGCCTATTAGATCTGTGAAAGGTATGGATTGACCAATTAGATCTCCAAAACATGCAGAAGGGCCATTTAGATCTTTAAAGTCTGTGGATTGTCCAAATAGATCTGCAAAATACATTTTATATCGGGTAGAGCTGGCTATGTAGTGTTGTCCAAAACTATTGGAAGTGCACACGTGCACTTCCAATAGTTTTGGAAATAGCCTGCCACCCTGTGGAAGTATGCTTGAACTGCAGAAAATGACCCTAAATACAAACAAATGAATAAAATGGAATAAAAACTAATCTGTGGCATTGATGGGCGAACTAGTGGATGCCACACGCAGAGGGGGACACAGAAGAAATTTAGAATCCAACCGGTGATTTTTCACGGCCCCACAGTCTGCACCATGGGGCGCGGAAGTTTGGTGTGTGCACCAGCAGGAGTTGATAAGCGTTGTGGACGCAAAATACAATAGGGGTAATAATAATAATAATAATAATAATAATAATATCTGGGACTTACAGTATATGGCGCTTTTCTAGATACTCAAAGTCGCCTTACATATTGTCCCCTCCAGGCCGAATGACACATGCTCATGACGGATGTTTCCCATATTTAATATTCCATCCTAATTGGCTATGATTTACTTTCAAAGTTCGCAAGATTGGCCTGTTTAGAACAAAATGATGAACATGGCAGACAATTTACATAAAATGTTTAATGCACTTAACTACTAGGCTCAGAAAAATATCCCACTCTTTTCACAATGGCTTGTTATAGCGCCACCAACAGGTGAATATTTGCAAAACACATTTTTTGGGACAAAATTCCTCAAATCATCCAAACGCCAAAGTCATGAGAAGGAATGGCACCCTTTTAACATTAGCCCATTATAGCGCCACCAGGAGGCCTCAACCTGACCTGGCCTGGTGGAGACCTGTGGCCAGAAGGGCACTTTCCTCGTCTTGACCTGTTTCTCTGTGTTGTTGTCGCAGCATCACGTTAGTAGGCAAGCTATAATGACGTCCCTGTGATATGTACTGTACTGTAGCACATATACAGTATATCTATAAATGCATCACGTCTGTGTGTACGTATGTCATCCACGTAACTCGAGTCGAGACCCATTTGCCCCCACCAACTTCAAATTTGACACACACTTTCCACACCACCACAGGGAATGCAAAGCCCGGCCTTGAGTCAGTGGGGTACACTGTTGTCCAGAAGCAGCACAAAGCCTCTGCTCAATCTGGCCATGGACCAGATTTGTCTATTGATCACACCTGATCACCACTAGATCTCCAGAATGGAGCTGGATCACAATGATGTTCTGACAAATTGCTTTATATACTGTACAGTATGGGCATAAAAGGGACCCAATAACGGACATAATAACTGGATAGATAACTTGTATTTTTCCAAGAAGGCCAGTGCCCAACGGGCACCCCTCTCGTGAGAGTTAATGATAAACCATAACATAGTGATGCACCACCTCAGTGCAAAGCATAGTTGTGTATCACTGAAAGAAATCAATAATTTCACATAAGGTATAACCACATTTTTTTTGTAATTTAGAAAGCCTTTCATTGTTTCTGTTGTTTCTGGCCATTCTATTCTACACCTGTCACCTGCCAAAAGTGTTGCTAATGAGCTGGGATTTTTTTGTGAACAAAAACAAAAATTTGACACGTAAGAATGCTGTGGTTGATCAGAAATGAGCATTCAACCAAGCCATTTTAATGAAGAGACCAGGCCAAATTAAATGTTTGATAGGATGCAGGTGATGCAACGCACACCTCCAGTACCTTTATGGGACACATGAGGCCCTCCGATGTTGTGAGCCCTTTAATTGATTACTGTCACTACAAACCATAATCCTAAGAAGACAATAACTTGCATTATAACCACTTACGCCATCCGTATTCTGGGAAAAGCCTTTGCCGAAAGAGAGAATCTAAGCTTGCTACGTGTCACTGTGAGACACTGTGTGAGCTTGTGTAAGCGAATATACACTTGTATAGACTAGAGCCCTGATGAACTCCCTGTCAACCAAGTATACAGGGTTTAAAGGCCAAAAGGATGCAGATGCAGAGAATTAGAAGGAGGCCAAAAAGGATGCAGGCGCAGAGAATTAGAAGTGGATGAAAAGTCAAGTCCATCCCGACTCTCTGAGAGACAGACATCCTCCCTGGCCAGAGGCAGAGCATTTCTTTGGCTTCCTCCTGTGTTTTTTTTTGGTTAAGTGGAGACTTAAGTGCGATGATAAACCTGAGTCCCCGTAATGAGCGTGATCATAGCCGTCGGGTAAGAAGGGGCATGAGCCAGCGACTCATCAAAACCGAAGCTTGTGCTCCTGTCTTCAGTAAAAACCACGACTCCCCCATCCTCCCGTCGACATTTTTGGCTAATGATGCCCGGTGCGGTGAAAAAGGCCACGCACGGGGGTAATTGCAAACAGGGTTCTCTGAAAGAAGAGCCTATTAAAAAACAAACACATGCTTGGACTTAGACCAGACCAAATTAGGGATGGAATCTATCACTCGCAGCGGGGACAGTGAGCGGTGCCGTGATGGATGGTGTGTGAAGCAACGGTTTATAGAATAAACATTGATAAATGACACGTCTTCCACATCAGTCCTCTCGGAATGGCATGCGATCTAATGTGGAACAAGTTTCGAGGGAAAGAGAGCGAGATCGCTGCTTGCCTTTCCCTGCGCGGCCCTCGTTCATTACTTCTCTCTCTGTTCGTTTGACATGACGACCCTTTCGGAATCCATCTCCATCTGGTTGACCTTTTTTTTCTTCTGCATCCTCTGCACTGCAAGCGCACACACACCACAGCATCCAGAGAACTGCATTGTTCCTCAGGTTGAGTTCAACGGAGCGCCAGATGGATGGGGAGGATTGAGGACTATTTGATACAGTTGGCTTGTTGCATGTATACACAGATGCCTTCTTGGCAGGTAAAGGCTCATTTAGGAGTTTTCCCCCCAAAAAGGGATTTAGCTTGAAAAAAAAAAGAGGCAATGGGTTTTAAATTATGAATGCTACAGTATATACTGTAGTGTTGCAGCCAAAACCTTGGCAATGCTTACATCCTCACTGGGTTTAGGTCAGGACTGCAATATACGATCTTTAAAAGCTAGCTCCTCTGTGTGTTCTATGGTTACCACATGTTTACAGTAGGCAGCCATGAGCAACTGGACTTGCCCCATCATCATCAAAACACAACATAAAGCCTGTATGAAAATGACCATAAACCAAACAAGCTGGTCTGCAGACAAGCGCAATCTTTCACTTGAAATTCATGCGGCGCGTCGCTTTCTTGGACGCCGCAACGTACAAAAATTGAAAACCTTATGATAATACTCCAAATGGTTCGTAATCAAAGGAGGGGACGCATATCACTGCTGTCCAACACATTAAAATGAGTCATTGTAACCACTGCAGCCCCTTCCTGCCTTCACCGTAAACTTGCTGCTTGAGTGTTTTTTTGTTTTTTTGCAAAACCCAAAAAAATAAAGCTGCGCAAGGTTGCTTTTGGCCAGGAGGCACATAAGGCAACAACTCCCCTTGAAATGACATTTTCAGAGCTGCTCCCTTGCGCGTTGATGGATACCTACTGTATGTACACGTTGCGGCCTACTGTTTTTTGAATGGAAAACTGTATACCTGGTGGATGGGGGGAGGACCCTGACTTTGAATGGGGTCCTACTAATTGCCCAAAATTCCCCAAAACAACCCCAAACTACCCAAAAGTGCCCAAGACTACCCAACAGCATACTCCAAACTACCCAAAACTACCCAAAATTACTATCAAAGTACCCAAAAGCATACCCAAAGTACCCAAAAGCATACCCCAAACTGCCAAAATTACCCAGAACTACCCAAAAGTACCCAAAAGCATACCCCAAACTACCCAAAAGTACCCAAAGTACCCAAAAGCATACCCAAACGTACCCAAAACTACCCAAATGTACCCCAAACTACCCAAAAGCATACCCAAAACTACCCAAAAGCACCCAAAAGTATACCCAAAAAATAAACAAAAGTACCCAAAAGCGCATCCAAAACTACGCAAAACATACCTGTAGTTGTCATCTTGGAGCATGTTTAGTACTGTCTGAATGTCATTTGCCAGGTTTGTCCTATTACCAGGAGGCTTATTTCCCTTGGTATTTTTGTTTGATATTTTGTACCTGCTTCAAGTCCCTGGGTGCATTTTGGGCTGGGGTAGCCACTTCTACTCATAACTTAAAGGACCATTTCATCACTTTACGATGTATCTTCATATAATAGGTCCTCAATAATGTACATGATAAAATACCACCTTTTTCCATGCGCTAAAACAGCTCTTGCGAAGAGAATGTTGAATGGAAAAACTTCAAAATGCAAATAAGTTTCCATTTTGCGCAAAACAATACTTTTTTGTTAATTAATAATTGTTTTTTATCTTGCTAGAACAGCCGATCTGCACAGCACAAAGGACTTATAGTTCAATAGGAAAGCAGGCAGTCTATTATGGACTGGGGTACTTTTGGGTAGTTCTGGGTATGCTATTGGATACGTTTGGGTGCTTTTGGGTAGTATTGGGTACTTTTGGGTATGCTTTTGGGTATCCTTTTGGGTACTTTTGGGTACTTTTGGGTTGTTTTGGGTACTTTTGGGAATTAGTAGGACCCCTTGAATGTGATATTGGTGGTAACATGGTGCAGACTGCCAATCCTGTTTTGTAGGTTCCATAGGCATTAATTAAGAAATATCACACAAAAAGTTAAGAGGCTTCTTTCTTTTATCTCTAAATTTTTATCTGACAATTTTCCAACCTGTTTTTCGCCCTGGGCCAAATATCTAATCTCTACACATGCTCCACCAACCTGGGGGGCAGTGGACTGACCTCATGCCTCCTTTTATGCATGAAGAGTCCAAGCTGCTTCATTTCACCCGCCGGACGTAGCACGTGGAACAAATGTTATTCCGAGTTTATTTCACCCTCCATCAGATGCCCTGGCTGGCCAGGGGGAGGCAGTCTAGAGACCACGACTATTGCATGTTTTTGTGAGAAGAAGTAGTTCATGAGTGACACGTTACTGGCTCAACTGGCAAAACTGTGCCACCTATTGCTTATTTCCTGAACCGATTTTATTTTTTCCTAGACTCCATGGGTAGTTTGGGGTATTTTTGGTAGTTTTGGGTACTTTTGGGTTGTTTTGGGTGCTTTTGGGTAGTTTTGGGTATGCTTTTGGGTAGTTTTGGGTATGCTTTTGGGTGCTTTTGGGTAGTTTTGGGTTGTTTTGGGTAGTTTTGGGTAGTTTTAGGTATGCTTTTGGGTAGTTTTGGGTATGCTTTTGGGTACTTTTGGGTATGCTTTTGGGTACATTTGGGTATGCTTTTGGGTACTTTTGGGTAGTTTTGGGTTGTTTTTGGTAGTTCTGGGTATGCTATTGGGTACTTTTGGGTGCTTTTGGGTATGCTATTGGGTACTTTTGGGTATGCTTTTGGGTACTTTTGAGTAGTTTGGGGCACTTTTGGGTAGTTCTGGGTATGCTTTTGGGTAGTTTTGGGTATGCTTTTGGGTAGTTTTGGGTATGCTTTTGGGTAGTTTTGGGTATGCTTTTGGGTAGTTTTGGGTATGCTTTTGGGTAGTTTTGGGTATGCTTTTGGGTAGTTTTGGGTATTTTTGGGTATGCTTTTGGTTAGTTTTGGGTAGTTTTGGGTATGCTTTTGGGTAGTTATGGGTATGCTTTTGGGTATGCTTTTAGGTTGTTTGGGGTTGTTTTGGGTACTTTTGGGCAATTAGTAGGACTGTGATATTGGTGGTAACATGGTGCAGACTGCCAATCCTGTTTTGTAGGTTCCATAAGCATTAATTAAGAAATATCACACAAAAATTTAAGAGGCTTCTTTCTTTTATCTCTAAATTTTTATCTGACAATTTTCCAACCTGTTTTTCGCCCTGGGCCAAATATCTAATCTCTACACATGCTCCACCAACCTGGGGGGCAGTGGACTGACCTCATGCCTCCTTTTATGCATGAAGAGTCCAAGCTGCTTCATTTCACCCGTCAGACATAGCAGAAGTTTATTTCACCCTCCATCAGGTGCCCTGGCGGGCCAGGGGGAGGCAGTCTAGAGACCACGACTATTGCATGTTTTTGTGAGAAGTAGTTCAGGAGTGACTTATTGTCATTATCAGCCAGTAACATGAGGGAGTCTATCCCTGTTACAATGCACTTGGGAGATGGATTGCTGAGGTGGAGCACCACACCTACCATCAGCTCCCAGTCCCAGTACTTGCTGCACCATTTGCCGCATCCAAGCCATGCTACTCATATGCTGAGTTGGCGATGCCATCGAACCCATGACCTTGTGGCCCAAAGGATAGAGCTCTACCGACTGAGCTACCCAGACACGTGAGAGAACCTACCCTAAAGGACACGGGGAGAACATGCAAACTCCACACCACCCCTGTCGCGTATGGGTACTATTGGGAATCGAACCCAGGATTTTTTAGCTGTGAAGCGACAGCACTACCACTGTGCCAGATTGCCCCCAGATAAGAGGTGTCTGCTGTACCTACTGTATATTAACAGTTAACACTATACTTCTACAGGCCAATTCACTTTGTTCTTGGTAGATCCCATGACGATGTTGGATTTATTCCAAATGTCTGGTCAGCTATGTGTATTGCTGTATGGGTAGCATATGTACAGTATTTCCATGTGGGCCTTTTTGGCCACAGCGTGTCTAATGGGTTGATTGATTGCACTCTGTGCCTTCAATCAGCCTTCATTTTGTCATTTCCATTGGCTACCACTAATGGTGGCTTTTTGCCTATTAAAGCCGACATGGAAACATGGAAATAGTGCTGTGCCAAAATATATTTTTGGCTCGCTCTGTCACTGTGACACAAATTTCTGACTACGCAAATAAATGTGTCTTTGTATCCATAGAGCCCCTGTAATATATGTTTTGTGGGTGTGCGGGCCTTTTCTGTTTATACTGGACTGTTAACGCCAAGGACTGCAAATGTTTTCATATTTTTGACACACATTGACGGTACATTACATATGAATTCACCACTTTAGCCATTTGTTTTTTTAAATAACAGATCTACAAGATCCTCAGCATAATCATCACTCATGAGGCTTTGCTTTGGAGCTTTAGTTTATTAGCCCGCTAAACGACGAAAAGGAGTTTCATCCAATTCCAGGAATACGTTTTATGACTGGAATGTCAGAGCCAATCATTATATTTTCAATAGCCTGCAAGACGATACACACATGTACAGCACTATGTGGATGTATGTGATGTGCAGCAGTTGAATTGGGGGACTATTCTTTTTAAGCTAACCGTATGTTATACAAGGTAGATGTACTCTATCTCCTTGCTTGTACAGACAATGATTGTCTGCTATAAAGGAGTAATGTGTAGCAGAACCTAAATCAGAATATCATACTTGTTTTGGGATTTTATAAATAACATATTTTCAAGATAAACTAGTCCAGATCTGACCGAGTCTCCTGGAGTGGAAAGAGTCCCGGACAGGACTCTCTTAAGATGTAAAATCACACTTTTCTCTAGATCTAGTTGTGTGAGTTATCTGACTGAAATATACTATACTTAAAGGTAATAGAGGCAACTTCGGTCCAGAACTTTGTTGTCAAAAAATCATGAAAATAAAACATTCGTCGGGCTTAGAAAGGCAGTGCTAAATTGTGAGGGGGAGGGGGGTTGTGTGGGGTGAGGCAGCATTTTAGCCTATCACAGCACAGCAGTCTCCAGCAGATTCATAATGAGCCAATAGAGTGGAGGAGAGGTGGAGTTAGATTCTGTTTTCAAACAAATCTGTTTATAAACACAGTTTGTACACACTAAAGTTGCCTCTATTACCTTTAACAGCTCATTAATTATGATGTCACATGCTAATCAAAATAACAAAAAGGCTCTGCACTTCACACAAACAATTCCAGTTCATTAGTCAACATATTATTATAATGCTGTGTGGGGGGTGTGATTGTGCCGTGGCTCCCATGCTTTGTGTGAGTGGAGCCCGTTTTATGAACTTCCAAAGTCACTTGCTGCTGGTTACACGTCCTCTCTGGAATGTTCATCCACCTTTCTCACACTCCACCAGACGTCTCTCACTCCCTTTGTGCTCTGCGTTACAGCAAGCAAAGCTGAGAGTGAAACACACTTCCAAGAGCATCTGTTCATCCAGGGAGAAATTACAGTAGATGATTGTTTTTCACCGTCTGGTTCAGGGACCACCACCAGTCCAAATGGACTCTTGTGTGTGTTCTTTTGCTAATTCTTAGAGTTAGTAGTAGAAAAAGGGAGGAAGCATACTTTCAGGGAACAGGTCTCTCCACCAGAATGGTATACACTGTATTTTGTCCTCAGCCTTTGTGGGAATATGCATGCGCAGTTTCACCACAATCAGACGCTATGTTAACGATTTGCCCCATTTGAAAGCCAATCTGATCAAAGCAGTAACTATGGAATAATGAGAAATCAAACAGACCCATCCATTTGTGAGATTTAGTAAAAAAAAAAAAAAAAAAAAAACCGGAAAAGTTACAGTATTTACAAAAATGTCTTTGACTGCAACCATTTGAAAAATTTCAAATGGCTTTTGTGAATGTGCTTGATGAAATGTACATGGTGGCCACTATTGTAAACAAGTGCTTAACTAATGCTGTCCACTCACAGTTATCATTTTTGTTGTAGTGGTACTTGAATTGTACTACAAACCATTCAAATTCATAGTTCATTCAATTCACTTTATTTTGTCCTACCGCCACTTGGCCAAAGTGCATTGGACTTCTCCTTTTATTGACATTAATATGTCTGTAAGCTAATTGAGGCCTATTACAATCAAAGAACTAACAGAATATTGCCCTTTCAAAATAATTTTCCATCTGCACGTTGGCAACCAACATACGGGGAGGGACATTTGGTCATTGTTCTGAACTGAGCCCTAATTGAAAGCAAATGTACGACATGTACTAGTATTCTGTCCCTGTGCCCAGTGGGTCGCTGGATGTTTAGCTTTTAATTCACAATTTCATCGGAGTACTCTGGTCTACTGGCCAACAGGCTCCCCATGATTACAGTGAGTATAATTGCTGCTCTTAACTATAAATGTAACAACGATGACCTTTCCATGGAAACCATTCGAGTTGAACCTGTGCTACAGTTAAAAAAAAAGAATGCTATAGTGGACGTTATTCTTTCCACAATATATTCTACTCCGTGACTTCTTTTGGTTGGCCACTGCAGAACAGATTTGAGACGTTAAGGTTGATACGTCTTTCTGCGTATATCTAATGACTACGGTGCATGCTGGAGCAACGTTCTGCTGCGTTCTGTGGGAAGACTTTGATTTCCTAGCAGAATTGCAGTTCTGTGCTCTGAAAATCACAGACGTAGGATCTCTCAAACCGTTCCAGGTTGACATACAGTCGCTCAGCTGTGCCCCCACCCCCTACTTAATTCGTTTCCCTTTTTTCCAAAGGTATCTTCAATCTGTATCTTCTTCCTGTAGGGCCCCAGCGGTTTACAATGCATGGAAATGACTGATGGACAAGGCATGATGTTCCTGCTGTATTTCAAGTTTCTAGTGAATAGTGGTCTCTCCGCTGTCGGAAGATTTGAGAATGAATGTATAGAGCCCTGGATCTTTACGTTAAATCCTGCTTATGCTATGGAAAGATGAGGATTCCAGCAGGCCTGGGCCGGGTGCAGCTGGGTTCTGTGATCCAAGTTCATATTGGATACCTCTAAGGTCAGGGCCAGGGCCTGTGCTGTTTAGACCCATTTAGAGGCCGAATATATTGCAATTCCTTATTGCCACTTATTCTCCCTTTACTTCTTGAACTTCATGTCATTCGCTGATGCGGTAGTCAGCAGACCAATTTTGCGGGGTATTTAAGCTCACCTAGAGTGCATGCTTATCCTGCATTCCTTCTATATATGGTTTGTGGTTGTTATGTGATGTTTGCTCCCACCGCCACCCCAGCACCACCGGTGGGTCCTTGCTTTTAATGCTTAATGTTTGATGGTGTTTAATGTATCAGAGCCGAACGTCAATGTAAAATATTATATACACTCTTGTATTCTGATTTTATAATACATATTGGTTAAACCTATTGGTGAATCATTGTGAGTTATCTGTCTGAAGTCCCTATATCGAAATGATGTTAGTAGTCTCTCTCTGTTTTTTTGTCTTGTCTTGTCGAGTTCATAGCAACTTGCAACATGGCACGAATTAATCACACACTTAAATAAATAGTTTTACTTTTTTTTTGTTACTTTCCCCTAACAGGACTTTTTGGGGTTTCTTGTGATCAAGAGGTTTATACTGTGTGTCTTATCCAGTCAGGTAGTCACAGCCCATGTTAGGCCAAAAAGCAGCCCAAAAAGCAGCAAGAAGATGTTGACTGTTGTGTCAGAATGAAATGGATCAGAACATGTTCTGTAGATGTTCTGTGCATATGCAAAGGTATTAGTGCTATAAAAATAGGCTTAACACTATAATCATACTTTACTTGGGCCCTATGGCATTGCATGTCTAAAAAATGTGTTGAAGCAGCAACAATAGTCACAACACATTCCATCTCTGTAAATGTTCAGCGGTTTGTCAGCACTTGAAGCACGGAAAAGAAGAATTAGGAAAGTTGGACAAAGCCATATGTGATCTCATTACCCCACAAATTTTGTTGGGGCAACATAGTATGATGTCATATCTCTTTTAGGCAGATATTCCTGGAATGTTGCTTTTTACGAGAGGCAAATGGACTGCATTTCCCCTCAAGTAGCCCTCAGACGGATTTGTTGAGGTTGGCTGTTGCATGATCTGTCTGTGGGATACCTCCTGGTTCCAATCAGCACTTTCCAAAAATAAAGACAACAAAATTCCTGAATGTCCTACAATTAATCTCTCACATGACTTACTCCTCTCGCATATTTCTTCATTTATGCATGAGTTCATGAATCTTTGCGAGTTCTTAACACCGAGTCACTGAGAATCAAACTTTCCTGAGGAAATCATTGTGAAGTAATGGGTTTTCCATGTCATTCAGAGTGGATTCTCCAGAATGATGCTGTTGAGTCACATTATTTAAAATCAAAGCATTTCATTTGACAAATTTTAAGATTTTTTTCCTGTACTAATTCACAACGTATTCTAGTCCCTTGTTGTCACTGATTGTTCCTAGAGAAAGTACCTGAGCAGCACGTGGCTAGTGCTGCTTGGCTGGCAAATCAACCATGTTAACAGCCCTTCTTCCTATTAGATGATGACACATTGGAAGCGTTGTTAACTCGTCACAAAACGCTGCAAGTAGATGGTCCACTCCCATGCTGACATATAGAAGTGACAAAAATTGACACGTCAAAGTCATGTTAACTGTGGTCTTTTCTATTGTGTATGTTTTGGATGGTTTACAGGGGGAGAGCTGCCGTGTTTATTTGTGCTAGCACATTCCCCCTCTCTATTCATGAGCAGTTTATCTGCTTGCTGAGAGTTGAAATATTTTCAACTCAGTCATTTGGAAGTATTTTTCCTAGGCAAGCACCTTGGCCTTTTCATCTGTGATATTCATAATCCAGAGATCACCATGGGCAGGAGGAGCGAGGTCAATTGTCTCTAATTTTTAATAAGTCGGAGGTTAGATTAGATTTTGTCGTAGGTTTCACCTAGGTTAAGTTTAGGGCTAAGGTTAGGGTTAGGTTTAGTTACTACTGATATAAAAAAGGTTACTTTGCTTGGGAAAAAGGATCAGGGATTTGATCTGTAAAAAGGTTGCAACCGTATAGCACTGTGACCACGGTGTCTGTGTGTATATACCGTATAAAATATATACTGTGTGTGCGTGTGAGTGCGGACAGCAAATTGACCCGTAAGCGTCCATTTGTACAATCTGGATGGCATTAGAATGCTGATTCCAATGTGGACATGACCTGACTAAGACTGCAATAGTTCGTTTTCCTCTTGGTTGCGTTCAGTTGACTTGTTTTACTGTTTACAAGCGTTGATTAGATCAGCAGATGCTTTTGCGGTATACCTGATTTTAAATGCGAGGACATGATAAAATGCACAAGCGAACATCGCTCGCATCAGTGCAAACCCCACAAAACGATTTCATGTGCAATTTGAGGTGACATACTTTTTCTTTTTTTTTTTTTACTGAACTAGATTGATGAGTGAGAGAGAGAACCTGGGAGCTTGACAACATCGATTTATTTCTGAGAAATTCTACATCTTTGCTACATTTTGAAGAATTGCCTGTCAACGTGATTCCAAAGTCCTAGGTATAATTTTGGTTTCCCTTTTGGAAATAAATACTTGGACTGTCATTATGCAGAACGAATGCATCAGATTTTTAAGTGCACTCGGGCAGCAGGGAATGCCCTTGTCCGTTGTGGATGTCACTGTCCCTCAGTGTAGTGTGGACTGAGTGGTATTGACCTCACGGCAGGTCCATCATCATTTTGGGGTTGTGATTATTGGTATTTTGACCTGAACTGATTGTACAATGTCTTCTAAAACAGTTTACAGGATATTCAAAGACCTGCGCTCCATTTTCATGATATTTCAAAAATAACAGTTGGGATGCTAGTCGGGATAGCTGGGATGTTAGTCAGTGTTTTGCTTGCCAGTTTCTGTCCACTCCGCCCGTCCTACTACTAATAAAAAGTATTAGGCATCCAGTGGGGCAGAGTATCCTCATGCTGCTAGCATAGCCTCTGAAGAATTCAGCCAACAAACACGCCATCATAATGGTCTAATCATTATGGACCCTGTACCATCGTGCTGCCGCAACTATTTTTTTGCCTATAAAGTAGGCTATAGTTTTAGATCATCATTGAGGGGGCACTAGAGACACTACTGAGTGTGCTCAAGCGCACGGGTTGCCATGTCGAAGTTCAGTAGTCAACTCAGCCCTGTTCCAGTTGCGGCCAGATATGGACCTAATAGTACATTATTAAACCCCCTTCCCCCAAAGGCAATGCCAACACCGAGCACTGTCACCAGAGTACCCACCTCACTTGGAGGTGCAGGGTGGGGTGGGCCTGAGGAACAGTGAGGTGGGGTGCAGAGGGAGAGCACTTGAATTGGCGCAAGAATAACAAGAGTCACGCTTGGGACAGAGGCGACACGTTGCTGACTGCTTAGAAGGCCGCCTGGCACATAAACAAGGCTCTTTATGTGTGTTAATTTAACCTCTCAGCCAGAGGAAACAGGCCAAACGTTCCAACGTCTGATAGATAGGAGAAGCAACGGCCAACAAGACCCATGTGGGGTTTGGGTGACATTTACAGTAAGATGTAGTAGATGTCATCATCTAATCAAATGATGATGATTCTCCTCTCTCTTGAGAAAGATCGTTTCCAAATGCCATCAAATGCATTACCAAATTCCTGATGTAGCATCAACATAAAATGTGCATGTGAGCCAACTTGTCTTGCTTTTTCTTCTTTTCTGGAGTGCTGCTATTTACACCTCATTTTGTGGTTTTTATATTTAGTGTTTCCAAACGCATCAGAGATTCAAAGACAGACAAACCCCTGCCACTTTGTGCTGACTTACTTTGCCATATAGCGGTGGTGGTGCGTATCATTTATTTAGAGGTCTGAATCTGAGGAAAATACATCTACTGTAGCTGTAATAAAAAATATAATACTCTATGAATGTAAACAACTGAACCACCAACAAGTCGCTTGCGTTTGTAGACACACCTGACCTGTAGCATCCAGTTCGCTTACACTAGTGGAAAGTTGCCAGCTTTGTAATGCTGACCTGTTCAAAAGCGGTTGTTTATGATTTCTGTTTATGTCCTCTCTAAACTGTGAACGACTGGGTAATGGTCCTTAAGTTGTGTAATTAGTGATAGGTGGGAGGTCAACTGTATCTCTGGGCCTCTTTTTTAGCGCGCATCTGGCAGCCAGATTGGAGGTTAGCGCCTGGGTTGTGGGAAAATGCCACGGTTCTCAGAGCAACTGCATGGAGTCTGCAAAGTAAGACCTGGCACAACATCATGCCTGACTTGCGCTTAGCTGCGTGCAGGTTGTTGTGCTCCGAAAAAGTGCAGCTCTGCAACGACTGCACAGCGCCGCAGTGTGACTCCTTGTGAGCTTGCAGATCTGCTACTTTCGGTGCACGTCAGGCACCGCCATGCACCTACAGTAACTACAAATCGGGGCTTTATTCTCACGATGAGAACAACATCAAAAGCCAATGAAATGTTATGTATCAGCATTGCGAGCAACTAATCTTGTCTATAGTTGTTAGTGCATTAGACCTGATGTGACCTCAGCTATAACCTTTCATGTGATAATACAGTATCACTGTTTCCCAGTGTTGTAAAATAACAACATATACTACTGCAAGTACATTTATGCAAGTACTGTACTTAAGTACTTGAGTAGTAGAGTTGTAGATGCAAAGCATAACCACTTTGGTATGTATTTTGCCCATTTGAAAATATCTGAGAATGGAGATCTGCTATTTTCAAACATGTTTAGCCTATGCATTTGAAATACGGGATGTTATACATTGTACATAATCAGTACATTATGAAACCAACAAAACACAATAGGGACTTTAAGCCATAGCTACGGCGTAGCTACATACTACGATTTTGTCATAGCAGTCGTACTTCCGGTAAGGTATGCCGTTCTGAGAATGCGGCAGCTTAAAGTGCTGACTGAACCACTAACTGCTGCTGATGTACTTGCTGCTTGGTGTCCTGCATATGTTTACTCTGCCATCAGTGTATGAATGTTTGTGTGTGAATGGATGATGCACAATCTATGTAAACTAATTTGGATAGAGGCCCTATACTGTACAAATACACAATTTAACACTATTCTACTTTTACTTTGAAGTCCGGACTTCAAAATGTCTCTATTGAGCACTCTTTTCACGCACGGTGTGTTCCTGTCAGCTCCAGTGCTGTCCATGGGCAAGCAGGAGGCCTTCGACGTCTTCAGAAGGGACCACGAGGACAGTCTGACCATAGAGGACAACAAGGCCGTGCTCAAGCAAAGGTCAGGTCACGTGTAAGGATGTGCCATTAGCACATTTTGGCTGATATGGAACTGCCTTCTGTCATAACAGATAGTACCGATGTCTTGATCTCATTCTGTTTTGAGAAATGACTAACTTTTCCCATTCTGAAAAATACCGTACATGTATCTGCATTGTAAACTCTGGCAAGTCAGATTAAACTTATACTTTTACATTTAAAAGTATTTAAATGTAAAAGTACCTTTCAATGTATCCTCATATAAATGTATCCTCATATAAATGGTCCTCACTAATGTATATATAAAATACAATTATTCATATTTTTTAATTATTTATATGTGACATTATCATTTGACAGATTTTCTTTAAACAATATGTTTTTGAAAAATAAAATATTTATATTTTTTATTGTCAGGAGAACGATGCCTTCCATTTTTGCATTGTGACTTTGCAGGAATAGAAAGCCTGCAGTTTCTATTAGCTTGGATTCCCCATTGATGATGTCACTGGAAGACGGGTTTCTGAACTGTCAACAGCCCTCCAGTGAGACACAGACCGAGTAGAGAAAAATAGTGGTATAGTTTATTAGTGAGGACCTGTTACAGGTATATGAAGATACGTTGAAAAGTGGTGAAGTAGTCCTTTACTATTGTAGCTCGTGAGCTTGTGGATCTGTTCAAGCTGTTACTTTGACAGACTAATTAATTGGTCTGATTGAGAATGGATGTCCGTAACGTCTTGAGAAATGCAAAGTTGAGGATGTCTGTATACATCTTGGCGCACATTGATTGATATCAAATGATCAACATCCAATCCAGACTATTTTTTCTTTTCGTTGCTGTTGACGTATCCTTGTTCAATAGTCGCTGTGACGGTCACAAACCTGTAGCGTCATAACTCCTCACCTAGAGGCGCTAGGGAGCCTGTTGTTGCAGGCTCCCTAGCGGCCTTCTCATGGCAGAAAAAATACTTGGTTGTAATATTTTCACTTTTCGAGGCATTAGATAAAAAACAAGACATTTTTTCACAACCTGTTAATGTAGATTAGCTAGTTGAAGTAATCAGAACTTATTTTCAAAATTCTAAAACAGGCATAGTAGTTTAGGGATAAGGTTTAGCATGGATGAAAGTAGAGCCCCTCAAAACAGCAGATCTACAAGCTTGGGCCGTGAGTGTTTTAGATCAGATGTTTCCCCAAATGTTGGAGACTACAAAGTGAGAGAGAGCAAGAACGCTCCCTTAAAACAAGCAAACTCTTGCTGGCATTCAGGTCATTGTTTTTTTTTAATATTTTCTCATATTTTCTATGGACGGGGATCAATGGGATTCTTGCCATCGTTGCACCTGTTAAAACAGTTAGTTTATTGGTCAGGAACTGTGCTTTTATTGCAGCAATAGGTTCCTTACCATTGAAATTAAAAACATATATACAGTAGGTTGTGAAATGAAGGGGTGAAATAACATGATTTGATTTGCCAGCCCTTCACAGAGATGCTACTTGGGTGGGAATTGTCATTCCAGGAATTGTCATTCCAGTTGTCGCCGCCAAACCACCCAGATGTTTATTTTGTCCAGGGTTAGGGTTAGATTTTCATTTATAGCCACTATACAAAAAATAGTCAAAATCAATAAGCTTACATTTTGAGCTATTTCTGAAACATGATGATTGAAAAACATACGTCAGATTGACAGTTGTTAAAGTATTTGTATGAGAGTTTCATAAAAACTGATGGATCTGTGATGATGATGATGATTTTCAAGGAAAGAAATGCAAGCATACTTTCCAAATGAAGTTGATCGAGCTCTGATTCAATTCAGTAATGTGTGGGAAAACAAGAATGCGTGAAAATATGTTTTTTGTGTCGCGTCAGCTTTTCCCAAGCAGCTTTCACACATTGATCTCTCAATGAATTGTCATTCTTTCTTTTTTTGGCCCATTTCTCGCTGGTGAAAAATAACTAGTATAATTCTAAGGAATTTGTACTTTCCTGTCTGGAGTATTTTCAATTTCCACTACAATTATTTGAAAACTTTAGTTACTTTGTAGATTTGGATTATTACTACAAAACACACTAACCACTTAACCACAACATACATTTTGGCTATTTTCAACTATTTTGCGCAATGTGTACTTTTACTTTACGTACATTTTGGTACCGATGCATAACTTTTGTACTTGATGCTCATTGGCTGATGTTGATGCTTTCAGGTTTGCTGAGGCCAAGGCGCTGGGGGAGCATGTGAACGCAGCCAGAGCCAGAGTCAGTAAGTCACCTAGCCTTCCCCTCCAACACGGCACCACAAATCTGAGCTTGGCTTTTTCATTGCTGTGCGCCTAGCGTGAGCCACAGCATATGGACTCAATGTAGGAGCATTCTTATTGCATTTTTCTTAATTCCCTCTGGGAGTACTGCTGTTGTTGCATGCAACCTGCAATAATGGCCATGTTTTATAAAAATACTTATTATTCTCAATTGTGTCCTTATAGTTTCTTGCACGTACTGAGCGGAAAACACGGTGCACAGTCCAGTGTTCACTCGCTGTAAGTTGTTGTGAGGGACGGTAAAGTCAGTCTGTGAGCATCATGAGCGTGTGAACTGTGTAACGTGCAAAACACGTCCAGGAGGCTGTTGGTCCACAGTGCATGGTGTAAACTGCATTCCGGAAATCGCTACACACACACACACACACACACACACACACACACACACACACACACACACACACACACACACACACACACACACACACACACACACACTCTCTTTGGGGAAACTGTGAGGGGCATAAAAACTTAACGTCTATTCATTATTTGTCATCACTACTGCCAGAATCATTACGCTAATAACAGCAAATAACATTCTCTGGGTCGGTGCAAGTCTTCCATGCGCAGGCTGTCTGCTATAGTCTCTGCTATAGTCTCTCCAGAGATTACCGGGGTCTACAGTCAGTATACCTGGCTGGAAAACGTTACGAATAGATCACTGTCGGGGTCCCGTTTCCCTGGAGCGCACAGAAAAGTGTCGTTCAGCACATTCCACAACTTTTTTTTCCAGGACAGAGAGCGGGATTCTGATTTCCTCCCACCCCACTCTTCCGATCCAGGTTCTTTTTATTTATTTATTTTACCGTACTTTTTTTTTATACAGGCCCTGGCTTTTTTTTGTCTTTACGAGTGCTCTGTAAGAAAGAACGCCACCCCTGCCTGTGTTCTTCTGGGTAATGTCCCTGACCGGTAGGGGCTGCCAGATTGAGGGTCCTGGCATGGTCCGCCTACAGTTAGCAGCCTGCCTCCCTCGCTCACTCACTCACTCCTGAACCATTCCAAAGGCTCTGCTCCAGAAGGAATCCACACCCCGGCCTTTTGGAGCACGCGGCGTACTGTATGTGTGTCTGCACTACTGTGTGTCAACGCCCATCGAGTCAGTCGGCACGTCGGCCTGTTCAGTGTTGCGTTGATTATTATGTCAGAGTTGTGAAAGCCGGATTTCACCCCCCCCTTGCACATTGGTGTTAATGATCTAGACCTATGCTCTCACTACAGTATGCCTAAAAGTAATCGCTCTTTAAAAAGCTGCTGCCCAGAAGTAGTTTTATAATGAAATATGTATGTTCTAAAATCAAAATTTTGTGGTAGTTTAGTTACTAAAGCCAAACTATAGCGAGGCACCCAATCTACACTGTCAACTCTGTGTTAGTTTTAACTTTTGAGTGTCTGAAGGTTCGGTCCACTTGCTGCCTTTCAGACCTGTAACGAACCAAGGACATGGAGAAGCAGTGATTTTAAATAACATTTTATATGGACGTTATATTAATGCAATGGTATAGTGGCACATCTTCAGTTGTTGAAGGAGGTGGACATCCATTGGGAAATTAAAGGGACTCTTACACTTACAGACAAAAAAGCTCAGGGAGGACCTAAGTAAGTTCACATGAAGTCCTGACTAAAGCTCACAATACCAATATCTCTCTGACATTTTTGACAGACAGATATTCATCTTTGGCAGGCTGACACGAAGGTCACAGATCGCAAGTTACAGATTAAAGCCCTACTTCATGTAGAAAAGTGGACCTTCCAAATGGACCCCATTTCTTACACTTTCAGACTTTCAAATGGATAAATGAACACAGAGGTCGTGTGTATAAAGTACAGAGTGAGAGAGGCCTTCATGGGTCTCAGGTTCAGTTTGCTCAACGATCCGTCTTAATCACCGTCACATTGCTTTCAGTGGACTGTCGAGAAACAAGGCCCCTCCTCCACCAGACCAGCAATAACAAATCATATCTCAGAAATGATTTCAGCGCATATAATGGGGAGAATTTTCCAGCATGTCATCACAATTCTAAATATGAGTGTGGTATTATTAGGGTTTGATCTGGTTTGCATCTAATATTGCAAGCTTAACTTTTTTTTTTAATATATAACATATTTTTTCTTTTTTTTGTTTTAGTTCCTTTGCAATGTGTGTTCAATGCGGTTCGTGTCAGATGCCAGTGAAATGGATCAGTTCGCCGCTCACCAGTGCTTTGGCGTCATTACTGCCTCATGTCACGCACCGCGGTTGAGTAGCGCTCAGCTGTCACCCACTCACGGATGCCAGCGTACTTTTAAATTATCACTGCTGGAATCCTGGAGTGTCGGCGTCGGACTGTGGCGACTGCGAAGGTGCTGACTACAGACTTACATCAGTTAGGTCTTAGGTGGCGTGACTGGCGTCTTATCAATACATTGCTTTTTTTTGTTTTAATAGAATGACGGACTCTGGAACAAATTTTAGTCAATAACATGTTATTACCAGCCTAAACAGTGTGTTAAGTAAGGGATAACACCCGACGAACCGGTGATTTGTTTCCTAATTCCTTAGTTAGGAAACAAATCACCAGTTCGAAGGGTGTTATCCCGCTTATTACATGACTTACGTCAGTGGTTTTCAACCAGTGGTCCTTGAGAGGGCTCCAGGTCGTCCCCAGGCTAAATTCAGGCTGAATGGCAACGGCATGTAAACAACCAAATGCGTAGCTAACCAAATGGACCCGCTAACGGCGTGCTGGAACTAAATGCGGAAGCGCGGATTGACATGAACACAGCTGTTTGCACTTTGGGGACCTTGATTATGCAGCGGTCCAATATAGAGCGGAACGGTGAATTATAGTGTAATATGTTACCGCTCATGTGACCAGAACGCTGGCTTCTGATTGGAGCATTCATTCAAGCCATGTAATAACAAGATATAATCAGTCCATGTGCAGTGGTTGGAGGTGGGACGGGCTCTTCCATTGAAACATTAAGACCCTGTTGGTGTTGGGGAATGATGCAGTACTCAACACAGTTATTAATGGTACAGTACATAGCACGGACCTGATGTGGTCCATTGTGCTCAATTTATCAGTAATACATAATTCAATGCAATACAGATAGAATAAAATTACTGTTTGGTAGTGGTAGCTGTGGTGCAGTCAGTAGTGCTGTCGCTTCACAGCTAGAGGTTCCAGGTTTGATTCCAGCCAGGGTTGCTTGGAGCTGGCGTGTTCTCTCATACACAGAAAGGGCCTTTTTGTATAGAGTTTGCATGTCCTCCTCGTGTCCCCTACCTTCACAAACACATACTCCCTTACTTACGTTGTACTCCCCTAGTCAGCTAGACGTAATACTTCCACGATCATGTCCTACCGGGTTAACTCCCCCCTGTCTGCCGATAAGAAACTGCCTGCTCACTCCTCCTGATGCACAGAAGAAAGCTCAGTTCATCAGCGCCCAGGATTCCAGCTTTTAACACCAGCTGCCCTTTCAGACAGGAGTTGTTATTAGATTAGGGAGACTGTGACTGGAGGTAGAGCAAGTCGTCCAATGATCTGTGGGTCGGAGGTTCGAAACCCACCGCCTCCTGTCTACATCCTTAAGTGTCCTTGGGCAAGACACTGAACCCCAAATCGCTTTCGATGTGCAGGTTAATGCCTTGCATGGCTTACACCACAAAAGGTGTGTGAATGAGTAAATGTAATGCACTATGTAAAGTGCCTTGCATTTTATTAGGTTTTAGGTTGGGTAGGGAATCAAGAATCTTTATGTCCTTTAGAAGCTCATTCCACATTTTGGTGGCAGCATTTTCCGCCTTTATTAATGCCGTCCACCAAGATGTTGTTTTGTGTGCAGAGTTATTGGAAACTTGGTGTTGCGGTTTGTTCTGGGCATTCACGCATGTGCAACGTTGTGCACGCAAGGTGCTTTTCCCTGGCTAAAATATCTTCAACTTGGTGATGGCTTGGTGTTTTCAGCTGAGGAAAAAAGACCAGTAAACATGGCGCATCAGTCTGTTTTGTAGACTAGACCTACTGTATTGAGTGATGTTGCACTCTATGTTGCACCCGTGTGCCAAGTACTAGTAG
Organism: Benthosema pterotum; assembly: GCA_039105355.1. Classification (NCBI taxonomy): domain Eukaryota; kingdom Metazoa; phylum Chordata; class Actinopteri; order Myctophiformes; family Myctophidae; genus Benthosema; species Benthosema pterotum. Next base: position 30,575,727 of record CM076980.1, on the reverse strand, counting down.
TACTTCCTAAAGGCCATTCGTAAAAGCGCAATATTTCTGCTGGCCAAGCAGGGGATTCGGTCTTGTAAGCAGTTTGTTTGGATCTCGGTGAGGACATCAAACTTATATTAAATTTACTACAATAACACAAGTACATCTGCAGCCATTGCAGGTGGTCTCCCTATGTTTCCATTGACATGTACTGTTGCCCCACCTGAAGCTCATAATCATACATTCTCATAGTGGCCAAGTGAGGACTCTCTCTTCTGTGGGCGAATAGATGTTTGGTTTGATTCGAATCCCAGATAAAACCATTGCAATTAGCTCTCTCACGTCAGGAGAGGACGTACTGCTTATGCATTGCAGCTTTAACTTTTCAAAACCCAGGCGTTTGGACATGCAGCGTATTGTGTGAATTAATGAGAGAAGACACTTAGACTCGCTGCAGCCCAAGCTATTCTGTGGTAGACTGTTTTGTGGGCAAAGATATATAGACATTTTGGTATATGAATTATTCAATGAGCCAGCGGGGAAAACAGACTAGAGCAGAAACATTTGTGATGCTGTCACATGTTATTACAATGTTAACGGCATGGGAGCCGCATTTTTCCTAGATGAGAGGCAGTGTTTATAGTGGAAGGTAGTTGCCTTCTCCTGGGCTGGAAAAGTCGTGCCATAATATATTTAGCTCAGTGTGTTTCCTCGCGCGCTGCACCGTTTTTCTGGAAGACCCGCTCGGAAATTTTGCACTACCTATGGCCTCATGGTTAATGGAGAACATGGAAAGAGTTAGCATAATATAGGCAAAGGCTTTGTGTCGCTCTGGCTGATGGATGTGCCCAGCGTGAGGGGTCAGTGGCAGGGGAGAGGCTGGAGGAGAGAGAGGCGGTACCCTGTGGAGACCGGCGGTGCCTAAACAGTTCCCTCGTTACCAGTATTGTTCTTGGCCGCCCCGTGCAGCATGGCTTTCGGAATCCAGTCCCAACGGAGCAGCATAGTATATGTTCCAGAACCATACGGTCTTATACCATCAGAAAGCTCTCATCTCCGTATTATACGTTTTCGTGGGGTTTTTCTTTGTCATAACTTAAAGGACCACTTCACCACTTTTCAATGTATCTTCATATAATAGGTCCTCCCTAACTCACAGCAACTTTTCAGGAATAGTAAGCCTGCAGTTTCTATTAGCTTGGATTCCCCATCGATGATGTCACTGGAAGACAGTTTCTGAACTGCCCACATCCTTTGAGACACAGATTGATTAGAAAAAATAATAGTGGTGTTTTGTCATGCACATTAGTGAGGATCTATTATTTGAAGATACGTTTAATTGTGATGAAGTGATCCTTTAACGGCCATGCATCACAAGTACAAGACCGGTGGCAAGCTTGTAGATCTTCTACATATGCTGTTTTGGAATTTGAGCCCTGAAAGGGAACTAGGGTGGCCAGATGTCTTTCCTTGCGTGGCACAGCCACAGTCCCTTGTTACTTTTCAGGCGGCCCACAAATTCAGACCCTATCCCAAATTGTGAATGGCAGGCATCATTATCGTTCATTATTATCATTATTCGTTATGCTCTAATAGTTACAGTAGGGCTCCATGTTCACCACTTGCTAAATGCCTTATCCCCAAACTCCTTTTTTTTTTTTTTTTTATTATTATTAACTATTTTCAAAACGATTTTGAATATTTCAACTAGCCAACCTACATTGACACACTGTGAGCTTGTAGGCTGGCAATTTTAACAATTCAAAAATGTTTCTTCTTCTAGTTGGCTTTCTGTTATAAAGCTCTCCAAACAACTCTGGTGTCTCTGTGAGACACCAGAGTTGTTTAATAACACAATAGGCAACATAGGTTGGAATAATATTTCAGGTAAGTAACAAGTTGCCAAGTGATACTTCAACCCTAAAATGAACATTTTTTGGACATACAAGGTTTCTACTCGACAGAGGGATGTGTGTTAATTTCAGAGGAGAATCTGTGATGTACAGCACATCTTCTGTAGACCTATACACAGTACAATCCTTGGTGTTCATTTATCCTCACACTAGATTGTACAGTTTTAGCGGATAAGAAGCGTATACAGTACACTGTAGGCCGGTGGAGGGTGGTGACTGACTGGGGTCCCTTGATGTCTTACCCAGATGTGCGTGGGGATTTATGCTGCGCTGTCCTATTCACAGCGTCTGCTATCCTCTTTGCTGTCCCACCTTCATACCGTTCCCCCCACCACTGCTGACCTGTGCTTATTTTTTGAATGACGACTTCACCACTCTTCAACCTATCTTCATTTAATTGGTCCTCCACTAACGTTTGTGGTAAAATAGCAACATGTCTCATAGGAGGGTTGCGGGCAGTTCAGAAACCCTTGTGGCATCATCCTTGAGCAGATTTTTATTTTTTTAAATATACTAGAGATTTTTTATTGCCTCTAAACAATGGCTTGCATTATAAAATTGAACCTTTTAGGAATAGTACAGTAGGTCTAGGGTTTCTTATAACATGGATTCCCTATTGATGTCACTGGAAGACCGGTTTCTGAAGTTGTATTTGATAGTCTGTTTTTGCTGTGAAATGTAATTAATTTGGCGGTAGTAACATTAGCCGTCGGTTGGAGCTTCATACCCATATGAGTCAAACCACTCAATCTTCAAATACAAATGGGTTAGCCATAACCATCATAACCTTTTATATTGTGCCAGTGCTTTACATTCACCCTTTCTCACACACATTCATACGATGGTGGAAAAAAAACATGCAAGGCACAGGCAGCACATTGGGAAGAACTGGGGGTTCAGTGTCTTGCCCAAGGACACTTTGACACATAAACAGGATGAGCCCGGATTCAAACCGTATTGAATGGTCGTTGCCTCCTCAACCACTTCCACCACCGTGGAGCATTCTAAACCCACTCCAGACTCTCCACAGCAAGGCATGCATGCAGGAACTTTACCTCTAAAATAGAGTGACCGGATGTAAGCCGCAAGGTTCCCTAGTTGGAACTCTGGAAGTGTCCTTGAACAAGACTCTGGTTGGTGCATTGCATGGTTTCCTCCATCATCGCATGTGTGAATGTGCGTGTAACTGTGAATTAGTGACTTATGCACAATCTCTGCAAAGCCTGTTGGATAAAGGCATTACATTATAATGCACCATTCACCAATATATAATTTTTACTGTTCATCCACACTGGTGAAATGTCTAATATATTGCCGCTGTTGAGGGGAAACCTCCTACTGATGACAAAAAATGTCATAAAAATCTCCATGAATCAATGTTATTGAACAACATTTACGTCAGTGTGTTGGTTACAAAAATATTGAACTACTGAAAAGGACTAACAAGCACTTCTAATAAAACCTCTTAACTCCACTGGACCTTCAAACTATCTGTTCTGAAGCAGCTAACTCCTCCACCTAGCTCTCCCTCTCGTGCAAGAATATATGATGAGGTGAAAGTCACGAATCACAACACAGACTTCAATGTGGCATTATTGCTTTGTTTTGAAAATACAATGGTTTCTTCATTTCCACAGTTTGGAGTTACAGTAGGTGGTTTCTGCGTGACAGCAGAGATAAGATATATTAGATATAGTCCATGTTTGGCGGATATAACTTTTACCTCCATAAGTTTTTGTACTTAACTTTAAATTAGTGCCATACTTGATCATACTACTGCGAACACAAAAGCGATCAGAAGTAGCAGATCTGCTATACACAGCTGCAATACATTGTTATTATTTATGTAAACTGTAAATAGTGTGCTGTAAGTCCATATGGGCTATTCTTCAGAAGCATGACACTTAAATAAGGAATCAATTGGTCAATCAATCATACATCTGCTACTTTTGATAGCTTTGAAGTTGGACCTTAAACAGTTTTGGACCTATGAGGTTTCCACCCGACAGAGATCATAACCTGGCATCAGTCCAGCGTTGCATGGGCAAGCTGTAAACACCTCTGTAGGTTTGCAATGTCCAAAGGATTTTCTCCCTTGCCTGCAGTTGTTTCAGGCAGTAAACAGTGAGCAGACACCAAAGGCCTGCAGGGTGAATATTCCAAACCACTCCAGGCCATGCCGTACGAAGTGATTGTGTCTGTAATTTATTTGCACGGCTAATGTTGTCAGCTGCTCGTAAGAATGGTTTATGCAGCGTGCTTACCTTAACATGTGGTCCCAGACAATGCTCTCCTCGCTCAGAGTAAGAGCCAGACCATGAGAACACGATGTAGACAGCAGAACTATTCCGTCCGTGTAGTCTGTGTTATCCTCAGGTTATGTTTAATATTAGGAGCTAAATAGATTGTCTTAACTTTAGGAACCAAGGGTTCTGACTGTTTCTGTATAGCGTGATGCTACTTGATGTTCCCCAATTCCAAATGGGCATGGTTATTATTCCTAACCCTAGTCTTAACCTCACCTCAACTTCACCAAGAACATGCCTAAACATATCATTTTCATTTCATTTCCCACTGATTGGCGACGTTATGTTTTTCTCCTCTTATAAGTTATAGGCTTAAGTCCATAACACCCAATGACGTACTTGACATGTATATAGTAGTTCCCTACCAGTGGTTTTTGCATTTTTTTATATCAAATTATTCCCATTCAAATAGCATTTGTATTCTCATATTGGTCCTCCAATATGCTGTCTATAATGCACTACATGACTATCACCTCTAGGTGTCAGTAGGTGGCCAAAAAAACAATAAATCAATCAGTAGCGAAACGGTTAATATAATATGAGGACCAAAGGTCTGTAGATACTAGTACGGAGGGTCTTTGGATGTCTCTGTGGTATCGATGCGGCATATCGTGCTTAACCTCCGGGCCGCAGGAATTGGCAAATATTTGTCGAGGCTTATAGCATGAAACCGGCCCCTTACGACCACGGCATGTCTCCTGACAGTTGTGGGGGGAAACCCTCGCGTGGTTTGGAAGACGTCGCCGCGTTTTCTCATTATTTTTTCTTCGGCAGCGCCGCTCTGAAAGAGCAACCGACCAGAGGGGTTGAAGGTATTGGTAATGAAAGATTGTAGAGAGCGCACCGCACGGCACTCACCAGACGTTACGTGTGCAAATCGATCATTCTTTCACAGGAATGTTTCTCATTCAACATCGGTGCGGCTCGCAAGGTTGGGGAGTTGTTTTAGTATACCGTCTGTACTGTAGGTTGTTTGTTTGTACGGTACATCAAATTGTGAGAGAAAACTGTAAATCTATTAGATTATGATGTTATAAAAAATGGTGTGGGCAGTTGTAGATCTTGGACTTTGATCTCACACGTATTGTGTGATATCACTCAACTATGACATCACTCCTATGAATTTATCTGTGATGTATGGCTCCACATGTGGAGGATGTTTAATTGACTTCTTTAATTCACTTTAATTCAAGACAGTTTTCCAGCACTGGTTCGGCAGACAGACAGACATGGAATGCACTTCCCATTGCAATCAATCAGTGCAGATTCACTTCCGCCACAATCTGAAAATGGACCTCTTCAGAGAATACACCTTAACCCATAGCAGTACAGTATATGATGTATTGCCATGCTTTTTTCTTTTGTTCACTGCTTAATGTAAGTCAAGGATTAAGAGCGTCTGCTAAATGCCTAAATTGTAAATTCTAGCAAATTATTCATGTCCACATAAAGGAGAGAGCACAAACATTAAAGGTTCAGCTGAGGTTACATTGACGTAATCATCATGACATGTCTTCAGAGCATATCACTACATTACTCTTGTGGTCATAACAGTATGTTTCTGACAAACACATGCTCACACATGCATGCGCACACGTGTGCACACACTGCAGAGATTTAACTGTTTTGAACATTTGCAGACTATGGGGACTCTATAGGCTTCATATGTTTGATTTGCTCTTCCCGTGAAGGCTTAGACTTTAATCAGGGAAATATCCTTGTGTTGTTTGGAGTGGCAGCCAACAGATACTCTCCACAAAGAGCTTATTTCTGCTGATATTATTGGAATGGAAATAGATAACAGAGGAGCATGCAGGGCTGTTCAGCTGGACCATCAATCACATGACGATCCACTTGGCAGCAGGGCTTGATAAATGTTGTGCACGTCAACACTTGAGCTTCTGGTAAAGTTCACATTGAAGTGGCTGCAGCAGTGGTTCTTCAAGCATTTTTAATTTCAAGGATCCCCACGGTTTTGTATGTATTAGGCCACTGGCCGCCATAACTCAAGAGTATACAAATGTAAGTTGCCATTTTATTCCCAACTATCGTACTCCAGACACCCCTGCAAAGGACCCTAGTGTGCATCCCTGGGGCTCTGCTATGAGAACCTTTCTTGTTTGTTTGCAACGTTACAGGACACACTGGCCTGCATCTTTAAACTTGTGAGTGAGTTTTATCACCAGATTGTGTTGATGTTTCATGTCAGCACAGCTCAGAGTCGCTGGATAGATGCCATCCTTTAATTTTGTCACTGCATGTCACTGGGTGGAATCCTCATATCTCCTAAAGAATAGATCTAGTGGAGTGATTATTTAGTCACAAGCTGGTGTTTTCATTGGGTAAATACTTAAATAGAGACAGAATAATCCATTTCATCCTGGTGGAACCAAGGCCAATAAGAGGAAACACTAAAGCGAGGGTACAAACCGGCAGTGGCAGCTGGCGGGTGATACCCAGTGCAGCCGGTAGTGTTTTATCTGGGAACACATGTCCTTAATCAAACCCTTACCCTAACTTTAAACTTAACCAACTCCCCCCAAAGAATTGCACAAAATAGTGTGAATTAGTTCATCTACAAGCTACAAACACAATTAAATTAACTATTTCACCTATTTTGGAAATATGTTTGGAAATATCACCCAGTTCACCCAGTGAAGTGTTGCAGATCTGTTACTGTACTGCACATAGACGGACCCGGTGGGGGCAAAGAAGGGTAAGAAATGGGTGGGATGAATGCGATTCACAAGAGAGACAGACGTCCCACCCCCCGATAGCAGAGAACTACGGTTGGCACCGTAATTCGATGGCCTTTTGGCGCACCCTAAATAATGGCTCTGTACGCATGGCAGCTGTAAGCCCCACCGGTAGTCTTTTTGGCCCCGTGTGTTTTTCTTTCTGGCTGAGGCTTCGCTCCCTGCACTCTCTCACTCTGTCAGCGTTGGCCAGGTCAGCGTGGGTTCAGACCACTCAGTGGTGCCGCTAAGTGTTTCTTAATCCTGTTATTTTATTAGGAGAGGAAGAGGCCGTACATCTAGCCGAGGGTTCGCGGCATCGGGTAGGATCGCAGAGCGTTTGTTTCTTGCCTCTCGGGTGCACTTCGGCAAACCGTCTCCGTCGGGTGGAAACCTCATTATGTTCAAAACGGTTGCCTTCCAGGATTCGAATCCAAACAAATGGCAAAAGTAGCAGATCTGCAAGCTGGAAACGTGGCACGGAGCAATGTGTTTCCAGCTTGCAGATCTGCTACTTTTGCCACTTTCTGTGACCTGGCATGTGATCTAGTAGGCCGTTAATTTACCTAAAAACACAAACAGTTAAATGATGGATATAAATGGCCTGTCGAAGACCCTGGCGTCTGTTGGAGAAGACTGGGTCAGACCACCTGACCACACCGTCAAAGCCACAGGGAGCCTTGGTTCCAACGAGCTACACTATCTGCTCATGACCGTCTCCGACAGAAAGCAGGACCTTGTGAAGGGGATGGGTTGGAGGGGGTCTCGTCTCGAGCCCCTATACTGGCAAAACGCTTACTTACGTCGGTGTCGTTTGCAAAGTTTCGCACCGTTAATCCTTGTCAGCGCCGTCTGCAATAACCTTCAATTGTGGTCCTAGCGCTGCGTTTTGATTCACAGACTCTGTGAAGAGCATTGAAAGATACAGATTACTGTACCTCTGTGGTGTCGAGCACAGCGACCAGCGGCTCTGTGGCTGTTCGCTTTGGTCGGCGGTCATTAGGTGATCGTTTTGCGGCCATTGACTGTACTCCGATTGGCTGGTTTAGGTGATGAGGTAATGGTGACATAATTAAGAGAGCTTTATAAGTATGGTCATGAGTATTATCTCCTGGAAGTGTCTGATCTCTCACTCTGCTCACGCAACAGTGTGCATATGCTGTGCACAATACGCAACTTGCCACTCTACCGAACGCAGACCGAGTCTCATTATAGTGGGCATTTGTAGAATTCGGCTTCAGGTCTTAGAAAATGAAATCCCTATTTAATTGTGAATGACTATGTGCAATGCGTTACTTTGTGCAATTGCTTTCTTTGGTGTATCATTGTTCCGTCTGGATGTCTCATCAGGAGACATCTTGGACATAGTGGTTTTGATTGGCAGCATCAACGTTATTACAGAAACAACTGCGGAACAGTAAGTTCTACAACTGTCAGACACCTCAGGGACGTCAGAGACATCTCACCCCCCCAAAAAATATACTGCACTCTACAGCTGTGGTTCTGAAGGCGAGGGGTCCCCAAAATGAAAATGTTTAGTGCCAGGGACCCCCAGAAGAGAATATTTATTTAAAAAAAGAAAAAGAAAGAAAAACGTTTTTGATATTTTTTGTGACACGCTGTGAGCGTGTCTGCTGGCTGATAACCAACATACAGTAAATTAATAAAGTGCTTAGACTTCATGATTGTGCTAATAGAGCCTGCCTGCTTGCTCAGGGGATGAATAGAATCTTGACCATCAGGTCAAGGTTTGTGCCATGTCCTGTGTCTAGGTGAGACAGCAGTGTAACTATACAGTGTAGACATCAGTACTGGCCTCCATGCAGGCTGGTCAAAAAAATACTTCAACAACTTTAGAACTATCATCATAAACAACTCATGCAACTAGTAAATAACCTTTGGTTGGGACAGTTCTCTTTCTCCACAAAGGTGGTATGTACTTATTAAAGAGCCTGGGGAACTCCTGTTACAGGACGATCATTTTTATACAGCAGTATTATACAATCAGAATATCCAGGTTTAAAATTTTAACCAAAACAAATACTGTATATCATAAGTTATATTTGACGCAAAAGTGAACTACATCTGTAACTCTGGCAGCTAAACCTGTACATTAATAAATACTGTGTGTTCAATCTGTATGGTAGAATATGTACAATGCTGTGTTATCTATTTAGACGTCTAGTCTTTTTTTTAACACACAAGCATCTGAAGGTCAAAACTATATTTCTTCTCCCGCGAACAAGCAGGCAGAGTCCATTAGCGCAGTGGTTAAAACTTCAGCACTTTTGCACAGGAGACCACGCATGATGGGTTCAAATGTGGGGTATAGAAAGAAAGGAAGGAAGGTTCTAGAGAGGTATAGCTTTGAGTTAGCGCTGCGGGATCATGGTGCTGCTGCTGCATGCTGCTGTTTGCAGCAGTGCAGATGACTTGTCCATGTGTTGTCCGCCCCTGTGTGTGTTTCTGCCCCCTGAGAGGCAGCAGCAGGTCCGTCCTCGCGTGGATCCAAGGCACCGCCCCCGTCTTCCTTCCTGGAGCATCAGGCTGTCAAAGTGGTTAATTCTGCAGCACCATGTTGTTGCTACTACTGCTGCCTCAGTGGTGTTTCTAAGCACTTTGGAGCCCCAGGCGAGATTTTCCCTGGGGCTCCAGGGAAAATCTCCTGTGACGTCATACCTGTGACAGGCACAGTAAAATGGCGCCCACCAAAGGATAAAATTATGAACTATTTTTTAACTAAAGAACATATTGTATATGTTTTAAATGTTCAATTCTATTAATAGAGGACACATATAATGTATTTATCCAAATGAGGCTCGTTAGCCTCCTTTTAAATTGTCTGGTGGCCGCTCCAGTGCGCCCCCTCCCCTCATGACGCCACAGGCAACTGCCTAGTTTGCCTAATGGCAAAAACGCCCCTGTACTGCACATACACACATGCACGCATGCACACACATTCTCTATGTCTCAATATTTTAGCTTTTTATTTGTTTTTTACACCCTACTTCAGTGGTTTTCAACCTTAGGGCCCACTATTCATTCAGCATTTGAGCCACGGACCACCTTTTGATGATCATTTGACATGATGATCAAGGGTCCATTTGGTTTCATTTTTCCGCTCTCCAAGAGTTACATCTGGTTAACCAACTCTCTATCATTTACCTGGGGACCACCTGGAACCCTCTCAAGGACCGCTGGTTGAAAACCACTGCCCTACTTGATCATACAACAGTGTCACAAAAAAGTGTAGTCGATCCACAAGCTCGAAATTTGGCGCAAAGTGAGACTCCTTCTGTAGTTCTGCTACTTTTGAAATGAAATCCCATAGGCCTATTTCTATAATCATAGTAGCGGGTAGCAATTTTATGAATTTTATGACAGTTTTACAATATATATAAAAAAATAAGAATGTATGTGGCCTACTACAGCAACAATAGATTAAAAGACATGGAGACAATAGTTTAATACTTATATTTTGTAAAGCTAAAGTGCCACTGAGGAGGGGATAAAGATCCACCTGTCGAAGACCCCTGCTCTAAATCTAACGTAAATGCTGAATCCCAATTCTACTGTACTTACAACGTCATTATTTCTACCTGTTTGAGCATGGACACAGCTTTATGTACGGTTCTGTTTTGTGGCCATGCTAAGTCACTGACTTCACCTCTCCGGGCAGGGCACAAAGCTTTGTGCACGGTGCGCTTGGCCAAGTCCATAGACTGTGACGTAACGGTGTGCGGAATATACAGAAGTGCTGTTTGCGCTTGTTTTGTGAGCGTGATACATCACTGACCTATACCTCTGCATTGTCAAGCCAGCTTTTGCAGTTTCAGTATGGGGAAAAACATGGTCAGTGACCAAAGACATATGTCAAAATCTATATCCCAAATTGTACACTACACAAAACATTCACAGAGGAACAATGCAGATGCCTGGTGTTAGACGCAAGCTCTTTTGGTATACAAGTAATACAAGCATACACACACACACACACACACACACACACACACACACGCACACACGCGTGCTGCTCACCATGACCCCAATCACAGGTTCATCCCTGCAAAGCTCTGTGGTGTCTTCCATGAATTCCTGCCTCTCAGCGGTGTGTTTGTGCAGAGACACAGTGGGCGTAATAGATGTGTGTTGGCTGACAGGGCTAGTTGTTGGCTGTATCATATGGACTGGCTGTATTAGAGCCGAGGTCACGCTGCACTGCTGGCCACTTGGACCCCATGGTGTTCAGCCGTGCATAGGATGGATCTGGATACAGATGGCACTGTTGAAAGGCCTGCAGCCCAAAACTTATCATAATGACTACAGGCACGCATGCATTCACAGACCCCCCCCCCCCCCCACACACACACACACACACACACACACACAGGATTGTGAAATACCTTTCTTATCAGGAGGTTTGTCCGGTAGAACATACGTGTTGTGGAAGGTCCCCTGGCTGACCAGGAGGAGGCAGTATACCGGTACATAGTAAACCAGGATTAGTGCCTGTTTTTGGGAGGGTCTATCTAAAACAGGAGCCTACCGTAGGTAGTGTATGGGCACTGATGATGTTCTTTGAACTATGTACGTCTTACCGAAGTTCTTCGAACAATGCCTTTCTGAACTATGTCTGTCTGGAATGTCATAAAACTCGGACTGGAGCTTTTCAAACCTGTATTGAAATCGTGGTAATTTATGAGTTGACCTGAAGAGGGTTTATGCTCCAAGTGAACTCATCCGTGGTGTATATATACAATATACTTTATATATGAATGGCATCTGTAGGAAAATATGAAAAGAGCCAACATGTGACAAGATTGCAATAAATGTGATCACATTTAAACGTTTGGAACAGTCTAAATGTCCGTCTCTGTTTCACTATCATTCATTTCCTCTTGTTTGTTCCCCCTCTCAGATGAGTTGAAGAAACAGTTGGAGGTGCGTAGGATGCAGAGAGCTGCCTGCGGTGAGTTCACCTTGTGGGTGGAATTCTGTGCAGCAAAACGTTGCCAGACGTCTGACATAACAGCATGACCAACAGTTGGACACTTTTGTAAATTAACCTCTTATGACCTGTCCTTTTTTGTTGTTTTTAGTTGTAAATTAAAGGTAATACAAGCTGCTTAAGTCTGTACAAACTGTTTGTAAACAGATTTGAATCTAACTCCTCCTAACTGGTCACACACACGTGCACGCACGCACCCACCCGCGCACGCCGCACATGCACACACGCGCGCACACACACAAAATTATTACAATTGAACCGCCTTTTGAATAACTCTGCCATACAGTGTAAAAAAAACAATAAAAGTAGCATATCCACAAGCTCGAAACACAGCGGGTGCGTCTTTTTGCTAGATTTTCATTTGAATCCTGAAAAGTAACCATTTTGGAGGTTTTCAACCGACAGAAACCGACAGAAACGATATCACTCACTTCACACGGCCGTGTGATTTATTTGAAATAAATCTGGAATATTGGAGCAGCTTCTGTTCCCTTTCTCGTCTGTTCAAACTCAAATTCAGAACGCTGCTCGCTGCACCCATTCATCATGAGTCACTGCAGCAGTCACAGTCGGCCTGCCGGCCACAATTGAGAAGCGCCCTTCACCGCCGACCGTGGCGCGTACGCCACCGAGCGCAATTGAAAGTTGTAGAAAACGTTGTACACAACAGGAGCTTTGCTGTGTGCTCAGTAGCAGCCACTTGAAAGCGGCTTCAGTCCAACCCTCGGTGTTGTGGAACAACAGAGACTGACCAAAGTCTGGGTGGCAATGTCTCTGTTACTCCTCTGATCGCCGCTGGCTGGCTGTTATGGCCGCTGACGTAAGCCATCTGACAGTAACGGGAATCTGGTTCAGGGTATACAAACATATCTCTCCTGTTCTGACGCCAAGAAGCCTGTCTTGTTATTTAGATGCCCGCATCAGAGAACACTTCGTGGAAAAGCCTGGTTTCAATTATCCCCGGGTTATTAAAATAGCCCTCTTTAGAGGGAAATGCATTGACATCCACAGTACACAACACGAAGGCATGTACACCACCAGATACTCCCTGTAGTCTTTTTTTGAGTGAGTGTATGTTTGCCTGACGGTTTGCCATGTGTGCCGTTTGAGAACTTCACATGTTCTGCCACTGGCTATTCAGTGTAAAAGGGGAACATTTGCCAAGGCGTTATATATTAATTATATTTAGATTTGGTGAATTGATAGAGTTCGTAATGGTGGGTGGATTGATTTCCTCCGGCATCGGTGTACGAATGTTTGAATCTAATGCACAATCTGTGTAAAGCGCCTTGGATAAAGGCATTATATTTTCAGTAGTAGGAATTTCTAATTCTAGAAAACCTGCAGGGAAAACATGCAGTTTCAGAAAATCTTCAGGAAAAAGATCAGGAAAGCAGAAGGACACATCTGTATATCTTTTTCTGCAAAATAAATGACTGTTCACCGGTTTGTGCATTGTGTGTTATTGTTAGGTGTATCAGAGGGCCGTGCACAAGTGGAGGAGGACCCTGTGGAAGAAGACCTGCGCAAAGAAATTGAACGTGAAAAAAAGATGTGAGTACACTAGTAGTGTAAACTGGCAGTACTGTACTTAAGTATAATTTTGAGGTGATGTGAAAGCAAATGTTGTTGCTTTCACATCACTATAATTGCAATTCTCAATCGCTGTGGTGTAGCAGGTATGGTGTAAGTCTTCTCATGGCAGCAAATTAGGTCTGGGGCCTTGGGGTAGGCCGAAAGCCTATTCCACCAGCCCTGGGCCTGAGCTTACCAAATAATTCTAGAATAATTAAAACCTACAAGTCAAAAGGTCTAGAAATCACCTGACCGCCCAATTAAAAGTGTTACTGTACTCCCCGGCTTTGTTCATCATGAGTTAAAGCTCTTGATGACTGGTTTTAATTATTATGGATAATTATTTGCTAGGCCCAGGCCCAGGCCCAGGGCTGGTGGTATAGGCTTTCGGGCCTACCTCAAGGCCCCAGACCTGATTCGCTGCCATGCAGCCAATGAGCACGGCCCCAAACCTGATTTGCTGCCATGCAGCCAATGAGAGGACTTACACCATACCTGGCTACACCACAGCGATCGGGAATTGCACCCAATAGTTAGTGTATAGATTTTGATTATTATTTCAATACATTGCATTGACCACTTCAACCTTAATATCCATTTCGCCTGTTTGAAAATAGCCAATTTGCAAGCCTCACAATGCTTGGCAAAAATATTTTTATATTTGAAGATAAAGACTTTGTCAAGTACTTTCTACCTTTGTTCTTTTACCTAAGTGAAGTTTGTATACCTTTACTGTACTTCTGAATTGCAGTATTAATACATTTTCCACCACTGATGGCAAGCGGTCCATTACATTACCTTGACAACCTATAATGTTGTTCCTACTGCATCCCGAGACCCTCCTCAGTGTGAGTGAAAGCAGCAGATGGTGGGTGAAAATGATGAATTTGGCATTTCTGCTGTTTCTGCTGTTTCTTCGTGTCTCCTGTCAGTTACAAGAGCTCCTTTGGCCGCCTGAAGGCCATGAGGACGGAGATCGAGCACCTGCAGCTGCTGCTGGAGAGGGCAAAGGTCAAGCTGCAGAAGGACTTCCAGGAGTGGTGGAGTCAGGAGGAGGCGTCCAACACGCAGGTGACCAAACCTCAACGTGAAGCGAGTGTGTCTGTGTGAGGAAGACACTGTATAGGTCAGGGAGAAACCTTGCACGTCCTTGAGGAAATATGAAAAACATAATCTGTGTTCCACTGGATTCAGTGTAGTTATTATTTGGGCACAAGCTAGATCTTGATCTTGGTTAAATATTTATAATAGCTATAGACAATCTATGGACTTTACCTTGCCTACTACTGGGAATGTTTGCCTCATTTAAAGTGGGGGTGCCGTGATTTTTGTATTTTTTCCAATTTTGTACATGTTTAAGAGGTGGCAGTATGTAAATAGACCCCTTGGTGTGTTTTTAATGTGCAATGATGTCTTCCCTTTGTATTTAGGGTTTCTTCCTGGGGGCTGAACCTTTCCAGTCAAACATGCCAATGAAAAAAACTTCAATATAGTGACATCACGTGTTCAGCCCCTCCCCTAACTCCTCCTCCTTTATCATGCAACTAAAGCTGTGGGTGTGGCTTCAGTTCAGGTGGATCTCCACCCATCACCACCCACCAGGCAAACCAGGCATACTTAATGAACTGGTAGGGTGGAATCATAAAAATGACAGTTTAACAAACACTGTACACTTTTGGGGAAAAAATCTTACTTTTCATATAACATTAATACCTGATGATCATGTTTTAGGGTAGAAAAAATTCACGGCACTCCATCTTTAAGTTTTTAGCTTGTTATCTGTCACTCAACAGTGTACAGATGTCCTGAACAGCAAGAAATGACAAAAGGAATATACTGTAGTACAGATTGTGGTTTAAACATGGTCCTGGTTCTACTGTAAATGTTATAATGATGTTTTTGCATGCACCAGTGAATGCAGGTATGGTACATACAGCAGTCAAAAGGATGGCGTATTTGGTCCACTTGGCATAAGTCGGCTGTTTGCAAGTTGTCAGGTAGTGGTGCGTGTCCACGGTAGAACAATCTAAAGAGAAGACTTCACATTCAGATTGTTCCCAAGTAGCAACTCTATCTTCTTACTGTAGTGTTGCATCTCATTCCTACCGCTTAAGCATTATTTGTAAGTTGCAACTTGTAGTTCAGTCAAATGAAATTAGCTTTTGGGCTGCAAAATCAAACCAACATTATCCATCACTAGCAATTGTTACATCGTGCTGGTAAAATACACACACATCAACTTGGCTCATACAGTAGCTTGTGAGCTTGCTGTCTGGAAGAGCACGGGTCTGTCTGTCCTGCCAGTCCTTACCCATTCAGACCATACCTGAATGATGGAAGAGAGCCTGCCTGGGAGACAAAAGGAGGCTGAAGATACATGTAAACACATTTCACAGAACCCACCCGACTTCTAAGACAGGAGGCTGCAGACCAGATCACAACGCTGAGACAGCAGCACCATCAGCATTCATTCAGTGAATAGATTTAGCCGCCAAGGCCTTTAACACAGACAGCATGTTCATCTGGCGCAAGCATTCTTCTCAAAACTTTCCCTTCAAGGACCCCCCCAGTTTGATCTTGATTGGGCAACACAGACCACCATTTGATGAGACGACTACAAGACATTTAAATGTCCAAAATCCAAGAGTGTACGAAGTCCATTTCTATACTTCCAGAGCAGTATAAGGGTCCTAAACCCCTAGTGTGCTGGACTTCTTCACCCAGCAATGTTAGTGTGGAGTGTAAAAGTCAGAAGCTAGCATATTGTTTCCATCTTGAATGGCATTTTTGTAGCATTAATCTAGAATATATGGTCGCAAGAACAACTTCACAAGAACAGTGCTATTATGGACAAATGCCACATTTTCTGGGACGTGATTTCCAAAGAAATGTTACGAGCATATCTCAGACTTCCGAGTGTGTGAGCTGTGCACAGTAATTCACTTTTGACAGGGGAAAGCCCTGATTTACAGGAAGGTGTAAACCTGCAAACACATGTACACACATACACACAACTACACAGATACGCCTACACGTTGTCTATCTCTCTTGCGCATGGTAAAATCCCATGTGTTTTGTTTGTTGTAACTCTGGGTACACAATGAATGGGACCCATTCTGACCAGTGCGGCATTGCTAAGCTCCCGGAGTAAAATTATTATTTTTTTCTTTTGACGGTGTGCTCATTTTACTCTTGCGACAGTGCACACGTGCACAGCACACACACGCACAGGTTTTGCTGTCCTTGATCAGCTGGGATGCACGTTTTCACAGTCGAGCCCTCGAAGAAGAGAAGACATTAAACGAAGAAACATCTGACCAGCAGACTCCTCTTTACTGGGCCTGTTCTACATGTTGAGTTTGTGTTTTTGATCTCACGAAAAGAGGAAATCTTATCCCTCTTCTTATCCAAAAGCAAAGGTTCAGGGATTTATTTCTGAATCACAAATAGAGGGGGAAGAAATCACGGAAGTCTGACAGACAGACAGGCAGACCTTGTGTGTGCAGATTCCGTTCTTTTCCCTTTTACAAGCAGGAAGCCTGGGCCTGTTTCTTGCCAGTTACCGTTGAGTTCCAGCACTGATGGAAGAAGTACTCACATAGTGTATTTGACTGGTATGTGCTGTAATAGGATCAATACTGCAATGTAAAATACTCTGATGCGAGTAACAGTCCGAAACTCAAAATTGACTAAAAGTATCACATTATTAAAATATGTATAAAATGTACTTAAAGTACCAAAAGTACTCAGGAATGTATCTATTATACAATATCTCATTCAAGTCAATACAAAATCCCTTGAAAATATTTCAAACTAACCAACCCTAACTAACAACTAGTTAAGTTTTCAAATAATTGTTTGAGTAAAAAACACAGAGTAAAAGTATTCTGTCCATCCATCCATCCATAGAAATCAACAGTAAAACAAATACTTACACATTGTACATTGTACTTCACTTTATCATGCTTGAGTACATGTACTTACCTAGTTACTTTTTTACCAGTGCTTGCTTGCCAGTGTCCGTTATGGTTCCAGTGGACATGTCCAAGCTGACCGGCTGCCCCAGTCGATGGGAAAACAGCGCCACATGTAATGGATTAAACATGAGTGAGACGGGAACAATTGATGGCATTCTACAAGGTTTTAAGAGGTTATGGAACTGTAAATAGACCACAGGACTAGGAGGAATACCCCAGGGCCGCCGCTGCCTCTGGAAAGACAGAAAACCATGAGTTTATGTGCTGTGGTATTTCTGTCGTTTTAAAAATGACCACTGGTGTTTCCTCCTCCGTCTCCTCGGCAGGTATCTGAGTCAGGAGCCATGAATACCCAACGATCTGGACAGCCTGGTCGGGACCTACAGCCGTCTTCACACACAGCGCCAGCCTTTAGGTTAAAGATCCATTTCACTTACTCAACGTCTTGTCTCACGTAATATAGTATAAATGTTGACATTCCATAGATACACTACCAATAGAACCTGTAGTCCGTTCATATTATACGAAAATACTGTAACTCCCCATTGACAATGACGGACAGGAACTTGGTATGAATACATGAACAGACTTTTGGCTCTAGTATTTATATCTACAGAATGACAACTCTGTTCACTTATACCATTATTATAATTTATACTATATTATGTGAGATCAGGGTGGTCTATCTGTCCGTCAGTCCGTCATCGATCCATCCTTCCTTCCTTCCTTCCTTCCTTCCTTCCTTCCTTCCTTCCTTCCTTCCTTCCTTCCTTCCTTCCTTCCTTCCTTCCTTCCTTCCTTCCAGCTATATTGTGTTTGTTGCATGGCGTTACCTGGAATAGCAGTGTCATCAGACAGCCAAAGTTTGATTTTAAGCCATGATACAAACTATGGTGAGCACTTCATTCTAAACACAAAACAAGAGAACACAAAGAAAATGCTCCCAGTCACTATTCCCATTGATTAATAATGTCTTCACCAGCCAGATACTTTTGGGGGGTAGCTGAACAAAAACAGTTATTGGGCTGTTCTATTCATCAGCCTTTAATTGGGTTTTCCCTTTGCACATTGTTTAATGATAATTTTATCCAATTATTTGTAGAAATAACTTCCTGTGCTGATAAGCTGGGCCTCAAACCCTTGGTGGGAGCAGTGTTGTTTTTGGCAGGCATTTTTTAGTTTTAGTCAGTCTTAGTCCTTTTGACGAAATGATATTTTTTTTTAGTCAGTCTTAGTCATTTGGACAAGATGCTTTGTTAGTCTTAGTCACATGTTTTCATTTCTATCCATGACAGTTTTAGTCTAGTTTTAGTCAATGGACCCTCGAAAGGGTTTTAGTCCATTTAGTCATTTTAGTTGACAAAAACTTAAAAAGGTTTTAGTCTAGTTTTAGTCATCCGTGTGATATATATATATATATATATATATATATATATATATATATATATATATATATATATATATATATATATATATATATATATATATATATATATATATATATATATATATATATATATATATATGTATGCATGGCTGTATCATGATTGCTGAACAGTTGGCTATTACAATACAAAATAAAAAAATCACAGGGGAAAAAGTCACCCTATGCCCTAAAATTCTGAGTCACTAGCCCAAAATGGTTCCTAAAGTGCTGAGATCCGGGGACCCCCAGGGGGTCCCCAGCTAAATGAGTCAACTGAGTCTAACCCTTAGGTTTTACATTACATTTTATTTTAATATAAATTGGGGAATCTGTAGACTCTGTAGATGTTGTCTACATTAGTCTACAGATTATGTAGACTAATGTGCATGTCAAATTGGGGGCCCTTGGCTTGAAATTACAGGTTGAAAATCACTAGAACATGCACTAGACTTGTAAACATCTCCTTATGAGATTCCCGGGAATATCTTTTGAAAATGGTGGTTGACAACTTGGGGGTCCTTGACATGAAAGTTTGGGAACCACTGCATTATCATCTATAACAGGGGTTTTCAACCTTTTTGATACCAGGGACCACTATTAATGGAGAATTTGAGCCACGGACCACCATTTGATGACATTTTCATTCCAAACCCAAAACTAAAGATTTCTTTTGCTTTTGTCCACAATGTAAATATAAAACCAAATGGACCTGTAAGGGTCCATTTGGTTTCATGTTTACACTCTCCAGTTTTACACTCCATGTTTACACTCTCTAACCAGCTTTCCATTTAGCTGGGGACCACCTGAAATCCTCACATAGACCACTGAAAAGCCCTGAATCCAGCCGCTGTCCTGATCATAAAGTTTATCCTGTGCATCGTAGAGATTCTCCTTGCTAGCCATTAGCGCTAGGATTTCCTTTAAGCACTTTTAGCACCTTTAAGCACCAGTTGTTGTTGAATACAATACACACACGGTTGCTTTGAAAACGCATGTTCCACGGTCGTGACTCGTACTAGTCTAAAGTCAAAATTAATCCTCTCCGTTCTGGACGAGGCGGCTAATTTCTCCTCGAAGTGACAGTGCGACGCTGCTCTCTTTCTCTCTCTCTCTCTCTCTCTCTCTCTCTCTGTGTGTGGCTCTGCGCTGCGGGAGAGGGAGAGCAGTACGAACCATATAGTGTAGACAGAGTTACGACAACTCCGTCCACTCCAAGAGGCGAGTTCAATGGCGGCTTTTCTACTGAGACTCGAATCGAGAATGGGGACAAGTCCTGGACCTGAAGTAGGCAGTAGTGCAACGGCCTCCGGCAACAGCCTTGCAACAGCCCCCTTGAAAGCATGCATAAAATAGCTCTTATTTGCGCAGTCGCCCTCATTGAAAACAATGCATTTCCAACTCCAGTTTGTCCCTATTCAGGCTGCATGAACACTTTGAACAGCAGCGCGAGCGTTCAGTTTGTGACCCCTCAATGTCGCAAATAGTCTAGGACCTGGCTAAGATTTGTATGCACTTCATTTAGGAGAGAATATCTCAACTGTTCTTGGCTAATATGGCCGCTGCGAACAACATGGGAACTGTGACTAAGCCTCTATCCGGGACGAAATACCCTGAAATGACCACACCCCTTTTAAAATGACCCCTAATTCAAACATGGCTCTAACTTACAAACCGTTGCAGCTACAGATTTTCTGAGGTGCTCAAAATGTTCAGAATACTCATGTTTGTGGTATCCGTGCCTGAGTCAGCAACACTCCATAGTCTTCATAGTGGCCAAATCAAATATGGCCGCCAGCCCGCCACCTGAAAAAGTGTTTTACAACCAGTGTACAGATACTCTCCTGACTTTGCAGGTTGGGGGTGCAGTACAAGTCCTCAACAACACCACAATAACATAAATGACAGACCAATTATCAATTAACATTTTGCCCAGACTGGCCCACCAGAGAGGTAGCCCACCGGGTATATGCCTAGTACTTCCTGTAGACAGTCCAGCCCTGTTATGCTTCGTCCTTTTGATTCCTAGGACCTGGCTAAGATTTGTATGCACTTCATTTTAGGAGAGAATATCTCAACTGTTTTTGGCTATTACGACTGCTGCGAACCACACACACACACACACACACACACACACACACACACACACACACACACACACACACACACACACACACACACACACACACACACACACACACACAGTGTATATTTCTATAAGTCTCAAAAAGTTCGGATGACCTATTTTAATAACATACTGTAAGTGTAATGCTCTATGGCATTGTCCAACAGTTTTGGTATAGTTGTACTTGAAATGTACCAATTCCAAAGTTAAGTAAAGTTTTTCTCTAGAGATGTGCGTACATTACCTTATGTTCCAGAGATCGGATATTAGACATAATAATGTTGTGCACCACTAATAATAAGACAAACACACTTGGCCAAAGGATATCTGAGTTGATCTTTTCAGGCTTTACATGGCAGCTACTGCCTGCCTGTTGTTGTTTAGCGTACTGCCACACCCTCCTCCTGCTCCTCCTCCTGCTCCTCCTGCTCCTCCTCCTGCTCCTCCTCCTGCTACTCCTGCTCCTCCTCCTGCTCCTCCTGCTCCTCCTGCTCATCCTCCTGCTCCTCCTCCTGCTCCTCCTGCTCCTCCTACTGCTCCTCCTGCTCATCCTACTGCTCCTCCTGCTCCTCCTCCTGCTCCTCTGCTCTCCTCCTGCTCCTGCTCCTCCTGCTCCTGCTCCTCCTGCTGCTCCTCCTGCTCCTCCTGCTCATCCTCCTGCTCCTCCTGCTCCTCCTGCTCCTCCTCCTGCTCTTCCTGCTCATCCTCCTGCTCCTCCTGCTCTTCCTGCTCATCCTCCTGCTCCTCCTGCTCCTCCTGCTCCTC